>JAQIUQ010002390.1:412500-485000 GCA_030378365.1 Hybognathus amarus | reverse complement strand
TAATGACTTTGTGGGGCTGGAAAAAAGATTTATATGATATATGTACCGACAAAAGATGAGATTCGGTGAGTGAGGAATTTTATTTTTAGCAATTTTTACACTGTAAAAAATAAAGCGTAAAATTTACGGTAAAAAACCGGCAGCTGTCGTTGCCAGAACTTTACTGTTAAAAATACAGTAGGAACATTAATGGTTTTACAGACTTAACTTAAAATTTACAGTAATAAACCGTAATTTATTTTCTGATAAAATGTGGACTTACCAACTTATTGACTTATTGATATCTGTTTTAGACCATTGTAATTCACTGACAACCAACAATTATCACAGCAGTAATGAGAGTTACACGAGCAATCACAGCTCATTTAAAGTGAATATATGTATAAAGCAATACTTATTTAAAGAAGCTGCACAATGTCATTCACACAAACATTAAGCACCAGCATGGTAACACACATGAAATAAAAAAAATGCAATAAACATTAATTTAATAACATTAAATGTAACATAAAACCCTAATGTACATAACTTATTAGAAGAAAAAACAATATAACTATGAGGAACCATAGTTATTTCAATAAAAATACATACAATGTGAAGCGTCACACAGGGAATTGTGGGAATGTCAATTTACGGTTTTTCACTGTAAATTATACAATGATTTGTTCTTTTTCATTTTCAAAAACTGTAAATTTAACGGTATTTTACTGTAAAATTATATCACAGTTATTTACCGTGTATAGTACGGAAACTTTCTGTTTACCAATTAACAGTTTTGCACTGTATCATTTTTACAGTATTTTAACGCTAAAAACTTACGGTTATTTTTTACAGTGACCTCATTCACGGCAAAAACTGTGGCTTATACTTGCCAGAGAAACAAGTGCATCTTTAGTATTTTGTGTATGAACTTCCGTTTTGCGGTAGCTTGTATATTTCTATGGCATCGCTGTCGAAATGTAGTCTGATTCGCTGTGGAAGTGGATTTACTTATTAACGAAAGTTATCATACAGTTTGAAGCGGATTCATAAGAAATGTCAGTAGACCGGGAAGATTTGCAAACGAGCGGCTCATTTATAAATACGTAAGATCTTCATACATCTCACACGACAAGTGCAGCGCTGGAAAGGGGCGGGGCTTCATCAAGTCTATACTGGGATCAGTTGGTTCGGTGCTTAGTTAAAAGGATTCTTCACCTCAGGAAAGATGAATGTGTATTTAAAATGGGTCATTTAGGTAGAAGAAATGTGCAATTATTTTTTTAATTTGGAGCTTTCTAGACTGAGAAAAGCCCATAGACTGTAAATAAATATGGACAAAGCGTCTGTGACATCACCCATAGACTCTCTGAAGAACGGGTTTGAGGCTGTTTGTGGGGGGGATGGGCGACGCCATACTGGAAAATCTTGAGAAATACATAACATAAATGTTCAGAAAGGATACAGAGGTGGTACGATGTGATGTCAAATCATGGCCGAGACATCAAATTCACTCTACGCAGCCAATCAAAGTTAACCGCCCTATTTGTCATACATTTTATATCTGAATATGATCTAAACTAACGAGTTAGAAAAAACATCACCCCCTTACAGTTGTCAGGCACGCGGAACATATTGAAGATTACAATAAAAGTCCATGGGACCAAACTGTAAACATATGAATTTATGCTGTGAAAACGGAGATTTTAACATGACGTCTATGGATTTTTGCTCCCTTTTGGGACCGCCCTCTAGCGGATTTGAGATGTATTGCAGTTTTTCACACATCAGGGTAAGCTTCAGCTTTTAGATTAGAATGTAGGGCCCTATAATTTCTGCGATCACGGAATAAAAAGCACACTCTTTTTACAACTAAAATAACAGTAAAGCGTAAAAAAAATAAATTCCTAAAAACTAAAATGGAAAAAAACGGAATTTGCAAAAATTAAAAAGGAAAAAACGGAATTTGGGGAAAAATATAATGGAATTTGGGAAAAAATAAAACGGATTTTATAGGGCCCTAAGAATGTTGCCGCTTGGAAGAGCCAAAAAATGTATTTTTGGCTTATGTGGTTGAAAGACAACAACTCCCAGAATGCACTTGCTTCACTGCCTTAGGAAGCCACGCCTACCGGTGACAGAGCGCAGTAGTTAACCCTTTAAGACCGACGGGAGCGTCGGCGCTCTGGTTTCCGTATGTCTGTTTAACAGCCTATAGAAACTGAAACCAAGTGGCTAGCTCAATCATTCTTTTTGCATACAAAACCAGAGATGTAACATGATCAGATCAAGCCTCTAACATGCACATGTTGCATTATTTTCACCCTCTAATGAGTCTGTACAAAATGCGTAAACTGCGTTTCACAAAAAAAAAAAAATCACAAAAATGCATTGCACGTCTTTGCACACATGATCTGTAGATCTGCGATTGATAGTTATGGCTTCCGATGGCGCATTGACGCATCACGTTTGGTGCACTATGACAGATCAAGCCTCAACATGCTCATGTTGCGCGGTTTTCACCCTCTAATGAGTCTGTAATAATGCGTTTCCAAAAAACACACAAAAATGCATTGCGCGTCTTTGCACACATGTTCTGTAGATCTGCAATTGATAGTTACATCTTCCGATGACGGATCCATAAACAGATCATGCCATCACGTCCTGTGCACTATGACCCCAGCGTGTGTCACATATAGTGACGTCAAAAGGTGCGTCTTTTGGCCATGCGTTTGACTCATATAATAGGTTTGACTTGCACTTGACTCCAATCTGCTATATGTTCCTTCTTATCGTTATTGTCTTTTTACCATTGCTTCATTCTATCATTTCTTTCTCGTTTATACACTTGCAAATACAAGCACATTCACACACACACATGAGCTGCAACGTTATGTCAAAATGAAAGTACACAGACGCACGAAGCTCTCGTCTGCTCATCGCCTTTATTTATTAGGGCCCAAGCCCTGAAAGGGCGCAGAGCCCTATTGTTTTCCTTCCGATTATTTTTTTTTTTTTTTTTTTTTTTTTTTTTCTTTTCTAGCGACTATTCGGGCACTTTTTGGGCTCCTTAACATGCTCGAAAACTCTTGAAACTTTGCACACGGGGTCAGAACCCGCGGCCATCAGAGCCGGGCTGAAGCTGGTACCCGGGCGTGGCAGGGCGGCTCGTCAGCGCCCCCTGGAATGGGGTCCGAACACCTGGTCCATAACTCAAACACACTTGCATGTAATAATATGAAACTCGGTACACATGTCGATAGCAGAATTTCATCTATACCTCTGCGTTCTTGCTTTTCACCCCAGCCCAACAGGAAGTCGGCTATTGAGGTTTTTTTGTAAAACACACGCAATGAACTTTTAAATACTCCTCCTAGAGCTCCTGATCCAAATTCGACGAAACTCGGTCAGCTAGAAGTCAAGACATTGAGGATGAAAGTTTGTGTGGGGATTTTTGATATCTCGAACGGTTTGGCCGTGGCGAGGAAACGAAACTATGGCGAGAAACGTGAAACAGGAAGTGTGTCATAACTTCAGCATACATTAACTGATCTGGATGAAACTTCAGCAGTGCGTTCGCTGTAAGAGGACGATCACATGGATGTGACTATTGTGAGTCAAAGTTATAGCGCCACCAACTGGCAGCAGGAAGTGTGTCACTTTCAAAATGCTTTGAAATCACCCTCTTATTTTTACCCGATTTGCTTCAAACTTCATCTGTATAATGTACATACACGGCAGATGAAGACCTATGAATGGATTCTTGATATCTTTGAAACTGTTGCCGTGGCGACGCATTAAACTTTACCATTCTTTTAGGATGCATTCTTTTAGGGATTCGAACATTTGTCCATAAATCAAACACACGTGCATGGATTAATATGAAACTCGGTACACTCATAGATCACATCAGGCCAAACAACTTTCGTGCTCTAAGTTTTACGACAGTTCAAACGGAAGTCGGGAATTATGTTTTTTTTTTTTAAATAATTGTCCTAGAAAAACATCAAATTACAACCCATGCTGTTACCAATCACCACCAAACTCGGTGTGCATGAAGTCAAGACATTGAGGATGCTATATTCCGGACGGATTTTTGATATCTCGAACGGTTTGGCCGTGGCGGATTTTTTTGACTAAAAAAGGACACATAAAGTGTGTTATAACTTGGTTAGTTTTACTGACAGTTACAAAACTTGCCGTGTATATTGTTCTATTCAAGCCAAACAACTTTCTAATTAACAATAATAAGCTCAAACCCACAGAAAGTCAGATATTGTAGATTGAATATGATCATGCTCTTTCTGAGCCTAGGCCTGTCACACAGTCTGTGTGTGTGTGTGATTGAGTCTTTTGACACACAGTCTCTGTGTGTGTGTGTAGGGGGAGGGGGCTTAATAATTTCACTGTGTGTCTGGCCTGCTAAAGTAAATACATTTCTTAAGCCTGGTATTTTTTAAATAAGTTTTTGTTTTTATTTTTTTATAAGTAAAGACATATAACCTGTTTAATTGTAGTGCATTGACAATAGTTTTATATAATTAGTGTATTAATTAAATTAACTTGGTCCATAAATCAAAAAGGAAGTGTGTTAAAACTTCTGCATACATTAACTGATCTTGATGAAACTTCAGCAGTGTGTTCGTTGTAAGAGGCCGATCACATGGATGTGACTATTGTGAGTCAAATATATAGCGCCACCAACTGGCAGCAGAAAGTGTTTCACTTGCAAAATGCTTTGAAATCACACTCTTACTTTTACCCGATTTGCTTCAAACTTCATCTGTATAATGTAAACACACGCCAGATGAAGAGCTGTGAAAGCATTATTCAATATCTAAGATAATGTTGCCATAGCAACGCATCAAACTTTAACATTCCTTTTTTTTTGATGATTTTGAGTCTCTTAGCGGCTTTTGGGGCCCTTAATGGGTTTGAAAACTCTTGAAACTTTGCACACAGGTCAGATCCCACAGCCATCAGAGCCGGGAAGATGGTACCCGGGTGTGGCAAGGGGGCTAGACAGCGCCCCCTGGAACGGGGTCCAAAAACTTGGTCCATAAATCAAACACGCTTGCATGTAATAATATGAAACTCAGTACACATGTTGATCTCATCGTTTCATATATTCATATATTCTCCTCAAGCCGGACAACTTTCTAATTTACACTCATGAGCTAGGACCCACAGAAAGTCAGATATTTTGGTTTGAAAATGTTGAGTGTCTCTCTGAGCCTACACTTCTGTATGGCAAGCCCTTTTAACATTTAAAAGCTAAGTTTGACTATTCGTAATTAACATTGTAGATATCAACAACGTCTTTCTAGTCGTAATTACATTTTGGATAGTTTGTATTATCATTTAAGATATCTGTAACGTAATTGTGACTAGTCGAAACGACAGATAGAGTATGGCAAGCCGTTTTAACATTTAATCATTTTAACCTACTAGTCTCTATTTTCATGCTACTAGTACTTATTTTTTAGATACTAGTATCTATTCCATTAAGTACTAGTACTTATTCATTAGCTACTAGTGCTTATTCTTTAGATACTAGTGCCTTTTCTTTAGATACTAGTGTTTATTCTTTAGGTACTAGTACCTTTTTAAAGATACTAGTACTTATTCATTAGACACTAGTCCTTATTTATTAGATACTAGTACTTATTCATTAGATGCTAGTCCTTATTCATTACATACCAATGCTTATTAATTAGTTACTAGTACTTATTCATTAGATGCTAGTACCTATTAAATAGATACTAGTACTTATTCATTAGACACTAGTACTTATTTCAATGGTGACTAGTAACTATTCTTTTGTTACTAGTCACATTTTTTCCAGTGACTTCTATGGTGATCTGTCATTCAGATATCAACTATTCAGTTCTGACTAGTATGTTAGTATGTATTCCAATTGTGGAATACATACTAGTATGTATTCCAAAGCAGGGGTTACGTTTTTGCACGTCGTGCAGAATAACCCTAAAGGCACCAGGTGGCGGTGCCACCGGCTTTATATATATATATATATATATATATATATATCACACACACATATAAATATAGCTGCGAGCAGCGATGGAGGGCCAAAGCCGGGCGGTACCCGCCATCCCGGTGCCTTTAGGCCCGGGGTTGGGGCCACCGGCTTGGGCCCGCAATCGCTGCTCGCAGCTATATTTTTTTTTTTATTTTTCTTTTCTAGCGACTATTCGGGCACTTTTGGGGCCCTTAACATGCTCGAAAACTCTTGAAACTTTGCACACGGGTCAGAACCGCGGCCATCAGAGCCGGGCTGAAGCTGGTACCCGGGCGTGGCAGGGCGGCTCGTCAGCGCCCCCTGGAATGGGGTCCGAACACCTGGTCCATAACTCAAACACACTTGCATGTAATAATATGAAACTCGGTACACATGTCGATAGCAGAATTTCATCTATACCTCGTGTTCTTACTTTTTACCCCAGCCCAACAGGAAGTCGGCTATTGAGGTTTTTTTGTAAAACACACGCAATGAACTTTTAAATACTCCTCCTAGAGCTCTGATCCAAATTCGACGAAACTCGGTCAGCGTGAAGTCAAGACATTGAGGATGAAAGTTTGTGTGGGGATTTTTGATATCTCGAACGGTTTGGCCGTGGCGAGGAAACGAAACTATGGCGAGAAACGTGAAACAGGAAGTGTGTCATAACTTCAGCATACATTAACTGATCTGGATGAAACTTCAGCAGTGCGTTCGCTGTAAGAGGACGATCACATGGATGTGACTATTGTGAGTCAAAGTTATAGCGCCACCAACTGGCAGCAGGAAGTGTGTCACTTTCAAAATGCTTTGAAATCACCCTCTTATTTTTACCCGATTTGCTTCAAACTTCATCTGTATAATGTAAATACACGGCAGATGAAGACCTATGAATGGATTCTTGATATCTTTGAAACTGTTGCCGTGGCGACGCATCAAACTTTACCATTCTTTTAGGATGCATTCTTTTAGGGATTCGAACATTTGTCCATAAATCAAACACACGTGCATGGATTAATATGAAACTCGGTACACTCATAGATCACATCAGGCCAAACAACTTTCGTGCTCTAAGTTTTACGACAGTTCAAACGGAAGTCGGGAATTATGTTTTTTTTTTTAGATAAATGTCCTAGAAAAACATCAAATTACAACCCATGCTGTTACCAATCACCACCAAACTCGGTGTGCATGAAGTCAAGACATTGAGGATGCTATATTCCGGACGGATTTGTGATATCTCGAACGGTTTGGCCGTGGCGGATTTTTTTGACTAAAAAAGGACACATAAAGTGTGTTATAACTTGGTTAGTTTTACTGACAATTACAAAACTTGCCGTGTATATTGTTCTATTCAAGCCAAACAACTTTCTAATTAACAATAATAAGCTCAAACCCACAGAAAGTCAGATATTGTAGTTTGAATATGATCATGCTCTCTCTAAGCCTTGGTCTGTCTCTTTGCCTGTTTTTGCCTGTGTGTGTGTGTGTGTGTGTGTGTGTGTGTGTGTGTGTGTGTGTGTGTGTGTGTGTGTGTGTGTGTGTGTGTGTAGGGGGAGGGGGCTTAATCATTTCACTGTGTGTCTGGCCTGCTAAAGTAAATACATTTCTTAAGCCTGGTATTTTTTAAATAAGTTTTTATGGTAACACTTTAGAATACTGTATCTTACTTACTGCATAACTAATAAGGAATTAATGAAGAACTAATAGGTAATTCTTTAATAACACTTAAGTCACTACTGTTAACTACTAAGGAAGATGTGTTAACTAATCAGTATGTAATATAATGTTATGATTGTGTTAAGTATCAGTTAGTTAATCAATAGCTAATGAATTCTGTCATACCTCCTGAAGAACTACTAGTAATTATCTATTAATTAAGGTTCAAGAAAAATAACTATGAGGTAACTTCTAATTAACAGTCATACAGTAGTCAGTTTGTCATTCTTCAGCACTAATAAGAAAGATAAGTTCAGACATTTACCTATAGGCTCTGATCTGCAAATAAGCAAAAACATATCATGTATATTACACCTTATTATTATACTTAGTTCTTATACATTTTAAACTTCTTTTGCACAATACACAGAACAAAATATTCCGGCAATATCGTGGTAGCCACATACACTGAGCCTGGGTTCTCCCAAGTTTTTTTTTTTTTTCATTCTGTCACCTGATGGAGTTTTGGTTCCTTGCCACTTTTGCCTTTTTCACCTCTCGCAAGTAATTGTCATGTATTTTACAAAGGTTTAGATGATTACATTTATATATATATTCAGTAAGTTTTATTTGAGTCAGAAGTATGTGGTAATTCTTTATTAATTACTAATGGGTTCCCTATATTTTCACTTTAGAATACTGTTTCAGGTTATAAGTAATTCCTGAAGGACTATCTAATAATTATTTATTAATTACTAATAAGTATCTTATATTTTTACTTTAGAAGACTGTTTCAGGTTACAAGTAGCCTAATTCCTAGATAATTATTTGATAATTATTTATTAATTACTAAAGGGTTCCCTGTGTTGTCACTTTAGAATACTGTTCCAGGTTCTAAGTATTTCCTGAAGAACTATTTAAAAGTTATTTATTAATTACTAATAAGTTCCTTATATTTTCACTTTACAAGACTGTTTCAGATTATAAGTAGCCTAATTCCTGGATAATTATTTGATAATTCTTTATTAATTACTAATGGGTTTCCTATATTTTCACTTTAGAATACTGTTCCAGCTTCTAAGTAATTCCTGCAGAATTATTTGATACTTATTTATTAATTACTAATAAGTTCCCTATATTTTCACTTTCCCTCAGTCGTTGCCTCAAATACATGAATTTACTCAGTGGCATTCGGTGCTGAGGAAAACAGACACACACAGTACTGTATATAAAATATACAAATAATCTGAGGTTAGTTTTGTATGACTGTTCAGTAGTTACTTCTTAGTTATTTTTCTTGAACCTTAATTAGTTGATAATTATTAGTAGTTCTTCAGGAGGTATGACAGAATTCATTAGCTATTGATTAACTAACTGATACTTAACACAATCATAAAATTATATTACATACTGATTAGTTAACACATCTTCCTTAGTAGTTAACAGTAGTGAAGTAGTAGTTAATGAAGAATTACCTATTAGTTCGTCAATAATTCCTTATTAATTCTGCAGTAAGTAAGATACAGTATTCTAAAGTGTTACCCTACTAGTACTTATTTTTTAGATACTAGTATCTATTCCATTAAGTACTAGTACTTATTCATTAGCTACTAGTGCTTATTCTTTAGATACTAGTGCCTTTTCTTTAGATACTAGTGTTTATTCTTTAGGTACTAGTACCTTTTTAAAGATACTAGTACCTATTCATTAGACACTAGTCCTTATTTATTAGATACTAGTACTTATTCATTAGATGCTAGTCCTTATTCATTACATACCAATGCTTATTAATTAGTTACTAGTACTTATTCATTAGATACTAGTACCTATTAAATAGATACTAGTACTTATTCATTAGACACTAGTACTTATTTCAATGGTGACTAGTAACTATTCTTTTGTTACTACTAGTCACATTTTTTCCATTGACTTCTATGGTGATCTGTCATTCAGATATCAACTATTCAGTTCTGACTAGTATGTTAGTATGTATTCCAATTGTGGAATACATACTAGTATGTATTCCAAAGCAGGGGTTACGTTTTTGCAGAATAACCCTAAGGGCACCAGGGTGGCGGTGCCACCGGCTTTACACACACACATATATATATATATACACACACACACACACACACACACACACACACACACACACACACACACACACACACATACACAAATAACAGCTGCCGAGCAGCGATGAGGGCCAAAGCCGGCGGGAACCGCCATCCCTGGTGCCTTTAGGCACCGGGGTTGCGGTGCCACCGGCTTGGGGCCCGCAATCGCTGCTCGCAGCTATATTTTATTTTATATTTATTATTATTTGTTCTGACAGGTCTATTTAATTTATATTCTAACCAATTCAATGTTCAATCAATATTCAAAAGCAAAATGTTATCTGTTTGACCACAAATGTAATTAAATATTTTACATGGCATTTTACTCCCTTTTTTTGAATGAGTGTATCTTAAAAACTAATTGATGTAAACAGTTCAAATCAATTCTGTATAGTTTTAAACTGTTTTATGCACATTTTTCTCATTGACAAGTTTGAGGTTGACATTTATCATTTTTTGTATTGAATAAAATATGTAGAATTTTTTTTATAATGTTTTTCTTTTTGTTTATTGCACTTTTGAGATATTTATCTAGGTACTATTGATTTATTACAAACATAGCCTTCAAGTTGAGAAAGTAAGGATTATTTTGATGTATGGCATATGAAAATGCTCAAAAGAATGACAGCACAGCATGTAAAAATAGAAAGATATACTCTGGTGGAACTGTTCTATGGCAGGTCATAAAGGGTTAAACAACAAGTCTAGGCTACTCAGTGAGTCTCAGTGACTGAGTCTGCCCCGAAAATGTGTTTAGAGAATTGCCCAAAATGTCCAGGATTGGGCTTCGTTATGTTTACTGTGGCGGGCGGCGGACGAGTGAGGCCGCGGGAGAAGCGGCGCGGAGGCCGGTGGCGTGGTTGCCGACTGAGTCGAGCACCTGTGAGACGCACTAGTCTCGTGTGCTCACTGGAGGAGCGGGAATTTTCTTAGCAATGTTAAAACACACATCAACCGATCACTTGAATCTGCCACTATAGGACAAATGCAAAGAACATAGGCCTACTGCTATTTTTACTGAGTGTAAATAGCCACTGCCTAATAAGAAAAGTTTCTTGAGGAGCAAAAAAGGAGATTTCTGAAAAGATCACTTTTGAGCAGGTACTGTAGTGGTTTTCTCTGCACTAAGTGTCAGCTTTTTGGCGCAGTATTAGCATTCATGTGTGTTCGGAGAAATGTAAAGGCCTTCTCAGGGACAAGTCGCTCATAAACACTGATTCATTTCTGCTGGGATGGTGTTCATCGTTTGCTTGTAATTGATTTTTTTTTCTGTGATGTTATTACTGGCAGACTGTAGCACCTGCGAGTGCTGCTAATGTGCCATCTTCCCTTCAGATGCTACTTCACCAATCACTGTTGCCAGCGTAACCGTTTCATAAAATTTCACGGCTCGCCATCTGCTCTTTCCAGACAGACGGAGGCTCAAGCGCTCATCAGCCGCGGAGACGAGCATTAACACGGATGATCTCAACCAGGTGCTTCCTATCCATTAATACCAGCGTCTCTTCATTAGGGCACTTTTGGACTTTTTTGGAAGATAAAAAAAAACGTTTTTTAGAAGAAACTTGTGTGATCCATAACAATGACAAAATTTACTTACAGTAAAACACTAAAAACTTGCAGTCTCTCACTTCCGCTAAAACGAATTTTTATGACTTCTCATCAGATCTTCTGTCCAATCAAATGCTCTATATAATCTAAAGCTCCGCCCCTTTGCTATAATTATATACCAGGCCAAAGCGATCGTTGACGCATCATCATGGGTGGAGCAATATGGGTTGGAAATGTGTGTTCGGTTGTGCAGAGTCTTGCGTTTATTTCCATTGTCCAACTGTATGTTGGTTAAGAATGAATTTATTCACATCTGTACTATTGAATCCAACGTATCGTCAGCGCTCGGATTCGCTTCCATAGCGCTGTCAAGTACGACTTGCAGCCTGTGAGGTAAACTATTGGCTATATGAAAGGGGGAGGAGCCATTCAGTATGTCCCGCCTTGGCTTGCTGTTTCAACGCATTACACAACACAGCGCATTCACTTCAGTGGGCCTTTAATTTATTTCCAACTCTAACTACACTCTTAGAACAAAAACATTCAATGAGGTTCTACATAGAATTCTTGACTCAATTTTAAAACGAACTAATTATGCCAAAAAGGTTCCATTTAAGGAGAGATGTCTTAGACAATTGCATTATACTTTTTATTTTATTTTAATGGGTTATTTAATTTTTCCTAGTGATAAATTATGTTTACGAACTGCTTAATGCATACAATTTCATTAAAATCACAACATTAATTACAATAAAACTAAAACTAAATCCATAAAATGATCCCATGATGATGGAACGGTTCTATATAAAGTGCCTGACAGAACCCTTTAAAGTTCTAACCTTTCCTTCTTTAGTTTATTACGTTGGCTTCACAAAACATGCTAGCAATGCGTTAAAAAATGCAAACAATGTGTTAAAACATGCTGGCAACATGATAATTCATGCTTATAGCATGCTAGCAAAATGATAATTCATGCTATCAACATGCTAAAACATGCTACCAACATGATAATTAATGTTAAAAACAAGCTAAGACTAGAAAAATGATACTTCATGCTATCAACGTGCTTCAACGTGCCATATCAGGCTAATTCAAGTCAACACACACCATGCTAACAGTATGCTAAGACATGCTAGCATCATGATAATTCATGTTAGCAATGTGTTAAAACTTGCTAATTCATGGTAGCAAGTATTAGGCCTAAATAATGTTATCAATGTGCTAAAACATGTTAGTTCACTCTGGCAATGTGCTAAAATATGCAAGCAACATGATAATTCAAACTGGCAAAATGTTCTATCATGCAAGCAATGTGATAAACATGCTAGCAACATGATAATTCATGTCAAAAACAAGCTAAGACTAACAAAATGATAATTCATGCTATGAACGTGCTTAAGCATGCCATATCAGGCTAACTCAAGTCAACACACACCATGCTAATTCATGCTAACAATATGCTAAGACATGCTAGCATCATGGTAATTCATGTTAGCAATGTGTTAAAACTTGCTAATTCATGGTAGCAGTCTTAGGCCTAAATAATGTTATCAATGTGCTAAAACATGTTAGTTCACTCAGGCAATGTGCTAAAATATGCAAGCAACATGATAATTCAAACTGGCAAAATGTTATATCATGCAAGCAATGTGATAAAACATGCTAGCAACATGATAATTCATGTCAAAAACAAGCTAAGACTAACAAAATGATAATTCATGCTATGAACGGTGCTTAAGCATGCCATATCAGGCTAACTCAAGTCAACACACACCATGCTAATTCATGCTAACAATATGCTAAGACATGCTAGCATCATGATAATTCATGTTAGCAATGTGTTAAAACTTGCTAATTCATGGTAGGCCTAAATAATGTTATAAATGTGCTAAAACATGTTAGTTCACTGTGGCAATGTGCTAAAATATGCAAGCAACATGATAATTCATGCAAGCAAAATGTTAAATCATGCAAGCAATGTTAACTCATGCTAGCAAAATGTTAAAAGCAATGTGCCAATTATGGCAACATGCTAAAAACATTTAAAATCATGTTAAGAACATGCTAAAATGTTTTCAATTATCCTAACCACATGGTAGCAACATGCTAAGCATGACATTTTAATCACGCTAACAACATACTAGTATCATTTTTTACTTTTTCTGAATAAACTTCAATCTTCCAGCTTTCAAAGTTACTTTAAACTTTCAGACCTGCATGACTTTTGTCAAGCCAACATCAAAGTTTGTCATCAAACTTTACTCACCTAGTTTCATATGTTTATTAACAGTGTCTAAAGGCCTGTACATGCCTCATGGGAGAATTCTGCCATTTTTCTTTACAAATCAACAGCCTATAAAGTAATTTCCAGCCACGTCAAAGTGATATTTACCTTGTTTTACCTTTCTTTTCATCACACATCACTTCCTCTCGCTCTTAAAGGGATACTCCACCGGGTTTTCATATTAAACTATGTTATTCCCTTAACTGAGGCGAGGATTGATATACATACCTCTCTCGTCTCAGTGCGTGCACTATGTCGCTCAGTATTGCCGCAAAACTGTGTTAGCACTTAGCTTAGCCCAGTGCATTAAATATGGGCCACAAAAGAAAAGCCACCAAACACTTCCTCATTTTCCTGTTTAAACACAGTTACTCGAGTAGTGTCACTCGACCTAGGCTGGTGACAAAAAATAAAACAGTTACTAACCCTGATAAAAATATTGTAAGGGGCATAACTGGGATGGAAAGGATGGCACAACTGAGGGGCATTTGAATGAGACCCCTTCTAGTGTCTGCATTAAAAAGAGCACATTTCTTTGCACTAATACACTGTTTTTTTTTTTTTTTGAAGCACAAATGAAGTTTGCCTATGAAGACTTCAAAGTTTTTAGTCCTCTCTTCTGCATTTCTCCTCTGCCCTACCTTCTTTCCTAATCTTTCTAAAAGCGTGCCATATATTAGTATGAATATATTACGCCGTGGCAGATTCTGCATTTGTAAGTTGCTTTGGATAAAAGTGTCTGCTAAATGAATAAATGGTTTTCTTTCTTGGTGTACAATTTAATACAGGGTTCCTACAGGATTCTTCAAGTTAAATTCAAGTCTTTTTAAGACCATTTATATACAAAATTAACACCTATTTCACGTCCCTACAGTACCAGCAAAGAAAAACAAAATCCTTCAACTTGTGTTCATTCATTTTTTAAAAGTGTAATGGGAAAAAGATTTTCGAAAGCCAAGCTGGTGTGAAAGATAAAACATTCAGTAGCCACAAGAAAGTTTGTTGAACAAATAAACACCGAAAATCATAATAATACATGGTTGACAAATGAAACTTTTTAGGAAAAATACAATCCGAGAAGTTACATACAGCAGTGTTAATTTTGACAGCAAATTTTGTCTTTTGGCTAAAAATACGACTAAAACAAATTTTAGTAATATTTTAGTCATCTGAATTGTTTTAGTTTTAGTCTAGTTTTAGTTGACAAAATATAATAAGATTTTAGTGATTAGTTTTTTTTCGATTTTCGAAATTTACTGTAAACTAATCTACATAAATTTCAGTCGACTAAAATATAATGGGTTTATGTAAATTGTAATGCGTTAATTTAGAATTTCTCTAAAATTTTAAAACCCATATACTCCTGGAGAAAACATATATTAACCTATTAATATGAATGATTTTTAAGTTTGAACATGTTCAAACTACGACATGGTCATCTACGACACATCAGTTTTGACTGGATCGCTTCCCAGATTCAACACTAACATTTTTATCTAGATTTTATTCGTTGACGAAAATGTCAATAGATTTTCATCAATAGTTTATGTGATTCAAAACTAGGTTTTATTTAGTTAGTGTTCTCGATTTTATACGTCAGTGAAAAAATGTCGTTGAAGAAAAGTTTTCGTCAATGAAATTAACACTGACATACAGCACAATTTTTAAGACCCAGACATCAAAATTCAATTTTCGACTTTTTAAAGACTTTTTAAGGTATTATTTCCAAATTCATGAATTCAATGCTTAAGGATTTTTAAGACCTCGCAGAAATACAAACACACAAAAAAATGTGTTGAAATGCTAAGAATCTTGATGCCGAATAAACAGTAAAAGTGATTATCTTTCAACTGTTGGCAACAATAATACAATAATATCGGCTGATCCCACACGCCTTTCTTTTCAGTTATTCTTTGTCTTGTTTTGTTAACGCTCTTTCCAGTGTTTCCTCGCAGGTCTTAAACCTCTGTAGTAAGATGAGATAGATGTGCTTGTAATCCTCAGGCAGCGCGAGTAAAACTAATGATTATGATTATTATGATGAATGGGGAATGTAGAGAGTAAAAACTGAGTTAGAGATGATGGTCCCCCTTCTGTTGCTGAACACTGGGACTGTATCTGCACTGATTTACACAGAATACATTACGTTCAATGGGTTTTGGAACCTCGGTGCATTAACTCGGCTTTGATTGTCATGTTACAAGCCATGTTTATCTTAGCAAAGCTATCATTTGAGCTCTGAGGATTGTGACTTTAGTGGACTTAGTTACACAGAGTAAGAGAAATGTTAAATATATCATTCATGCCACACTGAAAACTGATAAAATTGTTCAAACAAGCAATATTTCATCCAAAATATGCATGTCCCCTATGTATTTTTGTGCTTTTTTCAGATAGTATAGCATTGCAAAATCTACAAGATGCATGAGATGAGGAGGAACATCCAAATAAGGCTTAAAGGAAAGAACTGATACAGAACTTTCCATGCAAAGTACTAGTAGACAAGCTTACCGTCTCTGAAACAAACAGGCGTTTCATTAGCATAACACCAAGGCTTGCATGTGATAATGCAGATCCAGGTCTTGCGTGTTCTACCGGTTACATTCTTCACAATATCTTGAGCTTCAGACTGATAATGTCGCCACTCTCTTTCGAATTTCCTGAAGAGAAAAAAAACATGATTTAATGGCAAAATAAATGATGAAACCATTGGTTTATAAATAAATAGCATGAATCACCTTCATTCAAGCATTTTCAATGTTTATATTTTTATTTATTACTATTATTAGTCATGTGATTTGCTATTATTTGTTGTGAGTTGCATGCAATGCATTATTACAACAACAACAACAAAAAAAAAAACATTTGAAGGTTTTGAAGGCCGATACCGAATACAATTATTTTGGGTTTTAAAATCCGATATATCGGCCGATGTTTTTTTTTTTTTTTTTTCAGAAACGCGCAACAAAACATTAACAGATTTCCCTAACATAGTTATTTGTAGTTATTTATGAGTTTTAACTAAATATATGATAAAGCATTTTAAAAAGAAACTTGTTTCTTTTATTGTCACAAAAGAACAGAGGAACATCAAAATATATTAAAGTTCTTGATAAATAAAATAATAATTAGTCCCCACATTGCCTTATAAGCTACCAATTAAAATGTCAGCTTGCTTATCCCTTTACCTGCACTTTTTAAATTATTTCCATCAAGCTACATCAAACCATTTTCAATCATCAGTTGCTGCCTGCCTTCTAAAATTTACTATTTAGTGATTCTAATCTAAATCCATTACAGAACGACAGTCTGCAACGCACACTTGGCGTCGTTGGATTTCAGCACATGTGTAAAAGAAAAGCTAACTTTTATGCACAAGAGTACGTTTGATACTTTTTCTCTATGTCTAAATGTTCACTCTCTCTCAAGTCTAACTTACATTCTACAATGCAGGACTGTAACTAGAGATATGCTAGTTATAAATACAGTAATCATTACTTTATTTAGGCAGAAAAAGTTTATTGTGGTTTCCAAGCTCATTAATGTTAACGTTAGCGGTCTTCCACTGATGATAGTGGCATTAGCTAGCTTTGATGGTTAGCTGTATATGATGAGCCATAATTTAGCAATATAACGTCATACTGCAAATTGTAAAACATTTTTCAATATAACAGGCCAAGGAGAAGATGTTTGAAGCGTGTTTCGTCCGTTTTAATTTAATTTTTGAAATATTCATTTATCGGCCATTATAACTGCCGATACCGATATTTTGGAAATGCCTAATATCGGCCGATAATATCGGCCGGCCGATATATGATCTGGCTTAACTTCTAATAATGCTTAAAATGGTATTATTCAATATATTTTACAGTACTGCTTAAAGTCAGGCCCTATAAAATCCGTTTTATTTTTTCCAAATTCCATTTTATTTTTCCCAAATTCTGTTTTTCCGTTTTAATTTTTGCAAATTCCGTTTTTTCCGTTTTAATTTTTGGGAATTAATTTTTTTACCCTTTACTGTTATTTTAGTTGTAAAAAGAGTGTGCTTTATTCCGTGATCGCAGAAATTATAGGGCCCTATTAAAGTGTTTTTCTCGATTTTTCTATGGAATCAAGCTCATTTTTGTGCTTGTCTTTGGTGATATATTACACATAACCAGTGACTAACAAAACAATAATATTTGCATTGTCAGCAAACATGCTAAACACACTCATAATTAATCTCCTTAATTAAGACTCTTATCGATGGCTCCCCAAGACACAGAGTATTTAAGCCAATTGCAGTATTAATAAGCTCATTAATTGAAGGGCGTAATTGCGTATCAGAGAGCCATGCGGGTTCAGAGGGGAAGGGTTCATTTGGAACCAGTCATGCATTTATTTACGTGCGCAGATGAATAATACATTGTCACGGGGTGAAAATAAATTCCCCACTCAGCAAACCTGCAGAAAAGCAAATGATTTTAATATTCATGGCTTGCGTGAAGCTGCGGTTGCAGGGGAACAAGAAAGACTACTTTTCATCTCCTCCAGCTATAAATAAAAGGTGCACAGAAACAAACTTCATTTATTTTGCTAAACAAATGACTGACCTGGCAACACTTGTGGGTGAAACAAAGGAAACATTAGAGAGATAAATGGCGCCCGTGATAATGGGCTGTAGAGAAGTGTGAGCGTGCCTATTAGACATGTATATTATAATGGGAAAAATTCTCAGGAAAACAGCATTATGAGGAATAAAATCAGGAGAGGGATTTATCATGTGCTTAGATGAGGAAATGATCATAGAAAAGCCTGCCACACAACACAATCATTACTTCACACCAGTGTACACGCTGAAAACAAATGCAATATCTCTGCAGAATAACGGTTCAATCCTGTCATCATTTGCTTGTTCATCCGATGTCAATGCAAACCTGCATGACTTTTCTTCTCTTGCAGAGCACAAAAACATTTGTATCACATTAAAGCATATTCTACACTCTAAATACTGTTGGGTTGAAAAAAATAACTTACAATAATTCAATTTGGGTTGTTTTGTTACCCACTGCTGGGTCAAATAAAGACAAACCTAACATGTATTATTTTAACCTAGGATATTGGGTTGTTTATTTAACCCAGAATAATGTTCTGATTTATGCTACACTCTAAAAAATGCTGGGTTGTTTAAGTTCAAATTTGGGTCAAATATGGACAAATCCAAATGATGGGTTAAAAATGGAATTAAATATTTGCACCCAATTTCAACTTTCACTTTCAACACTTTACATTTTCAACTCAACATTTTGTTTTTTCCATATTTGACCCAAATTTGGGTTGAAACAAGTGCACACTCTAAAAAATGCTGGGTTGTTTAAGTCCAAATTTGGGTCAAATATGGACAAATCAAATGATGGGTTGAAAATGGAATTAAATATTTGCACCCAATTTCAACTTTCACTTTCAAATCTATTTTTTTTATTACATTTTCAACTCAACATTTTGTTTTTTCCATATTTGACCAAATTTGAGTTGAAACAAGTGCACACTATAAAAAATGCTGGGTTGTTTTAGTCCAAATTTGGGTCAAATATGGACAAATCCAAATGATGGGTTGAAAATGGAATTAAATATTTTGCACCCAATTTCAACTTTCACTTTCAAATCTATTTTTTTTATTACATTTTCAACCCAACATTTTGGTTTTTCCATATTTTACCCAAATTTGGGTTGAAACAAGTGTACACTCTTAAAAAATGCTGGGTTGTTTCAGCCCAAATTTGGGTCAAATATGGACAAATCCAAACGATGGTTAAAAATGAAATTAAATAATTTAACCAACTTTACAACTTTCACTTTCAACTCTATTTTTTCAATTACCATTTTCAACTCAACATTTTGTTTTTTCCATATTGAGCCCAAATTTGGGTTGAAGCAAGTGCGCACTCTTAAAAAATGCTGCATTGTTTTAGCCCAAATTCGGGTCAAATATGGACAAATCCAAATGATGGGATTGAAAATGGAATTAAATATTTGACCACAATTTCAACTTTCACTTTCAATATCTATTTTTTTATTACATTTTCAACCCAACATTTGTTTTCCATATTTTACCCAAATTTGAGTTGAAACAAGTGTACACTCTAAAAATGCTGGGTTGTTTTAGCCCAAATTTGGTCAAATATGGACAAATCCAAATGATGGGTTAAAAATGGAATTAAATATTTTAACCCAATTTCAACTTTCAGCTTCAACTCTATTCTTTTTAATTACACTTTCAACCCAACATTTTGGTTTTTCCATATTTGACCCAAATTTGGGTTGAAACAAGTGTACACTCTAAAAATGCTGGGCTTGTTTCAGTCCAAATTGGGTCAAATATGGACAAATCCAAATGATGGGTTAAAAATGGAACTAAATATTTTAACCAAATTTCAACTTTCACTTTCAACTGTATTTTTTCTAAATTACATTTTAACCCAACATTTTGGTTTTTCCATATTTTACCAAAATTTTGGTTGAAACGAGTGTACACTCTAAAAAATGCTGGTTGTTTTAGTCCAAATGTGGGTCAAATATGAACAAATCCAAATGATGGGTTAACAATGGAATTAAATATTTTAACCCAATTTCAACTTTCACTTTTAACTCTATTTTTTCAATTACATTTTCAATGCGACATTTTGTTTCCATATTTGACCCAAATTTGGTTTGAAACAAGTGTAAACTCTAAAAAATGCTGGGTTGTTTCGTCCAAATTTGGGTCAAATATGGACAAATCCAAATGATGGGTTAAAAATGGAATTAAATATTTTAACCCAATTTCAACTTTTACTTTCAACTCTATTTTTTTTGACCCAACATTTTGGTTTTTCCATATTTAACCCAAATTTGGGTTGAAACAAGTGTACACGATAAAAAATGCTGGGTTGTTTTAGTCCAAATTTGGGTCAAATATGGACAAATCCAAATGATGGGTTAAAAATGGAATTGAATATTCTAACCCAATTTCCACTTTTACTTTCAACTCTATTTTTTTAACCCAACATTTTGGTTTTTCCATATTTGACCCAAATTTGGGTTAAAACAAGTGGACACTAAAAAATGCTAGGTTGTTTCAGTCCAAATTTGGGTCAAATATGGACAAATCCAAATGATAGGTTAAAAATGGAATTAAATATTTTAACCCAATTTCAACTTCTACTTTAAACTCTATTTTTTTATTACATTTTCAACCCAACATTTTGACTTTTCCATATTTGATCCAAATTTGGGTTGAAACAAGTGTACACTCTAAAAAATGCTGGGTTGTTTTAGTCGAAATTTGGGTCAAATATGGACAAATCCAAATGATAGGTTAAAAATGGAATTAAATATTTTAACCCAATTTCAACTTCTACTTTAAACTCTATTTTTTTATTACATTTTCAACCCAACATTTTGGTTTTTCCATATTTGGGTTGAAACAAGTGTACACTCTAAAAAATGCTGGGTTGTTTTAGCCCGAAATTTGGGTCAAATATTGACAAACCCAAATTTTGGGTTAAAAATTTAATTTAAACATTTAACCCAGTGGCTGAGTTTGTCCATATTTGCCACTGTCTCTTTAAATGAGCAAAAAGCACAAAATATGATTTTTAGTGAGTTTGTTTTGTGTATATATATGTGCATTTGCCTCCATTTGGTGGAAAGTCCTCCTCAGCATTAATTACTGCATATGACAAGCAACTTGACAGGCGTGTAGAGCTCATTATCCCAGCTCACTGGAAACTTTGCAATTTACGAGCTGAGGCAGACCAACCATGGGCCAAATTAATCTTTGCTCTCTCTCCTTCCAGCGCAAAAACCCCCCCAAAAAACACTTTTCTACTTTTGTAATATTCTCATTAATAGGCTTGTGCTCTGCTCCTCTTTATGTGTCAAACATTAACCAAGGATCCGAACCTTAACAAAGAGTGCAGGAATCCACGAGGAGCATGTTCACATTCGCTGTCTTTCTCTATTGTGTGAGGGATGTTCTCGGCGAGGTGTTTTAATCATTAGCCATGTTTCTCCTGAAAGAGGATCATTACGAGCTGCTGTGTTTCATCTCAAGGAGAGAATGAGTTGTGGAAACATTTGGTTGTGTGAAATTTAAGCCTCGAGATAAAAAAAAACGAAGCGCTTGTTTTATATTCCATTTGCATAGAGTGCATGTGTAAATTAATCTGTGAAAAACTCAGTATTAAAATCTCTCAAAAAAATTAGTATAACCCCTCACAATGAAAACAGTTGATACAGTAAGGTTAAATCAATAGCTTTTAATCTAAGGCACAAAAGAAAGCATCAACATCACTCATATTTGGGCTTAGAGATTTCAACTTATCCAAATATTGGCACATATTTTGCCCCGGGACAGATATTGTGCACTTTTAAAAAAAAATAATCCTGTTAAAAACGGTAAACTACTGGCAGCTGTGGTTGGCAGCATTAAAAATACGATATGTTACTGTTTTGAAATTAACAGCTATACTGTTTAGTTAGCTACAGTATAAAACTGTAATTTAACATCATATAGCGGTTTAAACATCAACAGTAACATGCTGTATTTTTATCGGTATAATGCTGGCTATCACAGCTGCCAGTAGTTTACTGTTTTTTATTTAGACTTGGACCAGTACACCCTACAAACTGAAGATTAGCCTGCTAAAATCACCAGCAACATGTGATTAAAAACTGTAAACTGGGATAACAGGTTATGCAGTGATCCAGATGGTCGCTTATTAGCTAAAATAAATAAATAAATAAATAAATAGTCCTACCACAAGTCAATGGGATTTTTTTTTTTGCTATTCTGTACATCAGGGAAAATAATATCCAGAAACACTAAAGTAATAGCACAACTCTTTTTTACATGATTAATCCATCTTCAAATCGTATGAATAATTATGGTTGTTAATTTTATTGCATTGCACAATGCATGTAGATCTTAAAAACTAAATCAGTTCATGGATTTAACCAGCACTTTGATTTCTCACATAAATCTGCTTAAACAAGTTCCTTGTGCATTTGATGGAAGGAAGGAAAAAGGGCAGATAAATTCTCATTTTTGAAGGAAGTTTCCATATAAAACATCTGCAAACGAATGGAAATGAAGATCAGCATAACGAAAAGACTTTTGTGAAGCGTAATAATCCTCTGGTTTTGAGCGCACATGTCCTCCACACTGCATTAGCATGCTGTCAGAAAGCAAGAGACACCAGCTAATGTAGGTCAGACGGGTTACAGTGGAATAACTTACATACATTTTGACACTAAGTCTGGATTTTGTCATAGTGTGAGATAGAGAACATGTGATGCATACTGAAGCAGGGCTAATCTTATGCACCAGAGAAGCGTGGGTGCCGTCATCTTTAGAATATTGTCTTTGAACTTCCGTGTTTGCGGTCGCTCTGTATGTTTCTATGGTATCGCTGTCGAGGAGCAATTTATGGAAGCTTGTTTCCGCCATTGAATGAAAAATATAAAAGGTAATTGCAACTTTTTATCTCACAATTCTGACTTTTTTTTCTCACAATTGCGAGTTTACTTCTTGCAATTCTGACATTATTTCTCAGAATTGCGGGATGGAAAGTCAGAATTGCGAGATATAAAGTCAGAATTGCGTGATATATAGTCGCAATTGCGAGATATAAAGTCTGAATTGCAGATATAAAATCTGAATTGCGAGATATAAAGTAGAATTGAATATATAAGTCAAGAATTGCATGATATAAAGTCAGAATTGGTAATATAAGTCAGAGAATTGCGGATATAAAGTCAGCAATTGCTAATATATAAAGTAGCAATCCAATTGTAGTATAAATTCAAAATTGCGTAGATATAAAATGGCCGAATTGTCGAGAATATAAAGTCAGAACTGTTAGATATAAAGTCAGGAATTGCAGATATAAAGTCAGAATTAGGTAATATAAGTCTGAATTGTCGAGATATAAAATCAAAATTGAAATCATAATGTCAGAAATGTAAGCAGAATTTGAATACAATACTGAGAATTCCAAGAAGATATAGAGTCCAGAATTTGAGATATAAGTTAAATTGCGAAGTAATATAAAGTCAAAAAATAAATATAGAATATAGATCAAACTCCTAAAATATAAAGTCAAAATTATCATGATAAATCAAAGATATAAATTGTCAAGAAATATAAAGTCAGAATTCTGGCAATATAAAGTCAGGAATTCGAAAAAATAGTGTAAAGTCAGAATTTGCGAGATATAAATTCAAATTGAGAATATAAAGTCAAGATTCAGCAGAATCATAAAAGTCAGAATTGCAATGAATATGAAAAGTTAATTATCAAAAATATGAAGTCAAAATTAAGAATATAAAGATTGGAATTGTACGTGATATGAAATTCAAAATTTAAGTCAAGATTGTTGAAAAGTCCAGATTACGTAGATATGAAGTCAGAAATTGGGAAATATAAAGTTATACCAAAATTACGCTAAATATGAAAGTTGCAAATTAAGAAATATGAGATCAAATTGGAAGATATAAGAGAGTTCAAAATTCGAGGAGATATAAGAGTCGAAATATCAGATTTAAATTATATTGCAGGGAAAAAAGTCAGCAATTGTGATGTTATGTATTCACGATATAAATGTCAGAATTTCGAATATACAGTCAGAATTCTAAGTGCAACTACGAGTATAGAAAGTCAGAAGTCCAAGATGTAAACTTCCTCAATTGTGAATTTCAGTCACCAATGTGAGTTAATATCAATTCCGGTTTAATATCTCAGAATTGAATGATTTTTAATATTACTCGCAATTTCTGACTTTAATATTCAATTCGTTTATTCGCATTGCTGGCTTAATATGAGTTTGGTATAACTACGCTGACAATTACTGACTTAAATATATAGCGATTCTGACTTAATATGTCGCAATTAGACTTAATATATCGCGATTTCTGACTTATATCTCCGGTAGGACTTTATATATATTGCAATTGACTTGATGTGGCGGCGATTATGAGCTTCGGTGCTGCAACATTCGGACTTAATGCTTCGGCAGTTCATTAATATATCCGATTCGGTCCATTGACTCGGTGTACTGGCTTGTGCTTAATATAACTAATATCTTCGATTCTAACGTCTTGCGGGTCTGATTTCCTGTCTTGCAGTTGGACTTAATATTTCCGGGTACGGCTTTTTATATTGGCAGACGCTTTATATCGCGGCGGTCTAACTTTATCCAGCCACATGACTTTATATGCTCGAGCAATTTGTCAGCTTTATATCGCACGATTCTGACGTTTATATATCTCGCAAATTCTAACTTTGCTGTGGCGGGTTACCTGACTTTATATACTACGACAATTATTGACTTTGTGCTGTCTCGACAATTCTGACTTAATATCTTTGCAGTATCTGAGCTTTATATCTTGCACATTCTGATCGTTATCTGTCAGTCTGTGATTTGTGTGTTCGCAATTGTGACTTTATGTAGCACAACTTACTGACTTAATCTGTTGCAGATTCTGACTTTATCGCGCGATCAAGCTTCATTATATCTTCAGCAATTGCTGACTTTTATATTGGCAACTTGTCGACTTTGTATCTGGCAATTTGGTTTAATGCTCGCAATTGAGGTTTTAATGTGTTCGCAATTATTGACTTAATATTGCCAGATTACTGACTTTATGTGTCGCAAATTCTGACTTAATATTGTCACCAATTCGCGTCTAATATCTCGCAATTCTGACTTTATATCTCGCAATTCTGACTTTAATATGTCACGATTTCTAACTTTAATATCTCGCCAATTCTGACTTTATATCTCGCAATCTAACTTAATATCTTGCAATTCTAACTTAATATCTTTGCAATTCTGACTTTATATCTCGCAATTCTGACTTAATATCTTGCAGATTTCTGACTTTATATCTTAGCAATTCTGACTTTATATCTCGGCAAATTCTGACTTTATATCTCGCAATTCTAACTTATATCTTGCAATTCTGACTTTATATCTCGGCAATTTCTGACTTAATATCTTGGCAATTTCTAGACTTTATCATTGGCAATTCTGACTTTATATCTCGCAATTCTGACTTTATATCTCTCACAATTCTGACTTAATATCTTAGCAATTCTAACTTTATATCTTGCAAATTCTGACTTTATATCAGCAATTACTGACTTTTATATCTTGACAATTCTGACTTTATATCTCGCAATTACTGACTTTATATCTTGGCAATTCTGACTTTATATCTCGCAATTCTGACTTTATATCTCGCAATTCTGACTTTATATCTCGCAATTCTGACTTATACGCAATTCTGACTTTATATCACGCAATTCTGACTTTATATCTTGGCAATTTCTGACTTTATATCTCAGCAATTCTGACTTTATATCTTCGCAATTCTGACTTTATATCTCGCAATTCTGACTTTATATTCAGCAATTCTGACTTTATATCTCAGCAATTCTGACTTTAATATCTTGCAATTCTGACTTAATATCTCGCAATTCTGACTTTATATCTTCGCAATTCTGACTTTATATCTCGCAATTCTGACTTTATATCTCGGCAATTCTGACTTTATATCACACAATTCTGACTTAATATCTTGCAATTCTGACTTTATATCACGCAATTCTGACTTTATATCTCGCAATTCTGACTTTATATCTCGCAATTCTGACTTTATATCTCGCAATTCTGACTTTATATCTCGCAATTCTGACTTAATATCATGCAATTTTGACTTTATATCACCTAATTCTGACTTTATATCTTGGCAATTCTGACTTACTACTAATAATGACAAAACACAACAAAAGTCATTTTCAAAACATTGCAAGGATCCTAAAATAACACTACTCTAACGCACCTAATATAATTCAATTCTCAATAATACTCAACATAATTCAATAGTAATTAGAAACATATTTCTACATCTTTTGAAGAAATTGGGTTGTTGTTCATGCAGAAATCACGATTTACTCACACAAGGCATAACATCGATTGCTCAGAAAAAAATAAAGACAGTGATGCTGTATGTTTATAATTCAAAATAAGCTTTGATAGCTAAAAAGTTCCTAGAACAAGCGTCCTCATAAACTTCCATAGAGCTTCCATAGAGTTGTTATTGCGGTTCATTTCCACAAAAATGGTGCAAGATCATATTTTCTCCTGTAACCTGACAGGCTGCGGACGTTTTGAATGCACTGGCCCACACAATATCTAATGCATATGAATTTGCGCTAGAGGGTGAGGCAGGGTTGGAACAGACAGAGAATGGTCATGATAAAAGGTCAAGCACTTCAAACCATTTATATGCATGTTGACAGACAGACAAGACCGAACCACACACACACCAGATCAGCTGGAGAAAACCACTTGGTACTCAGGGAAAGTATTCAGCCCGAGGCCTGGAGATCACATAATCCTCATAAGAATCAGCCTGCAGGTATATTCAGACTGATATGATGAAGATCAATATCTTTAGGGTTTCACCTACATGTAGTGTGCTCTATAGTGTCAGTGTTTGAATCGACCAGCCATAGCCCAACCCTCCCGTTCCTCACAGATTATCATTTATTTTCAGTTTGGACTGTCATTTTGTCTGGTTGATGGCTCATCGTGCTCAGTCTCAGGTGCAGGTTGTTTGAAATAGCACTGACAATTGAATGTGTAATGTCAGATTGTATCACTCCAGTGACTAATAGTCACATTTTAAATGGTGGTGGTACATTCAGAGGTTGGCATGATGGAATGACAAATGTTAATATTTCTGTATAAAACATCCATTGCATGCAAATGTTTACATATCACAATATCTTTACATTATATTTTGTCTTTTTATATGCAGTATATGCATTAAGCAACATAAGTGTATTCAGAATATATTCTTTATTGAAAGATAAGCTGCAGTGAATCTACTCTCCTAATCATCTTCTTTCTTGATTGTAAATACTGTACTAGGATAGATAACTGTATATGTATAGTACTCACACAACAGTGCACTAGCATTACTTGTATAAGTAATTTGTTGACCTTTTCATAAATGCTTGCATGAAAAAGTCGAATGTGGGTGAAATGAAGCTGTCCAATACCTTCCCAGCCTCCGGCAAAACAACAGATCGACCTCAGAGCAGAGCCGTACTGCACTTGTGTTAATAAGAGTGTATCTACAAGTGAATATACAGATACCAAGAAATATTTGCACACTTTAAATGGTACATTTATTGAAAGACTTTAAACACTACAACATGACCAGAAAAAACAATATGATATGGGCAGTTGACTGAAATTATAAATATAGAGTACAGTAAATAAATAAAGAGAATTCATAAAAAATATTTTGAATATGTATATATATGTGTGTGTTTTGAATATATTTAGCAACTTATTTGTCCAGATTTTTGACATTTAAAACAATATATACAGTGTGTGTGTATCTATATATATATATATACATATATATATATATACATGTGTGTATATATATATATATATATATATATATATGTATGTGTGTAGTAAGGCGGATACTCCTCATGTCACAATTCGATACATATCATGATACTGAACTCACTAAAAATACAATATTATTGGATACTTGCAAGGCATATATGGTCAGTATAAGGTTAACGAAAAATGTACCTGTTGATTAAAATGATATTACATTGTGGGATTTAAGATTAATCCGTTTGGACTACAGTGCTGAAAGTCCAAGGACAATGGTGACACCAGAAATAACAATATTCATGATTCTGAAGCTGAAAATACTGAATTATTTTAGATGAATATGCTTGCACGCTGTCACTGACTAGATATATTTAAAATAATGTTGGCCACATTTGGCATTATCAGGAGTCTCTAAATATTCCCCCATTGCATTATTATACATTATAATCAACAAATTTTTCTCACACAGTAATTGATATTTTGGGGGGACTATGCATGGATACATAGTTGTCACTATCCACGATCCATATTGTTGCTTTTTTGTATTGCAATATATTGTGGCACGATATATTGTTACACCCCTAATATATATATATATATATATATATATATATATATATATATATATATACACTGTATAAAGAGAGAGAGAGAGAGAGAGAGAGAGATATGTGAGTGTGTAAATAATATATTTTTAATGAAAAAGTCATTTAAAACACATTTAAAACATTTTTTTAATTTATATATCTAAATTTAAAAAATATTGTTCCATACATATATATATATACATATATATATATATATATATATATATATATATATATATAGTAAATAATATTTTTTTAATTTATATTTAATTCTAGTTTAAATTCTATTTTTAGTTTTATTTTTCCAGTATTTTGACATTTTTCAAAAACAATATTATTTTACAGTATGTATGTATGTATGTATATATATATATATATATATATATATATATATATATATATATATATATATTTTTGTTATATGTATTTATCGCTGTCAAACGATTAATCTCAATTAATCGCATCCACACAGACATACTTTTTATATATTTGAGAAATATGTATATACTGTATATAGATTATTTATATATAAATAATATTTTTTCTTAAATATACATGCATGCGTGTGTATTTATAGATATAAAATAATTATACACAGAGCACCCATATATTATGTAAATATAACTTTTATTTTGGATGCGATTAATCGCGATTAGTCGTTTGACAGCCCTAATATATATATATATATATATATATATATATATATAAGAGATATATATATATATATATAGAGAGAGAGAGAGAGAGAGAGAGAGAGGAGAGAGAGAGGAGAGAGGAGAGAGAGAGTGTAAATAATATCTTTTAATTGAAAAAAGTCACTGAAACACATTTGAAAATCACATATCCATTACCAAATACATTGTCTAAAATATTTACCTATTATTTATTTTTAAATTGCATCAAAATTGTATTATATTGTCTCATCGTATGCCTGCTGGCCATTGATATCTCTGCTTCTATGAGTGGACAACAAGACAAACCTTCACTGTCATCCACAAAAAGAAGCCAAATAGAGTTCAGTCGAACATTGGCAATGAGCAGCAGTGACCTCTGATCCTCTATGAGCCGGCACTGTGAAGTGTGATCATGATAACCCCATTGCAGAGAGAGAAACGTCTCACACAAAAAGTATGCTTCACCATCACAAACAATTACAGCAACATACAGTTGCAATACAGTGCAAAGAACTATACTAATATCCAAATATTGCCAATCATTCCCCATTCAGCTAATGTATCTGTGACAATTAGAAGCATGCAATGACCAATGGCAGAAGAAGTGAATGTTGATCGAATTTAAATTTTTTGGGTTCAGAACTAACCAAAGAATTAACTTTAACACTTGATAATGAGGAAAGGGATTGTAGATTCTAGAAGGATATAGACTGGAAAATAATTGACTTTGCTTAGTAGTTTATTGAAACTATGGTTATGGTGAAGAGGCAGGCATTTCTCGAACACCAAGCAGTTGACCAATTCGCAACACTCTGGTCAAGGTGACCAATGCAGAACACATTGAGCTTCTACAGAAGGAGGGCTTCATAGACACAGGAACTAAACCGAGCGTTACTGACAGACTGGGAACAGATGAGCCAGCAGCAATGATGAATAAGGGAAAATAATGTGTTTTTGAACATTCAAGAGCATGAAAACTGTTCTAGTGAAGCCCAAAATCAACATAAGGATTTGCACAAGGACATAAAGCAAATAACTCAGTCCTTGCAGAACCGGCTACACCACTGGCTGCTGACCAACTCTCTTTTAGATCACAAAGAAATAGTGATTTTATGGAATATAATGCATTTTGGAGTGAGGTGGCCATTGAACATTTCATTTTCAAAAGAAAAGAGTGAATTTTATCCAATAAATCCAAGAAAAGTGATTCATCCAATGTATGGAAAATATAGTAACAGAGACATAAATAAAATATAAAAATAATAATGCTACTTAGGAAAGAGTGAAGCATTTAAAACAAGCATCAACAACACTGTGCAGTTAGAACTGAAACCGCTATAGCAGAACTGTGTCAGATAAATAAGAAAACGACAAGTGCACCTACACAACCTACACACCAACTGGACAGAGAAAACACTACACACACACCATCAGCTTCTGTGCCAAGCTGATGACTCGTCTTTATAAATGCTGTTTTTCAATATTCAACTGAAAAAAAGACACATTATACACTATACACTCTCGAGAAAAAAAGGTACAAAAGCAGTCACTGGGGCTGTACCTTTCAAAAGTACCTAAAAGGGTGCATTTTGGTACCTTAATGGTACATATTAGCACCTAAAATGTACATATTCAGTACCTAAAATGTACATATTAGCACCTATGTACATATTAGCCTAAATGTCCATATTCACCTAAATGTCCATATTAGCGCCTAAAATGTCACATATTCAGCGCCTAAAATGTCCATATTAGCACTAAAATGTTCCATATTAGCACCTAAAATGCCCATATTTAGCACCTAAAATGTCCATATTAGCACCTAAAATGTCACATCAGTACCTAAAATGTACATATTAGCACCTAAAATGTACATATTAGCGCCTAAAATGTACAATATTAGCACCTAAATGTCCATATTAGCACCTAAATGTCCATATTAGCAACTAAAATGTACATAGTACCTAAAATGTACATATTAGCACCTAAAATGTACATATTAGCACCTAAAATGTACATATTCAGCACCTAAAATATCAATATTAGCACCTAAATGTCCATATTAGCACCTAAAATGTCCATATTAGCACCTAAAATGTCCATATTAGCAGCCTAAAATGTACATATTAGTGCCTAAAATGTCAATATTAGCACCTAAATGTCCATGTTAGCAACTAAAATGTACATATTAGCCCCTAAAATGTACATATTAGCACCTAAAATGTACATATTAGCACCTAAATGTACATATTAGCACCTAAATGTCCATATTAGCAAATAAAATGTACATATTAGCTAGCCTCAAAATGTCCATATTAGCACCTAAAATGTCCATATTAGCACCTAAAATGTACATATTCAGCACCTAAATGTCACATACTTAGCTGAATGTCCATAGTAAATGTCCATATTAGCACCTAAATGTCCATATTAGCACCTAAAATATACATATTAGTACCTAAAATGTACATATTAGCACCTAAAATGTACATATCAGCACCTAAAATGTACATATTAGCACCTAAATGTACATATTAGCACCTAAAATGTACATATTAGCACCTAAAATGTCACATATTAGCACCTAAAATGTACATATTAGCACCTAAAATGTACATATTAGCACCTAAAATGTCCATATTAGCACCTAAAATGTCCATATTAGCACCTAAAATGTCCATATTAGCACCTAAAATGTACATATTAGCACCTAAAATGTACATATTAGCACCTAAAATGTACATATCAGCACCTAAAATGTACATATTAGCACCTACAAATGTACCATATTAGCAACTAAAATGTACATATTAGCACCTAAAATGTACATATTAGCACCTAAATGTACATATTAGCACCTAAAATGTACATATAAGCACCTAAAATGTACATATAAGCACCTAAATGTACATATCTAGCACCTAAAATGTACATATTAAGCACCTAAAATGTACATATTAGCACCTAAAATGTACATCTAGCACCTAAATGTACATGTAGCACCTAAAATGTCCATATTAGTACCTAAAATGTACATATAAGCACCTAAAATGTACATATAAGCACCTAAATGTCCATATTCAGTACCTAAAATGGACAAATGTTTTCACTTTTGAAAAGGTACAGTCCCAGTGACGGCTTTTGTACCTTTTTCTGTAAGTGTACTGTTCAAACGTTTGTTTATTTACTTAATGAAAAAAAAATTATTAATTAAAGCAAGGCAGCGTTTTTATTTCAGATAAATGCTGCTCTCTTGAACTAAATAATGTGTTTTGGTTTCCATAAAAATATTAAGCAGCACAACTATTTTTAACATTGATCAGCAAATCAGCATATTAAAATGATTTCTGAAGGATCAGGTGAAATTCAGCTTCGCATCACAGGCATACATTACATTTTAAACTATATTCAAATAGACAACAGTTATTTTTTTGTAATAATGCTTCACAATGTTACTTTTTAATGTATTTTTGATCAAATAAATGCAGAGCAGAAGAACTCTTACCAAGCCCATACTTTTAAACAGGTAGTATATTTCACAATAACACTATTTCAGGCTAAACAAATGTAGAAATATGTGCATATTAGAATCATTAGTGGTGTTTGCAAAATGCAAGCATCACAACTCCTCATATTTAAAGTTCATGATTTGAACAAACTCATAAGCCTAAGTATTAAACTTTGGCTTATAACCCATTTACTGTAAAAGCAAGTCATTTGTACAAACCAGAATGCCAACACTATGCTAAAAAAACACATGATCAATCGACATATACGTACGCATTCTATGTATCCTCAACTAATCACTCTTTTCTTCAAACAAGGGAAGAAAACACAGATACGCAGTGAATAGACACTGTCAGATATGGCTGTCATTACACATTTAGGATGTTTCTCTTTTCTGACACACACTGAATTCACAGACACACACCTCACACCGCTGTAGCAATGCCACCCTCCTGTGGTCATACAACAGGATCACACGAGAAGAAACCACAGCAAACTTCAAGTCTTAGCTAAAGATGAGATTTAAGGTCAAGTTTAGATTAAACCGTCTTTACTTCAATCCTTTCATATCTTCATAAGTAGCTAAGAAACCTAGAAATGACATGCAACCAAAGCACTAAGTAGAGCAGAGGTTAAATACGAGTTTTTTTACTCACCCTCAGATTGTTCCAAACTCGTATGCAGGTATATTGTTCTGTGGAACACAAAAGATGAAGTTTTTTATTTTTATTTTTAAGAATTCTTTTATACAATAACAGTTCACAGTGACGTGACCAATTCTCATTATTCAACCAACGAGCGCTGAAGTGTTAACTAAAAATAGTTTTTGGTTGAAATATTAGATGAAAAACGTACCCTTAAAAATCTTGAAAATGAGAAAAGTTGCCTTGACAATTAATCAGAAAATAGATAGATAAAAAAATTATATAGAAATGGGTAAATAGGTATAGAAATATAAGAAAGAAAATTGGCGAAAACATAACAAAACAACTAAAAATTCTAAGGTATAGAATTCTAATTCCAATCAAAATAATCCAAATTCTAACAAGGTTTTTGCTCTGTTTTTCTGAATTAATGAGTTAATTATCTCAGAATTATGAGAACTTTTTTTTCACTCTGTTACTCATCATTTGAGATAATCAAGTCATTAATTCATAAAAACAGAGCAAAAACTTTTTCCATGAAAAATGATCTCAGTAATTCTGAGATAATTAACTTGTTAATTCATAAAAACAGAGCAAAAAAAAATCCATGAAAAATTCTCATAATTTTGAGATAATTAACTCGTTAATTCCGAAAAATTTAGATTTTGTTTCTCAAGTGAATGCAATACGCTTCCAAAACTACTAAAACTTACAAGCATTAAAACTAAAATTAAAAAACTGAAAACAAAAATTAAGCTAATTCAAAACATGAATAAATTCTACAATAATAGCTACATGAAGTATATAATATTAAAATAACACCAGACATTAGTCATTATTCAGAGAAGACTCCAAAGTTCTGAAAGTTGCAAAATGCAACACACACACACACACACACACACACACACACACACACACACACACACACACACACACACACACACACACACACACACACACACACACACACACACACACACACACACACACACACACACACACACACACAGGTTTAATGCCCCAGAAACATCCAGTAAAGAAAACAGGAAATATCCTTATCATGTGAATTTATAACTTTTATTTCCTGAAATCATATTTCCATTAATCTGACACCAGCCACCGTGACACACATCTGACATGTGACTTAATACAATCATTTATAATTTGGGGGAAATTCAATTTTTTTTATTTATTTATTTATTTATTTTTGCCAGTATTTCATAGTTTGCATGTAAAATAGAAAAACTGAAGTTAAAAATCGACTGTAGAATTGCACATTTTAAATCAGGATTTTTTTAAAGTGTCTGTCCATTAGAATTGACAGTAGGTTTGAAAGCCAGTTACTGAAGTCACATTTTCAGTAATGCTGACTGAAATTTCTTTAAATATATATATATATATATATATATATATATATATATATATATATATATATATATATATATATATATATATATATATATATATATATATATATATATATATATATATATAAAAATCACAGTACCGATACATTTTTTTTTACTTTTTCATGTGCAGAATATACAGTTCTGAAGTGTTTGAACATATAGCTGATGAAAATATCTTTATATGGAGTAATGAGGCAGATGGAGATGAAAATAAAGAAATATCCATATTTAAAACATTATAAAGTAAAATAACTTCCAGCCAAAAGAACATATGGATTTGACTTATATCGAAAGCGCAACTTTAAATATTTTATATTAATATATATTTTTTATGGACAGATGCACTTTAGATAGATAGATGCACTTGCATCATGGATAGATGCACTTTTATGGACTTTCAAAACAGAAACAACCATTTACAGCCATAAAGCTTGGAAGGGAGAAGCTTCATCTGAGAGAAGAATGCCATATAATATAGATACGTAATAGATACTTTTATTTATTTCAGTGGAAGACAGAAGTAAGCGCGTTCTGGATAAGCGCGTGTAGCTCAGGGGCGCGCAGTAAAGAAAGTTACAAACCAACGTATTCATGGTTTGTATGCTTTTCATACCAGGCTTAATATGTTTAGCTATAAAATTGGATTTATTTGACGTTGACCGATCTAATCTATCTAATTGACCTATTTAAATAAAAATAAAACCTATAAATAACCTGCATGGAACGTTCTCTATAGGTTATAAAATAGATTCTATAAATTGTAAATCTTATTTGGTACCAAAAATACCGGTAAATAACCAAATGAGTAGGCTCTTCTCATGCGCGTTGCTGCCCTCTGGAGGTTCAACATTGAGACAAGAGTGACGTCAGCAATTTCATAAGGAGAAAATGAATCGTTGCTGAAAAAGTCTCAATGTAAAAATAATGACGGATGAAAGCTCTGTAAAATTAAACGGGCGGGATGGGATCCAGTGTGACACGGTAGAAAAGATCAGGAAAGGTAAAAAAAATCCTCTTACACGCCACACGGTGGAGCCATGCCATCGACACAAGGTAGGACAACAGAAACAATTTTTCAAAGACACATCTTTTTTTATTCAAGCTTGAGATTGTTTGTTTTCTGTGAGACCGTGTCTTGTCTGTTGTTTTCAGCATAACAGCAATGGTTGACACATTGATCTTGAAAATATCACTCCTACTATATATATATATAATCATGTATTTTACTATATACTTTATCCCTCATATACAGCATATTTTCAAATATCAAATATTCAGGCAGGTTAATTAGGCTATATTAATGTAATGAGATAGAAAAAATAGAATCACATGCAATCCTTTCTGTCCATTTCCCGCTGTATATTTACACTCAGCTGGGCAAAATCACCTGGAACATGTGCTATAGCTGTTCTGAGATCAGACAGGGTTGTGCTATGACATGAATTCATCAATAAAGCAGGGTACAGATTTGTCGAGCAAAGTATAACTAGAAAACTAAAGGAGGAAAAACCCGCTTCAGACTTAGTGGTGAAATAGGAACAAATTGCAAGTACGTGACAAAGTTTTACAGGTTTCAGCTCACTGGTTCTTGAGTACTGGGACAAAACAGGCCACACGAATGAATGTGCCGTAGTTCACTTCTGAATAAAACTGCTGATAATTTACTCACCCCCATGTCATCCAAGATGTCCACGTCTTTCTTTCTTCAGTCGAAAAGAAATGAAGGTTTTTGATGAAAACATTCCAGCATTTTTCTCCATATAATGCAATTCAGTGGGAACCAAACGGTTCAAGGTCCAAAAGAAACTTTCAGTACAAACTGCAAACTGTTCAAATGGCTTTATGATCGGTCATTTAATAAATAAATAACAAAGTTTAAGTTTTATAAGCTCAAATGGTCGCCTTTCTCTGTGTTGTGATGCCCGTTCGTGAGTCACTCTCCTGTTCGAACTCGTTCATCAAAACGAACGAATCTTTTCCGCGTCAATTTGTTCGTTTTATTGAATGAATCAAATGATTCGGAAAAAGATTCTATTCATTTTGATGCATTTGAGCATCAAAATGAATGAATTTTGATAGCATTTTGATAGCATTTGAGCTTATAAAACCCTAACCTAACTTTGTTTTTGTTTTGTTTTGTTTTTGTTTTTTTTTAAATGAGCGATCGTTTCTTGATAAGACCCTTATTCATCGTCTGGAATCGTTTAAAACCATTTGAACAGTTTGCAGTTTGTACTGAAACCTTGAACCGTTTGGTTCCTCTGAAGTCCATTATATGGAGAAAAATGCTGTAATGTTTTCAGCAAAAACCTTAATTTCTTTTCAACTGAAGAAAGAAAGACATGGACATATTGGATGACATGGGGGTGAGTAAATTATCAGCAAAAGTTTTTTTTTTTTTTCAAAAGTGAACTACTTTAATTCCTTTTGGATTTGTTTGTATGTCATTTCTGAGGTATTCTTTTATGATCTGCTGCTTAAAATTTCATCTTTTCCTTTCGTCAACACTGACCGGTTAAAGTGTGTACTGTTAGGTCCAATACTTTTCAATATGACAAAACATCACACTGTAAAAATGAATTGATAATACAGGATGGTTTTAAACAGACTGTATATTCTATGTTTGACATCTGAGTGTTGATTTTGTTTTTGCATCTAAATGGCAGGTCAAAATGTGTGCCATTTTGTGCAGTAGCTCAAGAATCAGTGCTGTTTTGCTACCACATGTTGCATTTGCATTGTTGAATGTAAAATCTAAATGCAAAACCAGTAATGTGCAACCAAAACCACAAAAAAATATACTATTTTTTTCCCAAGCTTAATAACCAATATACCATACAGCAACTTCAATTCCATTTTTCTAGAGACAAAACTACAGTTGCATCTCCCAATATCCCTCATAATCTTAACAACTACTAAAATATTTCCAAGTCTAATAGGTGATCACAAGGAAACTCTACCAAGTGACACGCATATAAGAGATAACTCAGTTCACAGTGTTTCTGATGGAACAGTACCGGCCAACACCTAATGTGCAGCACATCACTGATACTACTATTTTCCAGGTTTTGTCTTCAAGTTCATTATTGCTCAAGTAATTCTACTAACCATACATTAAAAGCACCAATTACTTCTTTAAACTGAAAGCTAAATAACAAACCATTAACAAAAAGGGGTTAACCAGGTTGGAGCACAAAATTCTCGGTGTTGCTCTCTTTTTAATTAAAGCCGTTCCTCAGAGTACATTTGAGTTGACCGTGGATAATCCACAGCCCTTTGTGTGTACTGTGATTCTACTATTAAGTTCCTCTTAAGTTTGTGCCAATCACAAAATCACTAATAGTATGTTAATAATATATTATAATATATAATAATGCCTGTATTAAAAATACACATGATTTATTATTTATTTTTTTAGAGATTAAAAGAAATATAGTACCATATTTCTTTAGCCAAAACATTTTCAACATTTTTGCGGGACAATATTGGCATTTTTTTTTTTTTTGCATAGGAAAAAATATTCAGCTCTGAAGTAAATAAGTACATAATTCTGTCGATTGATAAAATAAATAGAAGATTGTTTTTCTCTCTCTTTTGAACAATAAAAGAATATCAAAAGAGAATTGCTACAAAGAAATAGGCCAGTGAATCATAAACGAACATAAGCTGGGTCTAGATAACAAGTTAATGAAAAAAAAAAAAAAAAAAAAGTGAATTACTCATATTCAACATCTGATGGGCAATATTCCAATATTGAATAATACTGACCTTGCAGACATGAATACATTTTTCCCCATTTACAAAATACATATCTACAAACATGTATAACAAATAAGCTTGATATATTTCGATATGTACTATTGTGGGATCTATGGTTTAATATATAAAAGGTGCACTTGTTTAAATAATGTCATCTAAGAGATGTGGGTTGGCTACCCAATCCAAAGTTCGTGGCTCGCGACGCTGCCATTATCATGCACATAAACTGCTTGCCGGTCCTTTTATCAATAGGGTAAATAGTAGTGGGCGTGAACCTCCTGTTGCTTTCAACAAACTCACAGAGTTTTTGGTAGACGTTGGGACTACTCGTGGCGAAGAAACACCCCTCGTATCCTCAGCTCTCGCTGAATGTTGATGAAGCAGATCTCTCTGGGCTTTCCTTCCCTCCTCACCTTCCTTGTCAATGTCAGCCATACCTGGTGGCGGGGTCAGGATCAACGTCTCCATGTCACTTTCCTTCCGATGGACCTTCTTTTCTGGGCTGTAGGAAGCAAGAGCAACCTTGGCAAACTTCCTGACGGTTGGGGCTTGGACCCTTGGCGATGGTCCGTCAGGCACTTTATCACCAACAGCGATGGATACATTCAAGAGAAAACATTCATTAGGGTCATATTCCTTTCCCGCCTCTTGGAGCTCCTGGCAATATTCCCCAAGGTTATCTTTGAAGCTCTCCAGCTCACGGAGAGATAAGTATGTTGGCGTCATGAGCAGACTTTCCAGTCCAAACTGAAGGAAATTTGTGGACGCACCCGGATTTGGAAATCCCAAAGAACAGGACACCCTGCCCCCAGAGACAAGTATCCAACTTTGGCTATACGGGAGAAAGCTTTGTGGACCTCCGGGGTCTCTCGGCAGTGCTTAATAACATGGCGACACACACTGCCGATTCGCCCATAGAGGCAGCTCTCCTTGTGGACGTCCCAGTCCTCGCGGCGACAGTTGCGAGAGCAGTAGTAAGTATAGCAGCTGTGGCAGGATTTAAAGTAGAGGCAGGCGTTAAACAAGGTCTCGGTCCGACGGCATTTATTGTTTGAGCACATCATCGTGTCATCCTCATCTGGACTCTGGTCAGGGGAGCACTCTTCAGTACTTCTCAGCCCATCGCAACTCCCATCAGTGTCTCTCAGTGTTTCAGGATCTATTTTTATCGAAGTGGGTTGTTTGTCAAGAGGCATGCCACTTTCAGATCCCGCCATTGAATCCTTTCTTGCTGAAGAGACTGCTTCTTCTTCATCAATGAGCTTTTTGAGTTGATCAAGCAGTTCCTCGCTGGTCCTGGCTGGAGGCTTGTAATCAATGACAAGGTCAGCTAGAAGCTCATCAAGCTGCTCTAAACTTTGCTGTAGGGATGTGCTGCCATGCGGTTTCTCTTTGGTAGATTCTCCAGAGCGGGATTTTGCTTCACGTTGAGGGGCTTCTTGATTTTTTGAATCCAGCACATCCCAACTTGCTGAGCGTCCTTCTGATTTACTAAGAATACCTGGTCTGATGTCATTGTCTGTGATGGTAATTTCAGGTGTGACAAACCACAGCTTACTCGAAGAGCCCATGGCCTCAGTTGGACTTTTGTCAATCAAAGAGTTTTCAGATAAGGACAGCGCAGCATAACGCCTTGGTGAGCTGGAAAGATTGACAACCACAGGTTTAGGTCTTTCACTTGAAGTTTGTATCCCCTGACAAAGAAGATTCTCATCACTTTTACCTCGTGGTACGGGCTGTTCCCGCTCTACGTGGGTATCGAGGATGTTATCCCAAGATCTCGAGTATGGTCTCGGGTCTGTTACGGTTCTTGCTGGCTCCATGCATGGGTTGTCATACCAAGTTGTGTGCTTTGGCTCTTGTCTAACTTTTGTGGGAGTAACCTGTGAGACATAAGAGGAAGGGTAATGGCTAGAGTAGCCGGATACCTCTGAGCCGTACCAATCCTCAGACTGTGGCTGCACCACACGGGCGTGTCGTCTTCCCTCGGTGTAATATGCCCTTGCAGGAATATGATGCTCCATCGGTTGCGCGTATGGGTCGGCCACGTAGAAGATCCGAGGAGGGGTTGTTTGAATCTGATAAGTCCTTGGGTCATCGCCATAGTAAGTCCTTGCTGGAGGTGTCTGAATCATATACGCCCCTGGCTCACTTGCAGCATAGTGTTTAGAGTACGCAGCCTGCCCAGGGTAATGGTAGTGGTCGATTTGTGAGAAATAAGTCCGGGAAGGTACAGTATGAACAATGTGAGTCCTTGGATCTTGTACATATTGTACTTTAGGGGAGTAGGGTTGGCTTGGAATGCTGTATCGGTCATCTTGATAATAAGTCCTTGATGGAGCTGAAGATCCATACTTCCCCAAATCCTCTGCATAGAAGAATTTAGTTGGCACGTTGGGGCTTGAATGAGCCCTTCGTTCCCGTCCGTAGTGTTCCCTTGGCTCCCGTGGCGAGGCCACCTTTTGTAAAGGGATCTCCATAGGCTGCATGTAGCTGTTTGGCATACTTTGTGAATACTGGTACGCCTGCCTGTATTCTCCCGTGAAGGATTCAGTGGGAGTCGATGTCCTCGAAGTGGAGAAATGGCGAGGCACTGTCAGACTCCGACTGCCACTGCTAGGATACTTCTGCCAAGGTATGTCCACATGGGATGTAGCTGCCTTTCGGCCACCTTGCTGCATGGCCGACTCATCCGGTTTGATGTCCACTCGGCACCGAACATGAGGACTCGTAGCAGGTTTATCTGGCCTTCCTTCATCAGTGCCTTCAGACACGTATACAGGGGAATACCTGCTTGTATCACTCCTCTGCGGCTGCAGTTTGACGGGGTGTACTTCGTTCAAATGTGCCCGTGTGGCAGCATAGGAAGACTCTCTTCTTGGGGAAACTTCTGGCCTTGGCTGAGTGTGTTTATGTGCTCTTTGGGCTTCCCGGCCCCGCCTTGCCACTGGAGGGGAGGCATCAAATGATACAGGAGTTAGGCTGGTCTGAACCCGTGAGGCACTTCTAGATCTAGTCCTCCTCTTTTGTTCCGTCACAGCAATTTCAGCAGTCACTGGCTGGGAGGTGAGACGGTAGCTAAATATGTCTGGGAAGAAAACCGATGGAGTCCATGCCCTTGTTGGCGACCTAAGGCGTTCCAGGCAACATCTGGATTGGCCGCGTACCTTTCAGCCCTTCGGTATGGGTACTCCATTGCTATTGTATGATATCGGAATTTGTCCATAGACTCAGTGTCAAAGCTACGGCAGTGCCTCTTTTTGCTTTTCTAGTGTCTCCAGTTTCCTGATGGATGGGGAATCACATTGTTTTGAGGGATGACAGGCTTTGGAGTGGGTCGAGAGGGAATTCACTTTGACATCTTGATACACAGTTGATACTAATATGTCAGGTGGATCTGTGCGTGTCATCTTAATGAGACTCTTCCAATTTCCCCCATTAAATTCGTTTAGGTTAAGGTTCCCTGCAAGAGAGGGAGAAAACAAAACAAAATTAGTTGCATTAAAAAAACCGTTGAACTAGAACTAGAATTCTAATTTTAAATAGCCTAAAGTTAATATGGTCAACAATAACTCCACAGTATTTAGTATTCTATAGTTGATTAGTATCGCATAACCTTAGCTCATCAAGAAAAGATTTAGTGCAGATGTACGTGGCAAATAAACTCATTTCTGATTCTGAATGGCTTCAACGGCATTGCGTTGTTCAGCAAAATAAGTTGGCAGGATGTATGCGAGTAAATTGGAGGTGGTTGCCAGAGGATGATGTTTCCCCTGGCAACAACATCATCTCATAACCATCATAGTACAAACAGTGAGAGGGGGCTCAACAGAATTGCACTGAATCCTTAATACAAAAACCCTTCTTTTCACCTTTTGAAATATCTTGGAATGATAAATCACTTAAGAACACTTATGTAAATCTAAACCTTTTTCTCTCTTAAGCTCGGTTTCAAATTCAACTTTCATCAATTTAAATCTGCTGGTTGAAGGCAGGACAGAAATAGTGTCTTGAGTCTATATTAGGCTCTTTGAAGGCTCGTCTAAACAGGTGCAATCATTTGTCATGAAGAAGGATATTGTACAAAGTTCCTGCGGTGTGTTGTAAAGGACGCAACTGAAATAATGCATGTAGTCATTAAAGATAGAATCAAAACCACCCTCATCTGTGTTGTTCCTTCATTAATTTTCTCCCTTTTCCAGGAGTGTTGCACAAACACTTCAAAACATTAGTTCCACATCGTAAATGTCTATTTTACTGCAAATGGAGATTAAATAGTATTCAAGACCTTCTACACACATTTCCCACTGCTAAGTTTATCAGATTCAACCAATCACATCGTTTACGACAGACATTAAGTAAAGAAGGAACTGAAACCTCAACAAACATTTCTATCCCCTGACGCTGCTTACTCACAGAGCATTTGTCTGGCAGCTTTTCACGTTGTGTCACACAATCGAGTAGCTGCATTTGTATGAAACACCGGCTGTCTACCAACATACGCATAAGTCCTGTTCGGACGGGACTAGTTTTTTAAATTACTTTTACAATTCCTATCACTCAGTTACAACTCTCATCACTCGACATCTGTGATATCATGTACTGATTCCAACGGGACTAACATCTCCATGTTATTACAGAGGCAGGAGTGTGGATGTGGGCCTTACAGACATAAATGTTGTTTAATTAATGCATTTTTAATATAATTGAATTTAAGTACATTTTAGGAGAAATCCAGTGGAGAGATTTACAGTAGACAAGTATCTTACTCTTCCCTGACACTGATATTAAAAATTGGCAGTCTTTGCAGTTTCAGCCATTTGACTTTTTTTAGGGCCCAAGCCCTGAAAGGGCGCAGAGCCCTATTGTTTTCCTTCCGATTATTATTTTTTTTTTTTTTTTTTTTTTTTTTTTTTTTTTCTTTTCTAGCGACTATTCGGGCACTTTTGGGGCCCTTAACATGCTCGAAAACTCTTGAAACTTTGCACACGGGTCAGAACCCGCGGCCATCAGAGCCGGGCTGAAGCTGGTACCCGGGCGTGGCAGGGCGGCTCGTCAGCGCCCCTGGAATGGGTCCGAACACCTGGTCCATAACTCAAACACACTTGCATGTAATAATATGAAACTCGGTACACATGTCGATAGCAGAATTTCATCTATACCTCGCGTTCTTGCTTTTTACCCCAGCCCAACAGGAAGTCGGCTATTGAGGTTTTTTTGTAAAACACACGCAATGAACTTTTAAATACTCCTCCTAGAGCTCTGATCCAAATTCGACGAAACTCGGTCAGCTAGAAGTCAAGACATTGAGGATGAAAGTTTGTGTGGGGATTTTTGATATCTCGAACGGTTTGGCCGTGGCGAGGAAAACGAAACTATGGCGAGAAACGTGAAACAGGAAGTGTGTCATAACTTCAGCATACATTAACTGATCTGGATGAAACTTCAGCAGTGCGTTCGCTGTAAGAGGACGATCACATGGATGTGACTATTGTGAGTCAAAGTTATAGCGCCACCAACTGGCAGCAGGAAGTGTGTCACTTTCAAAATGCTTTGAAATCACCCTCTTATTTTTACCCGATTTGCTTCAAACTTCATCTGTATAATGTACATACACGGCAGATGAAGACCTATGAATGGATTCTTGATATCTTTGAAACTGTTGCCGTGGCGACGCATCAAACTTTACCATTCTTTTAGGATGCATTCTTTTAGGGATTCGAACATTTGTCCATAAATCAAACACACGTGCATGGATTAATATGAAACTCGGTACACTCATAGATCACATCAGGCCAAACAACTTTCGTAGCTCTAAGTTTTACGACAGTTCAAACGGAAGTCGGGAATTATGTTTTTTTTTTTAAATAATTGTCCTAGAAAAACATCAAATTACAACCCATGCTGTTACCAATCACCACCAAACTTGGTGTGCATGAAGTCAAGACATTGAGGATGCTATATTCCGGACGGATTTTTGATATCTCGAACGGTTTGGCCGTGGCGGATTTTTTTGACTAAAAAAGGACACATAAAGTGTGTTATAACTTGGTTAGTTTTACTGACAGTTACAAAACTTGCCGTGTACATTGTTCTATTCAAGCCAAACAACTTTCTAATTAACAATAATAATCTCAAACCCACAGAAAGTCAGATATTGTAGTTTGAATATGATCATGCTCTTTCTGAGCCTAGGCCTGTCACACAGTCTGTGTGTGTGTGTGATTGAGTCTTTCTGACACACAGTCTCTGTGTGTGTGTGTAGGGGGAGGGGGCTTAATAATTTCACTGTGTGTCTGGCCTGCTAAAGTAAATACATTTCTTAAGCCTGGTATTTTTTAAATAAGTTTTTGTTTTTATTTTTTTATAAGTAAAGACATATAACCTGTTTAATTGTAGTGCATTGACAATAGTTTTATATAATTAGTGTATTAATTAAATTAACTTGGTCCATAAATCAAAAGGAAGTGTGTTAAAACTTCTGCATACATTAACTGATCTTGATGAAACTTCAGCAGTGTGTTCGTTGTAAGAGGCCGATCACATGGATGTGACTATTGTGAGTCAAATATATAGCGCCACCAACTGGCAGCAGAAAGTGTTTCACTTGCAAAATGCTTTGAAATCACACTCTTACTTTTACCCGATTTGCTTCAAACTTCATCTGTATAATGTAAACACACGCCAGATGAAGAGCTGTGAAAGCATTATTCAATATCTAAGATAATGTTGCCATAGCAACGCATCAAACTTTAACATTCCTTTTTTTAGATGATTTTGAGTCTCTTCAGCGGCTTTTGGGGCCCTTAATGGGTTTGAAAACTCTTGAAACTTTGCACACAGGTCAGATCCCACAGCCATCAGAGCCGGGAAGATGGTACCCGGGTGTGGCAAGGGGGCTAGACAGCGCCCCCTGGAACGGGGTCCAAAAACTTGGTCCATAAATCAAACACGCTTGCATGTAATAATATGAAACTCAGTACACATGTTGATCTCATCGTTTCATATATTCATATATTCTCCTCAAGCCGGACAACTTTCTAATTTACACTCATGAGCTAGGACCCACAGAAAGTCAGATATTTTGGTTTGAAAATGTTGAGTGTCTCTCTGAGCCTACACTTCTGTATGGCAAGCCCTTTTAACATTTAAAAGCTAAGTTTGACTATTCGTAATTAACATTGTAGATATCAACAACGTCTTTCTAGTCGTAATTACATTTTGGATAGTTTGTATTATCATTTAAGATATCTGTAACGTAATTGTGACTAGTCGAAACGACAGATAGAGTATGGCAAGCCGTTTTAACATTTAATCATTTTAACCTACTAGTCTCTATTTTCATGCTACTAGTACTTATTTTTCAGATACTAGTATCTATTCCATTAAGTACTAGTACTTATTCATTAGCTACTAGTGCTTATTCTTTAGATACTAGTGCCTTTTCTTTAGATACTAGTGTTTATTCTTTAGGTACTAGTACCTTTTAAAGATACTAGTACTTATTCATTAGACACTAGTCCTTATTTATTAGATACTAGTACTTATTCATTAGATGCTAGTCCTTATTCATTACATACCAATGCTTATTAATTAGTTACTAGTACTTATTCATTAGATGCTAGTACCTATTAAATAGATACTAGTACTTATTCATTAGACACTAGTACTTATTTCAATGGTGACTAGTAACTATTCTTTTGTTACTAGTCACATTTTTCCAGTGACTTCTATGGTGATCTGTCATTCAGATATCAACTATTCAGTTCTGACTAGTATGTTAGTATGTATTCCAATTGTGGAATACATACTAGTATGTATTCCAAAGCAGGGGTTACGTTTTTGCACGTCGTCAGAATAACCCTAAAGGCACCAAGGTGGCGGTGCCACCGGCTTTATATATATATATATATATACATATATATATATATATATATATATATATATAAATATATAAATATAGCTGCGAGCAGCGATGGAGGGCCAAGCCGGCGGTCCGCCATCCCGGTGCCTTTAGGCACCGGGGTTGCGTGCCACCGGCTTGGGCACGCAATCGCTGCTCGCAGCTATATTTTTATTTTATTTTTTTGATACAATCCATATTGAAATTAAATAAAAGGTGCGTAAACGCTAGCTCCAAAAACACACAAGAAAAAGCATAAGGATAATACAACATCAGCACACTCTAAAAAATGCTGGGTTGTTTCAACCCAACTTTGGGTCAAACATGGACAAACCCAGCCGTTGGAGTTACATTTTAAAATATCTTTTTAACCCGATGTTTGGATTTGTCCATATTTAACCCAAAATTGGGTTAAAACATCCCAGCATTTTTTAGAGTGCAAAGACAGACATCCGCATTCAGACAGTATTCAATTTTTTTTGTGAGGAGTTTGTGTGAGAGAAAAAAAACAGACTTGGCAGATTTGGACGAATTAAAATCAAAAAGTACGTCTGTAAAACACAAATTTCTAGAAAAACTAGTCCCAGAATTGTGTGCAATATGATCTGTTGTCCTTGTAAAACAACTGATTTGGAAATGCATCATTAGTTCATAAAAAGAATATCCATTTGTACTTGAAAACAGTCTAAGAAAAATTGTAGGATCAATCGGCAGATGGATAGCTGAGATGATGAAAGGATATCTAGTGTGCAAACCAAGAAATGCAACCTTACTGTCAAGTCTTGATGAGAAGGTTAGTTAGTTAGTTAAACAGTCAACAAGACGCCTGAACATAACTTTGAGTACTGCATAATGCATCTTGAATTTTGTAAATATCGTAAGTATTACTTCTAAAACATTGGAGTAAACTGTAAAAAAATATGTTCAAATTTATGGGAAAAACTGGCAGCTGTGGTTATCAGAGTTTTCCTGTTAAAAATACGGTAGCAACATTTTAGGTTTTACAGAATTAACCGTATATGATTTTACAGCAATAAACCACAATTTAAAAATGCAATAAGCATTAATTGTAACATAAAACCCTAATGTACATAACTGATTAGAAAAAAAACTACGAAAATTACTGTCAATTTACATTTTTTCACTGTGAATTATACAATGGCTTGTTCTTTTTCACTTCCAAAAACTGTAAATTTAACGGTATTTTACTGTAAAATTACATTAAATATACCATTTTTATATATCACAGTTATTTACCGTATATAGTAAGGAAACTTTCTGTTAACCAAGTTTTTTTACTGTTAAAACCACAATATTTTTTTACAGAAACCTACTATTTCACTCTATATACATCCAAATTTCATGTTTAATTCAATGCCATTTCTATGTAATAATTTGTGAAATTTTCTTGCAATTTCTGATTTAAAATTGCTATAAAGTAAATACTACACCATTTTTTATCCAGTGCAGTTTTGCTAACGAAGGTTAACAGGAGCATGTGTCCAGCATCTCAGTGAAAATCACCAAATACAGCAATGATACTCAAAGGAGTCAAGGCGTACCCATGGCCTTTGACCTTGCCATCTGTAAAGTGTGTGAAAGTGCCTGTACTGTGCCATCTCCCCTCTCATCTCACTTCTGCTGATGCCAGCTGACCCTTTTAACCCAGCACAGACTCCACAGAGATACAGATGGATGTGAATTATTGAACATATGAGCCTCTTTACCACCACCACATGTTTCCTTTATAGGTGCTTTTCTCTTTACTGTATACACGAATGCACTAGATCTATCCATGAAGCATCCATTAAATACACGGAAATCTGACTTTATGTAAGATTTACAATGATTGCTCAAAATTAGATAAATCTATAATTTTATCTCAGCCTAGTAGACATGCAAAATCACAAAGCAGTCTATATGGTGGGGCCAGCTTGAATAATTTTGCATGAGAAGAATATTACAAAAAATAGCACAAAATGCAAAGCCACAAATGAATGTCAAGGAGTCTTGCTCAGAGTTTTCAAGCTTTTTAACACACCCAGTGATTATTTCTTGATGTGAATTCATCAGACCCTTCTTATCAGACCCCTTCATTCTTATCAATAGCAGTCTGGTCTCATAATGCAATGCAGTCTTGAATAGGAGCTTTCCATACTGATGTGAGGACTGCCAAATGCGACCCAATCCACGCCGAAGGCCCAGCGCGTAATTTTGCATAATGAGCCCATTTGATACGGGGGACAATGGGAGTCTTGTGAAAGGCTTTAAAACAAAAAACTCCCAATCCTGCAGCCTGAGCCGCTAAACTATGCCACTGCAGAAACTCGACATGAGGACAGCTGAAAACCATCACTGCCGGTTTGGAAACAACTGATTATGAGATGTCCTGTAACAAATGGGCTGATCTGAAAAATCATTAATGTCAGACAAACGTCTCGCTCCTCGTGAGGCCTTGAATGACCATCTGTTTAAACTGATCTGGTGACACCAGTGCTCTCAACCTGATCAACTGATGTTAATCTACTCTAGGAATTTGATAAGACTTCTCTGCACAGATGGATAATAGGTGCAAAAGTGGTCCTTTACTTTCATTAACATACCAGAATTTCACCTGCAATATGCAAGTTATGTTAAATAGATTTCAGTCAAAAGTTTGGGATTTCTTAATGTTTTTGAAAGAAGTCTCTTATTATCGATTGTAATAAAAATTTAGGATTTCTTGATGAATAGAAAGTAATTTTTTTTTAAATAGAAAACTTTTGTAACATTATCAAATGTACTGTAGTCACTTTGTTTAATGTGGCCAAGCTGAATAAAAGTATTAATTTCTTAAAAAAAAAAAAAAAAAATTCAAGAAAAAAAAGGAAAAAGATTTCGAAATGGAAAAGGAGAAAATTCAGGCTAATTATTGCCACACAAAAAATGTGATGTATATTTTTTTAGACTTTATCATTAGTGATTCTGAAACGAGATTTTCCATATGGAAGTCTCTAGTTGTCACTGTTTGAACCTTTCTGCATCCGCCATCAAATTAATCAGTTTAATTATATCATGTGTTGTGAGAAGAGGCTATAAATCTCCACCTCCAGCATCCTCACACACAATATAGCTTACACTCAGTCGAGACTCTTCTTTATGTGTACAGATGTGTGTGTACAGATGTGACGTAATGATAAAACAGCCTGTTCTAACACGTAAATGCGTCTCTATAACACGCATGTGTATTGTCGTGTAATATATGACGCGAAAATGAGTTTTACGTGCATGAGACGCAGTTTTCGTGCAATTGATACGCAGTTCATTTGCGTGTAATACACACGCACCCACACCACTAATTCTCAGCCAAGCGTATAATACACACGCACTCCACAACCTAAACTTAACCTAACCAACCAATGCATATCATATGCACGTAAAAACTCACTTTAGCGTATATAATTACACGGCAATACACATGCGTGCTATAAAGACGCATTTAGTGTGATCGGGTTGGATAAAAAGACATGCCGAAGACATCCTGTGGATATCCACCAGTATCCACTGGTTTTTAAAACATTATTACAGGCTTCGAATTCGAGCTACGGCAAGCACAGAGTGTTGAACACTGGCTGGTTATGTACTTGCACAAAAATGTATTTTGGATCATTTTTAACCCCAAAAAGTAATCGGACTGGATCTTTAAATGAAAGGCTCTAACACAATTCACTGAAAATAAATGATGGGCGACTATACTACATATATTCTTATACTATTGTCTATCTGGTCTTTTAACGTTCATGGAAAAAGTAGGAGACCATGTTGGATGGTTCCTCCCGGCGGCTCCCGACAATTCCATCATATTCCCAGCCAATGAGCATCCCAGTTTATGACCTTGTCTTTGTGCAGCGTCTGTGCTGTCAGTCAATCTGTGCTCCTCAATCTCTAATCTCTGTAATCCACTTGTGAACAGGACAGGAGTTTGTCTCATAAAATCGGAATCAGGCCAAATCAAACACAGACCACAAAATGCCCCGAGGACGAGCTGCGGGGTCAGGAAACACCCTATGTACACGCTTCCAAAATCATGCCACACAATAATTCATGTGGAAATATCCAGTTTGCAAGTCTGAACCCGATTTCTGATGCACAATAGGTTCTGCTTGCAAATTTAGTGCTGTGCATCTCACTCAAAATTGTATATTTCGTCCCTAAAACGAAATAAAAAACACGAAATTGTCATGATAATAGTTTAAAATGCACATTTGTTGTTTGTGCAACACAAAATGTATTTGAAAATATTGAGTTTGCAAGATATTCTGCTTTCAAATGTCAGCCTTGTGCATCTCACTAGAAACGGCACCACAAAATCAAAAGAAAAAATAGAAATTGTCATGATAATGACTTTAAAATGCACTTTTTGGGGTGAAATATGATTCATCCAGACTAGTAATCACAAGACAAAGTTATTTATCTGTAGAACATTATATAAACACATCATTACTATTGGTTAGAAAAAAAAAAAGCGCTACTTTCGGAAATGGAAAAAACGCTGTATATTTGAAATAATTAAATATTAGGAAATAATTATATTTATATAATAATTATATAATATTAGGAAATAATATAATGCTATTTGAAATAATTTAATATAATAATTAATTATTAATATTAATAATTAAATTAATTAGTCGTTTTTGACCACGTTGAAGATTTTGGACACGTTTTTGTCCATCATTTTCATCAACGTATAGGTTAAAAAGTGAACTGTAGCTATGTGGGCGCTCAGCTTTTTCTGTCATTTGGCCAAAATCTAATGTTATACACTATTTAAGACGACACATGCTACACTAAGACACTCCTCTCTCACTCCTCAAGAACATAAAACATTAGTCTTTATATATTGTGTTCCTTGAGTAAAGAAAAAGCCGTACTTATCCAAACAACCAGTTCTTATTTACCTTTGCATTGCAAACAAGCAGAGATGACCCAAATTGTGTGCAACACTTCATTCATACAGAGGCGGGGCGGAGTTATGATGTTTGACTGACAGGTTGAGGAGCCAATAGAGATAAATCGACATTAAGTCACAAGCTCTTTTTACTTCTTTTCATTGGTTAAATATTTAGCAAAACCCAAAGACAGGCGTAAAAGGTGACCACACACTAAAAAAATGCTGGATAGTTTCAACCCTAAATTTGGGTCAAATATGGACAAATCCAAATGTTGGGTTAAAAATGTAATAAAAAAATTCACAGTTGAAAGTGAAAGTTGAAGTTTTGGGTTAAATGACATTTTTAACCCAACATTTGGGTTTGTCCATATTTGACCCATTTGGGTTAAAACAACCCAGCATTCTTTAGAGTGCATTAGTAGTGATTAAGAAAATTGATACGATGATATATGTAGGAAGCAAAATCATTAAATGCAGTTTCTAAGCATCATCTAACCACACACTGAGCAGAAAACAGCCGCTGTGTTGCTGGTGTGTGGGAAAGGCCTCTTCAATGAAAGGCTTTTGAGTGAATCGTGCTTTGTTGAAGCTCCTTGAACCGAATGAGCAAACAGAAAGATGCAATGGCCAGAGCGCAGATAGCAAAGCTTTTCACATGTGAGTGCATGTAGAAAACAAGCTAAAAATAACTGAATATCAGGACTTTGGTCCAGAAGCTCTAGGGATCTTCATGGTCTGAACACTTGGAGTTCATGCACTAATTAAAGGGTCATATTATACTTTATTTCATTTTTTCACTGTGGCCCAGTTACAACAAAAACAGTGATATTCTACATGCCAAGCTACATTTAGGCTATTTATGTCAACTACAGTCCTTTAGGAAGAGTATTTTATTTAAATACACTACAAGCTACTATTAAGAAGTAGTTAAAAACATTGAATTTATATAAGGTGGCATATCTGAAGTACCTTTAAACTACTGTCCCTAATTCTCAGATTATACACTCTAAACATGTTGGGTTGTTTTAACCCAACTTTGGGTAAAATATGGACAAAACCAAACGTTGGGTTAAAAATGTAATTGAAAAATTTAACCCAATTGCTGGGATTTGTCCACATTTGACCAAAAGTTGATTCATGATTCAAATAAAGACATTTATCTGCACAAAACCAATAGGGATGATTACTAGTGACCCAATCAAACTTAATATATTAATGCACATAAACAGCACCCCTTCGTTTAAATAATCTAGTCAAATGAAACATCGAAACCACTCTGAATGAAAAATGTAATAAAGTTAATTTAGTATTGCGTTCAGTTACTTGCTTCCCAACAGACAATGCTGTTATTGCTAACTAAAACTACAGTATACAACAATATACAAATACAATATAATATTATATATATATATATATATATATATATATATATATATATATATATATATATATATATATATATATATACACATATATATATATATATATATATATATATATATTAGAAATGTTGCCTTGGAAGCTACCTCTCTAAAAAATGCTGGGTTGTTTTAACCCAATTTTGGGTCAAATATGGACAAACCCAGCCATTGGGTTACATTTTAAAAATGACATATTTAACCCAATGTTTGAGTTTGTTCATATTTGACCCAAATTTGGGTTAAAACAACCCAGCATTTTTTAGAGTGTATATGAAATTAAGTTTAAGTACTAAAATTAGTAAAACTAAGTGAAATAAACAAATTTAAATTTATTCAGTCAACAATTTTATCCAAAGTGACTTACAATTGAGGAATACGACAAGCAATGAATCTATAGAGGCTATTAAAGCTAAATATATATATATACACTCTAAAAAATGCTGGGTTGTTTTAACCCAATTTTGGGTCAAATATGGACAGCTGTTGGGTTAAATTTATTAATTGCATTTTTTAATCTAACATTTGGGTTTGTTCCATATTTGACCCCAATTTGGGGTAAAACAACCCAGCATTTTTTAGAGTGTATATGAAATTAAGTTTAAGTATTAAAATTAGTAAAACTAAGTGAAATAAACAAATTTAAATTTATTCAGTCAACGCTTTTATCCAAAGTGGCTTACAAATTGAGGAATACGACAAGCAATGAATCTATAGAGGCTATTAAAGCTAAATATATATATATATATATATATACACTCTAAAAATGCTGGGTTGTTTTAACCCAATTTTGGGTCAAATATGGACAGCTGTTGGGTTAAATGTATTAATTGCATTTTTTAAACTAACATTTGGGTTTGTCCATATTTGACCCCAAATTGGGTTAAAACGAACCCAGCATTTTTAGAGTGTAAAAACAAAATATGACAAAAGCACATGGGAAAAATTGAAAACGGGAAATATAAAAATAAAAGCTAATTCAAAATATGAATGAATGAATACTTCATAAGCAATACTATAATAACACTGCAACATGATAGTATCTGTTCTACTTTCTCATATTACAACCCAAATTTGGGTCAAATATGGACTAACCCAAATGATGTAAATTTAAATTAACCCAACTTCAACTTTCACTTTCAACTGTAATTTTTCTAATAACATTTTTAACCCAACATTTGGGTTAGTCCATATTTGACCCAAATTTGGGTTAGTCCACCCAAATTTGGGTTGAAATAACTTTTGAGGCTGGGTGAATATTTCCATTTCTGAAGGACTTTTAATAGTTTTTTTTTATTATTATTTCCGATGATGTGACCTTTTGAAACGGTCCTGACTCTGTTTCCTTACAGGCTGCACAAATAATGCAGTGGATGCTTTTGGATATGGAGTAAAAATAGAAACATGTGAAGTCAGTTGAGCGTGTATGTAATGTCCAACACACATGAGAGAGAGAGGGAAGAGTGAGAGATAATACTGTATAATGTAATTCTGACTGAGTTTAATAAGGTTCCGAGCTGAGACTGAAGGCCACAGCGTTTCCTGTGAACAGCTCTCATCGCAGGACTGATCACTCACAGAAATGTTTTATTCAGACGGAAATTCGGTTCAATTCTGCATGCTGAATTTGTTCAATGGAAAACCAAAGGAGAATTCAGCTTTCTTCCATAATAACAGTTCAATGCGACTCTGGCTGTCAAGTTCAAATAAAATAAAAGAATTATTAAAGCATAGAGTTGTGCATTCTACTCGGAGTCTTCTGACGCATGAGAGCTTAGTTTGAGAAACAAAATATAACATTGAATCATTATTCACTAAAAATATCTTAACCGCAGCTCTTCGAATTCTAATTCGAGTCCTAACTTTTTTACTTTTTGTTCAGTTAAAAGCCGATATAATAGATAAATATGAATGATTTCACCTTGGATAAAAGATGCAACTAACACAAAGACTTTGGTTAAAACTTAAAGACCTTTACATTTAAACTTTCTAAACAAAAAGAAAATAATAAAAAAAAAATTGAAGATTTATATTAATAAAATTAAAGGGCCACTAAGTGTACTTAAAGAGAATACACTTTCTGCCTCTTTTAAAAGTGCACTTTGTGATAATGTCAAATTAAATGTTTTACTTTAAAGTAGATTTTAAATCATGTTTTAATAATCTTCTAACATACATTCTAAACAATGCTGGGTTGTTTGAACCTAAATTTGGGTAAAGTATGGACAAAAAAATTAATTTCTAATTTTAACCCAACCTCAACTTTTACTTTCAACTGTATTTTTTTTATTGCATTTTTAACCCAGCTTTTGGGTTTGGGTTTGTCAATGTCAAAAAAAGTTTGACATTGCATTTAATATTTAATTTTCAAACTATAATACATTTTAATTTTAAATAACATGCAATTAAGTGTCCAAAAACCATTACATTCACTTTGCACTTAAGTATGTTCTTTGCAAGTGTACTTCCTTTTCACGAGGGCAGTATAAATACGGTTAAAAGTCTTTAAGAGATATCCAAAATAACATCATATGCACCTCAACAGCCATGGTCACTAGGCTATATGAACTGTCAAAAAGAGATGTTTGAAGGCTCTTAAAAATCTTCTTTGTCTTTCCACTGAAAAAATATAGCAGCATGCAAGCTTGGAATTAGACGAGGCTGAGCAAATAATGACATAATTGCCTAAAAATATATCAAAAAGGGTTTCTGTCATGCAAACCTTCTCTTGTGCACACTGCAGCTCCAGCATGCAACATTAGAGTCTCTAGGCACCATCGTACGATGACGTATGGCCCCAGAGCATCCCACATCACGTGACACAAGTAGACCATTTCATCAGGCATCATTAGAGGTTAGTTCACTTTCACTAGTAGGTTCCCCAGCCCTGCTGGCCATGCCTCCTCTCCCGGCGTCGAAAAATCACCGACTGCATTACACGTTATTAATAACAAGAATGACATCATCACATACGGAAAATGAACACTATGGGAGATGTCTGTTGCATGCAGTAAATAAGTTGCACGCACAAGATAATCAATGTGAATAAGCGGTTGTTATTGCATAACTAATATTGCAGACTCGCACTAAATAATCATGCATAAAGCTGGAGGTTTCGGGTTATTCCTCCCGTATATGAGCAATGCATTCATTACCTACAGCATCATGCGCAACTCTGTTCCCTCCTACATCATCATCAAGCCATCTCCATACCAACAGATCATTCCATAAAGCCCCACCGATCGCATGCAATTCGATAAAGTCATCTGTCAAACATCGATGCGCGCGATTTCAATGTCAATGTCAGAAAAGCTGCTCATCTGTCACGCGCACTGCACACAGACATCACGCGATGCTCTTACCGTGTTAATCCATCCGCTAATAGCATATACATATCCATCATATAAAGCGCTTATGCTGTATAATGTGCTGAGAGTCGCATTTCAGCGTGAAAGCGGCTGTAGTATCGGAGAATCGTGTCGTTCTCACGCCTCAGCTGAGCGCATCCATGGCGTTACTATCCGCGCGCGTCTCCTCAGCACCGGCGTCCAATGCGTCTAATATGCGTTCAAAAGGGGCGGGGCGGACGCGGCTAACACGCGTTTAAAGGGGCGGGGCGACGCCTTTGGCTATATTGTAACATAACTAATAGTATTACACCTCTGAAACGCTGTATACTCAGTGTCTGCCCTACAAAACAGTACAGGAGTGCCATTATATAGTGATGATATCAAATACAATATTAAGTTACCATGATTTTATAGAGAAGTAGTAATACCACTATCTAAATAGCACAAAATTCTAAGTATCATGGTACTGCCACTGTATATTAAGAATTATTTGTATTGTAAAAACAACAATACCAAATAAACATCAATAATAAATTATTATTGCTATTTGGCAGCTCAACATCTAAATATGCAATTGCAAACATTTAAATATGATGACTTTATGAACCTTGTGACCAAGGGTTTGCTTTCGCAGACACATTTAAAGGGATAGTTCACACAAAAATGAAGGGGTTCTGTCATCATTTACTCGCTCTCTGAAGTTGTTTCAAACCTGTTGATGGGCCTCATTGATTTCCATAATAGGCATTTTTTTTTCATTTTCAACTGTTTGGTTAGCCATATTCTTCAAAATATCTTATTTTGTGTTCAGCAGAGGAAAGAAATTCATTTAAGGTTTGGAACAACTTGAGTGCGAGCAAATGATGACAGATATTTTCATTTTTGGGTGAACTGTCCCTTTAAGCAGATACACAATAATGAAACACAACACAATTAAAGGGATAGTTAACTTTGAAATTAATTTTCTATATGTTTTAGCTTACCTCAAGGGCATCTAAGATGTAGGTGTCTTTGTTTCCACAGTAGTTTCAATTTTGATATTTTTAAGTCAAACCGTTCTTGTCTGTCAGTCATATAATGGAGGTCTATGGTCACCACCTAAAAGAGCATGCACAGAGAAGTCAAAATTAAACATGACTTAATGACTCGTAAATGTAAGTACACATTGATGGCCACTGATGAAAGCCCTTTGTCTCTCTTTTATACAGAAAAGGGAGAATGCAATATACTCCACAATATTTATGTAATAAAGATTTGCTTATGTACAGTTTGAATTGACATCACAAAAAATCAAGTACAAACACTAAAAGGAACAGTTCAATTGCTCATTCTGCTTTACAAATGCATTGTATCATTCAGAAAATATACTCGTATCCAATACAATTACAGGGATTTGAGCTTCATCCCGGCTGCTTGATGGGGAGCGGATCAATACTCAAATTCTTCTAAAGGACCTCTATGGGGACAATCACTGTCGAACACTGACCCACCCGTGTGTGTTAATAAGATAAATAAAGCAGCTGAAGAACACATGTAATCAAACACACAGCTGTGAAGCAGCTTATAAACACGCCATCCTCCTTGTCCTACTGTAATTATTCAAGACAGCTTGTCATTTCACTACAAACGACCTTAAACTGTTGTAAAGAGAACAAGAATGCAAATGAGCCGCATTGTGTGCCGATAACACGCCGTCTGCCGTAAAAGCGATTAAAAACACAACAACTCGCATGCATTAGAGGAAACGCTGTAATTATGATGTATTCATTCAGGCCTCTGTGACTGATGGCTTCAAGATCATTTTATTCACTGTAATCCTCATTATGGCTCATTTCCAAACCCTACATAAATAAAGGCTGGGTTGTTTTAACCCAATTTGGGTCAAATATGGACAAACCCAGCCATTGGGTTATTTTTAAATGACATTTTTACTGAGATAAAGTACTAGAAACCCGAACTTGAGTAAAAGTACAAGTGCTCTATCAAAAAAGTGAATTGAGCAGAAGTTGAAGGGCTCTTTAAGCACCACACTTAAGCAGAAGTATTAAAGTATTCAACATTTTTTGTACTTAATGTATTGCAAGTAATTTATTTTAAAATTCACTACTTAAGTACTAAAAGTAAAAGTAAAACTATTGTGTTATGTAATTATTAAAGAAAGCAGTCAAAAGTTTGAAATAGCAATCAAATAAGACGCTTTGGCGGGATAAAAATTTGCAGGAAATTGTACATGTAATTGCAGGAAAACCCCTGCATTAGTTTTTAATGTGTGTGTCAATCAGTACCATTCTGTCAGTCATATAATGGAGGTCTATGGTCACCACCTCAAAGAGCATACACAGAGAAGTCCAAATTAAACATGATTTAATGACTCGTAAATGGAAGAACTATGGCAAGCAGTTTTAAGTTTTATTCATTTCCAGGACATGAATTCTTGATATCAACAAATTACATTTTTTGATATCAACAATTCTTGATATACAATCAGTTCTTGATATCAACAAATTGAATTGTTGATATCAACAATTTAATTTTTTCACTAGTGAAATGTCACCATAGGCTGCCATTCAAAATACATTTTGGATATCAAGAATTGATTTTTTACTAGTAGAAATATCATTTTTGATATCAATAATTACATTCTTACTAGTAAAAATGTGAATTCCTGATATCAATAATTAAATGTCACTAGTTGAAATGTCTATTCTTGATATCAACAATTCAATTGCTAGTGAAACTGTTCATTTTTGATATCTGGAAAAAAATTTTGATATCAAAATAATTTTAGATATCTAAAATGGCTTTCTTACTAGAAACAGTCAGATTCATGATATCAGAAATTAAAATTGTCACTAGTAAAAATTGAATTATTGATATCAAAAATGAACATTGTTACTGGTAACAATTCAATTGTGGATATCAAGAATAGACATTTCAACTAGTAACAATTTAATTCTTGATATCAAAAATAAAGGTTTTTACTAGTAATAATTTTATTTTTGATGTGTGAAATGGAATTTCAACTAGTAAGAAATCAATTCTTGATATCACCAATTGGTTTTGAATGGCAGCCTATGGTGACATTTCACTAATGAAAATGTAATTGTTGATATCAACAATTCAATTGTTACTAGTAAAAATGATCATTTTTGATATCTGAAAATGTATTTCTGATATCAATATTATTTCAGATATCTAAAATGGCTTTCTTACTAGAAACAGTCACATTCATGATTTTAGAAATTAACATTGTCACTAGTAAAAATTGAATTGTCGATATCAAAAATGAACATTGTTACTAGTAGCAATTCAATTGTTGATATCAAGAATAGACATTTCAACTAGTAACATTTTAATTCTTGATATCAAAAAGGCTGGGTTGTTTTAACCCAATTTTGGGCGAGGCCGGTGGCGTGATTACCAATGAGTAAAAAAAAAATGGAGGATTATTTCCAGACAAAAAAATACATAAATCTTTCGTCTCAGGGGGATATAAGGGTGGAAAGCACGGTAATTCAAAAATACTACAGGTTTTCTACTTATACAAAGCTTAATGCTAAATCATGAAGTATCTTTTTAAAGAAATTTCTGTGTGAAAATGGTTTAAGTAAATTTCTTTTCACTGTCATGATGTAAAATTGTGCTGCCTATGATGCCTATGTGTTTTACAACGCAGTCTAAATCTCATCCTGTAAAGAAAACTCATGCTCCACATCATGACACCCTTGACCTTGATGCTAAAGAGCCGTCCAACAACATACAGCTCACATAAGGATATTGAATTCCCCGGGCAGGCCGAAGCGTGCTGGATTTCCAGGCCTGCAGGAGGTTCCAGCTCTATGTATTGATTTGACTCGGGGAAGGGAGAAATGCTGAACAGCACACACACACACACACACCACACCTGCTGGCCTATCACAGGACACGGACAGAGACCGTTCCCTCTATATGTGAAGTCAGCACAAACACACACGACTCCAGACTGAGGCTCACACCAGTGACATGTTCTGCATGAGCAACTTTAGCTTTGGTTTCTGAACTTTGGTGCTCAGCAGGTTTTGTTTCGGGCGCAGTCATCATCACACACAGCAAAACTGTGTATCACTCGAAAGTGAACAAAACGTAAAGCACGTGTGTACAAATAGACCAACAATAAACAAGTTTTGCATTCATGTCTGTCAAGAATTGTTAAACTCAGTGTTGCACTGGACTCATCAATGAAATGAAATACTAAAACTTCTGAGGACACCTTTTGTCTTATTTATATGTCTTTTATTTATTTATATGTCTTATTTATTTACATGTCTTTATATGCATTTTATTTATTTTTGTCTTTTATTTATTTATATGTCTTTATATGTCTTTTATTTATTTACATGTCTTTATATGTCTTTTATTTATTTTTGTATTTTATTTATTTACATGTCTTTATATGTCTTTTATTTATTTTTGTCTTTTTATTTATTTACATGTCTTTTATTTATTTTTGTCTTTTATTTATTTACATGTCTTTATATGTCTTTTATTTATTTTTGTCTTTTATTTATTTATTTATTTATATATATGTCTTTATATGTCTTTTATTTATTTACATGTCTTATTTATTTTTGTCTTTAATTTATTTATGTCTTTATATGTCTTATTTATTTTTGTCTTTTATTTATTTATTTACATGTCTTTATATGTCTTATTTATTTTTGTCTTATTTATTTATATGTCTTTATATGTCTTTTATTTATTTTTGTCTTTTATTTATTTACATGTCTTTATATGTCTTTTATTTATTTTTGTCTTTTATTTATTTCTATGTTTATGCATTTGGCACAATAATTTAATGCGCAGTGTCAGCTTTTCTCAGCAAATATTACAGCATTATTACATATCGCTCCATTACATATACACACACATGATGGCAAGTCGTTTTAACTTTTAATCATTCGCAGGATATGAATTCTTGATATCAACAATTATATTTTCATTAGTTAAAATAATAGTTATTGATATACCAGGAATTACATTTCAACTAGTAAAAATTGTCATTCTTGATATCAAGAATACAATTTTACCTAGTAAAAGCTATAATTCTTGATATTAACAATCTATATCTTGGGAATGGCAATAGGCAAGCCGTTTTGACTTTTAATAATTCGCAGGATATGAATTCTTGATATCAATAACTACATTTTCTCTAGTTAAAATATTACTTATTGATCTCAGGAATTAGATTTCTCCTAATAACAATGACATTTATATCATATAAAAATAACATTTCCACTATACTAACAATGCTAATTCTTGATATCAACATTTAAATTTTCACTAGTTAAAATGATAATTCTTGATATCAACAATTGAATTTGAACTAGTAAAAATGATAATTGTTGAGATCTGTAATTGTATTTTCACAAGTGAAATGTCACCATAGGCTGTCATTCAAAACCAATTGTTGATATCAAAATGATTCTCTTACTAGTTGAAATAGCAATTTCACATATCAGAAATACATCAATAATTCAATTGTTACTAGTTGAAATGTCTATTCTTGATATCAATAATTGAATTGCTACTAGTAACAATGTTCATTTTTGATATCAATAATTCAATTTTTACTAGTTGCAATGCTAATTTCTGATATCATGAATGTGACTGTTTCTAGTAAGAAAGCCATTTTAGATAATAATAAATATTAATATTAAATAATATGGATATCAGATATCAAAAATGAACAGTTTCACTAGCAATTGAATTGTTGATATCAAGAATAGACATTTCAACTAGTGACATTTAATTAATGATATCAGGAATTCACATTTTTACTAGTAACAATGTAATTATTGATATCGAAATGATATTCCTACTAGTAAAAAAATCAATTCTGATATCAACAATGTATTTTGAATGGCAGCCTATGGTGACATTTCACTTGTGTTGAGAACAATTAAATTTTTTGATATCAAGAACTCAAATTAGAATTAAATTGTTGATTTTAAAAAATGTAATTGTTGATATCAAGATTTCATGTCCTGGAAATGAATAAAAGTTAAAACTTCTTGCCATAGTTCTTCATTTCACGAGTCATTAAATCATGTTTAATTTGGACTTCTCTGTGCATGCTCTTTAAGGTGGTGACCATAGACCTCCATTATATGACTGACAGACAAGAACGGTTTGACCTAAAAATATCAAAATTAAAACTATTGTGTAAACAAAGACACCTACATCTTGGATGCCCTTTGAGGTAAACTAAAACATCAAAAATTAATTTCAAAGTGAACTATGCCTGTAATCCTTTTGACCTTTCATTATAATAATAAATAAATAAACACCTTTAACTGAAGTTAAAAAAGATCAATAATTTGAGTTGATTTAACATTTATTTTTCCCATGTGGCAGCGACATTTTTGAGACATCGTGCATCTACAAAACTCAAAAACACTAACCGTGAATGTCCACGTATCGCTCTCCACATCACTCTCTTTAAAGGGTTTCCTCTCTCATTAAGCGATCGAGCTTCCTCTTACGCCAAGTGTGGACGCTGCATGCATTATTTAAAGATCTGTTCTTTAGATCTGCCTGCTGTTCTGTTCAGCGTTCAGGACCTGTGCCATGAGGACGTCTGGCGATTAATGAAGTGCTTACTCAGCACATGAGCCCATGAATGAATCTGAAACCCACAAGAAAGACTTTTTATGACCTCATGATAATGATACAACATTCCTTGCATTAACAGAGTACTTAAGAACATTTGCACATTGTCAAGATGCTGCTGAAATTCACTTAATTCTATTTAAGCGCCGTATGCATGCAAAAATCGGATTAATATCTTAATGGGAGATTCATGGCTGCATAATTAATTTTCATATATTTGTGATCACATTTTCTTATTCAGTATTTTTGTCATGTTTTCCAGTAAAAATATTCTAAATATAATTTTGCTTTCTAAGTAATGTGTCTGTCACTCGTCCGGTATACGGGACGCGCTAACTTTACTTTGATTTATTAAATCCTAATCTAATTATGACAAACTATATATCGTTGGAAAGGTCTAAGACTCCTAAATAGATATTTGACTGCTAGTTTTTTGCTACAAATTATGAAGGAAGAGTAACCGATAATTTTTGACAAGAGTGCACCTCTAAAAAATCTGCCTCATAACAGACCTTTGTCACAATTCTGACCTTTGTCACAAAAAGCCAATTGATCGACTTTTAATCATTGCAAATTCTGTTTTTATGCTAAAAGTTAATAATAAAACAAATAATCTAATATTTTTCAATAAAAAAAAATTATAGTATAATATTATTCTCTAAAAATTATAATATGTATATATTATCCTCTAAAATATAATATTATTTTTTATCGCCTTTTTTATTATATCACATATTTTAGTAGTTATCATAAATTAGGTATCATTTGAAAGCTTACAAACTCAGAATTCATCCTGTAAAACCCGTTTTGAAATTGGACGTTGCGTTACCATAGAAACGGTATTTTTGTATTAGGCCCCTCCCCTTTTGGGCATCATCTTTCATAATTTATCAAAACCTTTTCTAATCTTGACAAAACACATATTGTCAGAAAGGTCTGAGTCTCAAGGTTCCATATTTAGTGACAGAAGTGATATTTGGGTAGAAATTTATTAATTTGTTATGGCAGAATGCATACAATTAAATTCAATGGAATTCAATGGCACCCGGTGGCTATTTTTGGTACTAACGCCTAAACAAAATCTCATGGGAACTTCAAAATTTGTGATATCAACTTTAAATTTGGAACACAACTTGTTTAGATATATAGCTTTCATTTTATAGTAATTTTATTGTAAAAAATATTTTGTAAAATATTTATTTTATATAAAAAAAATATATTAATAAATAATATTTGATTTACTGTAAATTATAACTTCCATAACTTTTTCATACTTTAATTTTTTGAAGTGCTTTCACTTCAGTAATAATCTGCTGATTGTTTTCTTTAAAACAAGACCAAACTTGTGTATATATTCCAAAGCATTCTTGAATTACAACCATTTAAGTTTGTATAGTGCATTTTAATGTAAATTATCAAAAAGAGGGGTGACAGGTAAGGGGTTAAGAAGGTTAAACGTTCAGAAAACAAGACTTAAATAGGTTAGATTTTTTTTTAATAAAAGGTTAAAAGGATTAACAATGGGGATATATTTTCACATCTACCTTAGTTCACATTTCCCAAGGGTGCCAATAATTGTGACCAGGACTACATTTCTCACTCCACACGGGTGTTTTTGTCAGGTGCGTGCTGGTGATTGTCCGCTGGTCTAGTTTCAGGAGACTCACAGGAGGAGGCAGTGGTTGCATGGCTTTGTGAGTCAGAGCCTGTTGCGCAACCTCCTCAAACTGGCGTCAGTATCTGATGATGACATCAAACGACTCGCTTCCGTAAGACTCTTACGAACGGGATCTTTCAGGCATGCAGGGATAGAAAGAGAATGCAAAATAAATTCATATCTTTGAGCTACCACAGTTTGTGAAGTCTATCAACCTCACAATTCAGATCACTACATTATTCTCTTTAAAAACTACATCCAAATCGCACAATTACATCATTTACAGGCCTAGACTCTTTCTGATAAATATTAGTTCTCTTTTGATTTATTTTTGTTATTGTTTCCCATTTATAAATGGATACAGAACTGTTCAAAAGTTTCGAGGTAAAACAAAGTCTGTTCTGCCCACCAATTATGCTTTTATTTGACCAAAATGGCAGCAGGGGCGCCAGAAAATGTCTGTTAAAAAACTGAAAAATACTGTCAGGAAAAAAAAACTGTAAAAAAATGGTAATTTCTTATTCTATAATAATTCAGTTTATTACTGTTATTCTACACAAAAATATCTTTCATTATCTGATATAATGTTGATTTACTGACCTATTGAAGTATTAATATCTGTTTTGTACCATTCGGAACACTGACAACCACAGTGATGAGAGTCACATGCATCATTCAAAGCTCATTACAAGCAGCTTTTCCACAAGAGAGTTAATACTAATATATAGAAACTGCACAGTGTCATTCGCAGAAACATTAAACACCATCATGGTAAGACACATGAAATTTTTATTATGCATTAAACATTAGTTTAACAACATTAAATGTAACATAAAACCCTAATACACATAACTGATTTGGAAAAAAAACAGAAAACTTATGAAGAGAGCATAGCTGATTTCAATAAAAACACATCAAATGTGAAGTGTCACGCAGGGAATCTGTGGGAATGTCAATTTACGGTTTTTCACTGTAAATTATACATTGAGTTGTTCTTTTTCACTTTCAAAAACTGTAAATTAAATGGTATTTAGTAGGGAAATACTATTATTTAACCTTAAAACTCACTTTAACACCCACATACTTAATGCATCTTCAAGGAAAACATGTTAAATGACTTGCTGATTTCTGCAGTTATACCTTCTTTTCTGTGTTTTCTAATTTAACAGAAAAAATATGTAAAATATTACAGAAATATGTTATGTAAAATTACACACAACCCTGTAAAAATACAGACAATTTCCTTTAAAAAAAACTAAAATGAAAATCAAACATTTAATGAAAAGTTTCATTACCTGTAAATTTTTTCTTTACAGTGTACACTTTAAATAACAGGTTTTTATTGTATTATACTGTAATGTAAAATGTAATTGATCCCTTTGAAGTCCGCACCAAGAAAAAAGTGATGGAAAAATGTTTTGTTTGCATTTCTAATCTCCTTATGTCGCTAGTAACCACACTCTTATGTATTTTTTTTTCAACACATCCCATAATTTTTTTAAATATATCGGCCTCTGACCAAATGGTTGAGATGTCACTTAATGGTAATAAATGGTACCGGAATTCATACATATTTGCCATACTTTTTCATTGCCCATCATAATTTATGATCAAAACCTTTTCTAGTCTTGACAAAACACAAGATTGAGTCTCAAGGTCCATATCTGGTAACAGAAATGATATCTGGACAGAAATTTATTAATTTGTTCGCAATTCATACAATTAAATTCAATTGAATATATGTAATTTTTGGTATTACGCTAAACAAAATCTCATGAGAACTTCAATTTTTGTGATATCAACTTCGAAATTTGGAACACAACTTGGTTAGATATATGGCTTTGATTTTATGTATTTCATAGTAAAATATATATTTTATATAAAGGAAAAATATTTAGTACAGTATATTTGATTTAATGTAAATTTAAAACTTCCATAGCTTTTTCATACTTTTATTTTTTGAAGTGCTTTTACTTTCAGCAATAATCTGCTGAGTGTTTTCTATAAAACAAGACTAAACTTATTCCAAAGCATTTTTAAAAAATTTGTCACCACAAAGCTAGAATACAAGAATGATTTTACATCTACTGCTAAACAGATGCTCATTCAATGAAGCATTTATTTGATCAGAAATACAGTAAAAGTGGTAATAGTGAAATATTATAACAGTTTAAAAACCGTTTTCTGTCTGAATATATAATGAAATCGGAATTTATTCTGGTGATCAAAGCTGAATTTTCAGCATCATTACTCCAGTCTTTAGTGTCACATGATTCAGAAATCACTCTAATATGATGATTTGCTGCTCAAGAAACACATATTATTATTACCATCAATGTTGAAAGAGGTGCGCTGCTTCATATTTTTGTGGAAACTGGATTTTTTTAAGGATTAATTGATGAATCAAAAGAACAGCATCTATTTAAATAATATATTTTTATTTAATGCATCCTTACTAAATAAAAATATTACTATATATAAATATTACAAATATTACTGACCCAAAACATTTGATTGGTAGTTTATATCAGATATGTAAGTTTATCGCATATCGCTTTCTTTCTATTTTACCGTCACAATGCATTCTAGAAATGGCTTTGAATAGCACATTTATGCGGTCTACTTTTTGGTAACAGTCATTATGTCAGATGCATGCCTTCAAATGATGTCTGAATAGGCAACACACTGAGGGTTTGGTATAGTGTATAAAGACACAGCCGAACGTCCATGAATGCTAGATCAGGGCGCAGCATGTGCACCAGTCATGACGACCAAACACTTGAGATCCAGGCAACATGAAACAAGCGTTTCCTCAAGAGATTGCTCATGTTTAATGTGTTTCTGACCTGTGGCGACTTCATTTATCTGATGAAGCCACTGCAATGCAGACACTCTGCAGCAGACGCAGGCAATTACAGAAATAGAAAAAGAAGCTCAATGACAGAAGCTTGAGTCTCTCATTCAGTAAATGCGGTATTTACAAGTGATCTAATTCAAGTTTTTTTCGTCCCATGTGGCACGATTCGGATATGACCCACGAACGCGTAAGAAGACGCATGGATTACGACTGGTAACACTTTAGAATACTGTATCTTACTTACTGCATAACTAATAAGGAATTAATGAAGAACTAATAGGTAATTCTTTAATAACACTTAAGTCACTACTGTTAACTACTAAGGAAGATGTGTTAACTAATCAGTAATGTAATATAATGTTATGATTGTGTTAAGTATCAGTTAGTTAATCAATAGCTAATGAATTCTGTCATACCTCCTGAAGAACTACTAGTAATTATCTATTAATTAAGGTTTCAAGAAAAATAACTATGAAGTAACTTCTAATTAACAGTCATACAGTAGTCAGTTTGTCATTCTTCAGCACTAATAAGAAAGATAAGTTCAGACATTTACCTATAGGCTCTGATCTGCAAATAAGCAAAAACATATCATGTATATTACACCTTATTATTATACTTAGTTCTTATACATTTTAAACTTCTTTTGCACAATACACAGAACAAAATATTCCGGCAATATCGTGGTAGCCACATACACTGAGCCTGGGTTCTCCCAAGGTTTTTTTTTTTTTTTTTTCATTCTGTCACCTGATGGAGTTTTGGTTCCTTGCCACTTTTGCCTTTTTCACCTCTCGCAAGTAATTGTCATGTATTTTACAAAGGTTTAGATGATTACATTTATATATATATATTCAGTAAGTTTTATTTGAGTCAGAAGTATGTGGTAATTCTTTATTAATTACTAATGGGTTCCCTATATTTTCACTTTAGAATACTGTTTCAGGTTATAAGTAATTCCTGAAGGACTATCTAATAATTATTTATTAATTACTAATAAGTATCTTATATTTTTACTTTAGAAGACTGTTTCAGGTTACAAGTAGCCTAATTCCTAGATAATTATTTGATAATTATTTATTAATTACTAAAGGGTTCCCTGTGTTGTCACTTTAGAATACTGTTCCAGGTTCTAAGTAATTCCTGAAGAACTATTTAAAAGTTATTTATTAATTACTAATAAGTTCCTTATATTTTCACTTTACAAGACTGTTTCAGATTATAAGTAGCCTAATTCCTGGATAATTATTTGATAATTCTTTATTAATTACTAATGGGTTTCCTATATTTTCACTTTAGAATACTGTTCCAGCTTCTAAGTAATTCCTGCAGAATTATTTGATACTTATTTATTAATTACTAATAAGTTCCCTATATTTTCACTTTCCCTCAGTCGTTGCCTCAAATACATGAATTTACTCAGTGGCATTCGATGCTGAGGAAAACAGACACACACAGTACTGTATATAAAATATACAAATAATCTGAGGTTAGTTTTGTATGACTGTTCAGTAGTTACTTCTTAGTTATTTTTCTTGAACCTTAATTAGTTGATAATTAATAGTAGTTCTTCAGGAGGTATGACAGAATTCATTAGCTATTGATTAACTAACTGATACTTAACACAATCATAAAATTATATTACATACTGATTAGTTAACACATCTTCCTTAGTAGTTAACAGTAGTGAAGAAGTAGTTAATGAAGAATTACCTATTAGTTCGTCAATAATTCCTTATTAATTCTGCAGTAAGTAAGATACAGTATTCTAAAGTGTTACCATTACTGAATATTCTACAATTGCTTATAACCTGCTTCATATCCAGGAATAAAATGGATATGTTAATTTGCACGCCGTGTAAGTGGACAGATCGAAAAAACGGTGGAGTATCCCTTTAACCCTTGTGCATCAATTAAAAAAAGTTACACTTGGTAAAAGAGGACAAAAATGTCCATGTCAAAAAATGTGACGCTTTGGAGCACAGACTTAAGTTTGGTATCATTTTAAAGAAGACCCTTTGCAGATTATTGCTGAAGTAAAAAAAATAATAATAAGTAAATCCAAAAAAAAGTTATATAGGTATAAGTTTATGAAAATTATTTATAAAAAATATTTTATATAAAATATATATTTTATAAATCAGGTTGAACTCAAAACTGCAATAAAATCAAAGCCATAAATGTAAATAGGTTGTGTTCCAAATTTGAGGATGATATCTCAAAAAATGAGCTTTCGGTAACAGTTTGTTTGGGCGTAGTAACATATTTTCCCCATTGGGTGCCAGCAAAACCCCACTGGTGCTCACAGTGATTGGACTTGTTATTTGCAGTTTTTCTCTCAGTATTACAAACACACACATGCGCACACACACATATTTTTTTATAACACACATACTAACCACACTCTGACATCCATACCAACACACCCACACAAATATTGTTGCATAATTTATCCAGTTGGCTCTATAGTATGCCGAAGCAGAAAACAGGAATAAAGCGATATTTGTTTTATAGGCCAAACTTAAAAAAAATGGCACCATCTGATAAAAAATAGTAAAAAATAAAATTTTGAAGCCTTGCCATCAGAATGAAAGCCTCTTAACAAAGATTGCATAATTTTATAGTTAACTGAACCGGGGATTAAAAATGGCAGTTTTAATGGGTTTCAATGGGGACATTTTTGTCCAAAAGGTGCTGAGAGGGAGTATTTTTTGTACATAATGCAAAAAATATTTTTTTTAAGAAAATGACGGTGAAATAGTAAAATTCCAATAAAAATACACACCTGTGCCAAGTTTTTTGCAGTTAGCTTTAACACAGGCAAAGTGATCAAAAAAACAAAACTGAAAAGGACAAAAATGTCCATAAGGATGCACAAGGGTTAAAAATCAAATGCAACATCCTTAAGCTATTTATGTGGTAATGGCCACAGACTGTAGACTATTCATAAATAATGGATACATACAAGCAGATGACAAATACGTTATAAAAAGCATAATTAAACTACTAAACTATACCTGTTCCATCTCTATACAGCACTCTGACTCTGTAGGCATTATTGTCCGACTCGAAATGAACACCGTTACTGAGAGTTTCTGATATTATCATCATTCCGTGAGATGAAATTGTCCTGAGAGACTGAGCGCGAGCTCATGAAGCTCCGCCCCCTGTGCCGGCAGCAGCAGCTTATTTGCATTTAAAGGGCACACACTAAAACAGCGTGTTTTCTGAGCCCCAAAAAATGACAATTTAAACATGCTGTAAAAAATGATCTGTTGGGTATTTTGAGCTGAAACTTCACATACACATTCTGGGGACATCAGAGACTTATTTTACATCTTGTGAAAAGGGGCATAATACAGGACCTTTAAGGGAAAAACTTAAGGTTGCGTTCATGCAACCAAGCACTGAAAAATACTTAGGGTATGTGGAAAGGAAAGATCGTTATTTATCAACCAGGTGTTTCAGTTTCATCGTCCAACTCCTGTAGTTGAATATATAAAGTGGAGTATCGAAATAAAGCATTACCGATAACAGAGACTTGAACCAGTAAGAAACCACTGACACCAAGATCATTTTAGCAACTGCATGACAAAAAAACATTCAAAACACTGTTGCAACACCCTAGATACCACATAGGAACACATATTTTCTTGCACTGTACAGCTAGAAATGTTTTATTTAATTGTAGGCCACGGAGGATACATTGTCTTCCCTAAAGACAAACGAAGGGCACTGGTGAGTGTGATGTAGAGAAATCACATAATACTTCAATGACTGACTATTTTATTAGGTCAACTACAAGCCGTGGGGCTGCCAGATAAACGGCTCAGATTTCCTGGCCGTTCTCATAACTGCAGCATAAACCCCACATCAGAAAACCTCAACAGTACAATCGCTTTCATTTTAAAGGTAATGTTTTTTGGTCCACAATTTGTCTGTAATGAAAAAAAAAACATAATTTTTTTCAACTTTTCTCCTTTAATCCCTGATTCCTTTTCAGTGCAGTATTTAAAGGTGAGGAGTGAATCTATGGTGTCCCCAGAATGTGGCTGAGAGATTTCAGCTCAAAATATTCCCAGACCATTTACTAAAAAAAAATTCTACACATATACACATATATATATATATATATAAACATATATATATATATATATATATACACCACATATATATATACATATATATACATATATATACATATATACATATATATACATATATATCCATATATACATATATATATATACATACATATATATACATACACACACACACACACATATACACATACATATATATATATATATATATATATATATATATAACACATATATATATATATATATATATACCCTAAACCCAACCGTCACTGGGGTCAATGGCATTTATGACTGTTCCCTTACCATCCTAGGAAAGAAAAGATAGCTCCACAAGATGTAGATGTACATTTTGCTTCATTTCGTCTCGGACATTTGACGGTGTGTACAGACACGCGGATATGATGCGGACTAATGGCGTAGACATACACGCATATAGCTCAAAATGCGTAGAGATAACACACCACTTGACTTGGAAAGTGGGCGCGATAAACGTTTGTCTTTCAAATTCTCTCTGCACGCAATTGGATTGAAAAAAAAAAAATATAATATATATATATATATATATATATATATATATATATATATATATATATATTCTGGGTTGTTTTATCCCAATTTTGGGTGAAATATGGATAAACCCAGCCATTGGGTTACATTTTTAAATTACATTTTTATCCCAATGTTTGAGTTGGTCCATATTTGACCCAAAATTGGGTTAAAACTAGGGTTGTAAAGTTTCCAGAAACTTTCCAGGATTTTCGAAACTTTCCAGGATTTTTCGGGATCTTTCCAGGATTTTTGGGAAGTTTCTGGAAATTTACCGGAAATATTCAGCCCCTTTGTAACCCTAGTTAAAACAACCCATTTTTTAGGTGATATAGTGAAGGAATACACATTTATTAAATGTATAATTTAGGTTCCATTACAATAGTATAAAACTCAGAAATGGTCTGTACATTGAATTTAGCATTTAAGATAAGGATGGTGATTATATCCTG
>JAQIUQ010002390.1:392500-410000 GCA_030378365.1 Hybognathus amarus | reverse complement strand
CACGAAACATTATAAAATAATACCAGTTCATGACCCCTTTAATGGATTAATGGATATTAACTAATTGAATATTTTAGAGTTACCTAATTTTTTCACTGCCTTTGTTCCACTGTATATGTGTAACTTCACTTCGACTATAAGGTTACACAGCAATGCATGTGTGAGAGATTTCTACACTGTAAAAATATTACTGAATGCCCATTCTCTCTGTTAAACTGTGTGTAGGAGACTGGCATTGTGCTGCAGAACTGTCTATGTGATGATGTGAGTGGCTGGTATGGTTGTCATGGAGTCACAGTGGGTCATCAGACGTGTGTGTGTGTGTGTGTGTTACATATGGCAGCTCTGGCTACTCCCGCCAGTCAAGAGACAGAGCCAGTAGAAAAGAAGTGACACAGCCATCTGCACACACACTACACCCTGAGCCCTGTCCTGAAGCCTCACACACATTTACATATTTAAAGGGCCACGTTCCACACCCCCTCACACATACTTTAAGACACCGTCTCCTGAACTCCGCCAGGAATGGTGTGTATTTAAAGCAATTTGAGCGTGGCATGGTTGTTGGTGCGAGTATTTCACAATCTGCTCAGTCACTGGGATTTTCACACAACAACCATTTCTAGGGTTTACAAAGAATGGTGTGAAAAGGGAAGAACATCCAGTATGCGGCAAGTCCTGTGGGCGAAAATGCCTTGTTGATGCTAGAGGTCAGAGGAGAATGGGCCGACTGATTCAAGCTGATAGAAGAGCAACTTTGACTGAAATAACCACTCGTTACAACAGAGGTATGCAGCAAAGCATTTGTGAAGCCACAACACACACAACCTTGAGGCGGATGGGCTACAACAGCAGAAGACCCACCGGGTACCACTCATCTCCACTACAAATAGGAAAAGAGGCGACAATTTGCAAGAGCTCACCAAAATTGGACAGTTGAAGACTGGAAAAATGTTGCCTGGTCTGACGAGTCTGGATATCTGTTTGAGACATTCAGAATTTAAGGCGTAAACAGAATGAGAGACATGGATCCATCATGCCTTGTTACCACTGTGCAGGCTGGTGGTGGTGGTGTAATGGTGTGGGGGATGTTTTCTTGGCACACTTTAGGCCCCTTAGTGCCAATTGGGCATCGTTTGGCAATGAGTTGACTGTACTAAAATGGTCCCACAGTCACCAGATCTCAAACAATAGAGCATCTTTGGGATGTGGTGGAACGGGAGCTTCGTGCCCTGGATGTTCATCCACAAATCTCCATCAACTCAAGATGCTATCCTATCAATATGGGCCAACATTTCTAAAGAATGCTTTCCAGCACCTTGTTGAATCAATGCCACGTAGAATAAAGGCAGTACTGAAGGCAAAAGGGGGTCAAACACAGTATTAGTATGGTGTTCCTAATAATCTTTAGGGGGATGTGTGTGTGTTAAAGAACTTTGTTACGATTGGCTAACCTCTGCGTGCCGGAGTGATACAAATGCTTAAGTCAACAAGATATAAAAAATACATATATTTAGCTTATTTAGCTTTCAAGACAGACACAGTTAAAAGCTACTGTTGCATGTAATGCAGCCTTTTTAAATTATTAGTAAAAACATTAGTAATTAAGGCCCCGTCCACACTACTGCGTTTTTGTTTAAAAACGGAGAATTAAAACTGAATACGATCTCCGTCCACACCAGCGTTTTATCTGCGTATTAGAAATGATCTCCGTCCACATTAAAACGACTGAAAACGCGGATCACGTGACCATTCACCAACACTGGGCATGCGCGTGCCGGTGTAAACAGTAGTTGACGAATCAGGGAAGGAGACGTCATGACTGATAACACCCAATCATAGAGCCGAGCGTGAGCCTCTGCGTCAGCGTTTCTGAAGTCCTTCGTTTTGTCCCGTCCACACTAAAACGCCCTCCGGCGTTTCAAAACGCAAAACGGAGCTGCAGCGTTTCTAAACTTCTCCGTTTTAGGTCTTCGTTTTTCCCGTTTTAGTCTGGACGGGAGGTGCAAACGTAGCAAAAGGTCTCCGTTTTTAAACGAAAACGCAGTAGTGTGGACGGGCCTAAATGACAATTTACGTCATAAAAACTACAGAAGAAATAAACACATTTAGAAGTGTAAAAAGAAGTGTTACATTTCAGTTCACACTACACTCTTAGAAGAAATGGTTCTGTTTAGAACCAGAAATGGTCCATCCCGCTTCATATATGGAACTCCAAAATGGTTCTATATGGAACCATTTTTTTGGTAAAAGGTTCTATTGGCCAGAGTATGGAACCCCAGGGTTCTATATTAGAACCCAGAGGAACCCTTTTTTTAAGAGTATATAGAACCTTTTAGGGGTTCCAAATACGTAGCGCTGATAGAACCTTTTAAGGTTCTATAGAGAACCTTTCTTCTAAGAGTGTATAAGGTTTAAATAAATATCCCCAGGCCACATGCATGCACACTTCTTACAAGTGCAAGTCCTACTAGATGAAGTGGAAGACTTGTAGTCTGTTTAAGACTCCGGAGCACTGCATGTGTCATCATCGATGCTCAGCGAGCTGAAGAATCAGTGCTATACGGCTCTCTAAAAGCCTTCAATCTAAAGTCTCCAGAGGCAGTAAGCCTTGAGAGCATCTCACCACGGCTGCTCAAACCAGTGCAGAAAAAGATGAGGTTAGACTTTAACATCTCATGACCGCACTATTTAACCCTTTATTCTGGAAAAAGCCATTCAAAAACACTTCAGGATATTCCTTCATTAGCATAAAGAGGGTGTGCGTGTGACATCACCGTCGGCCGGAGTGTCTACAGTCACTCACAGTTGTATTTGTGTTCAGCGTGAATGGCGCGAAATACAAACACATATAAAGTGTGAAAGAGCTTTGCGATTGACTGTACAACTAGATTTGAGGTATATTTTTACAGACTGCTATACGAAAGAGCAATTCACAGAAACAACTGGACAGTCAGCCAAAGCTGGATTTGCAGTTTTCAGATTGAGTGTCAATATGCTGAATTTAGCTGTACAACCATACCCATATATTTTGTATTTTTATATATATCAACAACTCATCAATTAAATATTTATCATTGCATATTCTGCATTATTGGATGTTTCTTAATAAACACTGACCAAAAAAAAACCTATAAAGTATTATGGCTGGACGATATGATGATATATAGGCTATATATATATATAACACTGATATATGTGATCACCCATATTTAGACCTATATTGTATTTATATAAAGCGTTCACAGGCAAATTTGCTTTATGTTTTAGGTCTATATTGCTTTTATTTTCCCGATGTCGAAAATCAGGCAAACATAAATGTCAGGAAACACGATTCCTGGCTGCATGTTAATATCCATGGATCACTGGATCTTTAGTAAGTTGTAAGGAACACTATATTGAGTCCAACATTTAGTTTAAATTGATCAAATTGTTCGTTTAAGTCGCATTTTTGCATTAAATCCAGTCAAGCAGCAGATCTTTTGGCACTTTTCCCGTCCAGCGGAAAAGTGACAGCCAATGCATTCCCCTCTATACTCAAGTTTAGGCTTTATCGACCAATCAGGTTAACGCTTTCAAATGATGCTCATAATGAATGTAATCAAACTCAGATTTTTATAGATATATGAAGAGATCAGATGCAAAAGCCTCTAAGTGCCATTTGAAATTTTCTTCTAAAATGATCATTTTTATCAAGCTTGTATATTTAAGTTGAGTAATTTCACTTAAATGGCAATGAAGATTACCTATTAATTGTCATTTAAGTGAAATTACTGAACTTAAAGCTTGATAAAAATGGTCATTTTCAGAAGAAAATTTCAAATGGCATTTAGAGGCTTTTGCATCTGAACTCTTCATATGCTTATGCATGTAAATATGGGCTCTGCTTTTCTCTTCCCAACTTGGAATAGCAGTTGTCTTTCTTGAATGATTTCCCATAAACTCACATGAACATGGAGAGCTGGGGAGGATCAGTGACGTCTCAGATTGGTGGCATCTGGCTCGTCTCCTCCGAGTTCCTTCAGTTCACATCCTGAAGAAACAGATTTGTGGTTCAAAGCATCTGCTGTCTCTCACGAACACCTGTGAAATCACCACACAAATCTGTGTCACAGAATCTGCCATAATTTAACATTTTTCAGATTGGGTTTGTTGGACATCCTCCAACGTCAAAACATACACTGACACTAGACAAATCAACATTTGTTTATATTATTTTTAATTTAAATATTTTAGATTTGTTTAGATATACTCACCAGCCACTTTAGTAGGTACAAGTTGCTAGTTGCAGGTTGGACCTTTCGCCTTCAGAACTGCTTTAAATCTTTGTGGCTCGGATTCGGACAGGCGAGATGATTCGGAGCTTTGTGACGGAGCGTATCCTGCTGGACGTAGCCATCAGAAGAGGAGAACACTGTGGTCATAAAGAGATTAAAATTAAATAATGTTCTGTCGGTAACACTTTACTTGAAGGGGTGTGCATAAGACTGACATGACGCCTTCATAACCATGACATGACATGTATAATATGAAGTAGGGTTTATAGCATGTTTATGACGACGGTCATTAAAGGAGTAGTAAAAACTTTTGCTGATAATTTACTCACCCCCATGTCATCCAAGATGTCCATGTCTTTCTTTTCTTCAGTTGAAAAGAAATTAAGGTTTTTGATGAAAACATTCCAGGATTTTCTCCATATAATGGACTTCAATGGGAACCAAACGGTTCAAGGTCCAAGACAGTTTCAGTGCAAATTGCAAACTGTTCAAAGGGCTTTAAACGATTCTGCAGACGATGAATAAGGGTCTTATCAAGTAAAACGATTCGCTCATTTAATAAATAAATGACCAAGTATAAGTTTTATAAGCTCAAATGGTCACCTTGCTCTGTTCTGTGATGCGCGTTCGTGACTCCTGTTCGAACTCGTTCATCAGAAATGAACAAATCTTGGAGTCAATTCGTTCGTTGAATCAACTAAATGACACGAAAAAGATTCGTTCATTTTAATGAACGACTTCGAAACAGGAAAGTCACGAACGTGGATCACAGAACAGAGCAAGGCGAGCATTTGAGCTTATAAAACTCTAACACCGTTTTCTAACTACACGCAACGAACGCGATAAAAGGTATCAGGACGCGACGGCGAAACGTTTCTAATTTTAGAAACGCTTCCTATTTCTGCGACGTCGCGGCTCGACAGAATGAAGAAATTACACTGGTTATGAGCACACATTAAGTGATAACGGATAATTTACCTCAGATTTAGAAAGCATATAATATAGAGTTACAAAATGAATTCAATGCAGAACATACAACTGTACTTCATAGCAAAATTAGTCAATGAGTATATTTCATTAAAGTTTTGATTTTTAATAATGTTATTTCTTGATCTGATTATGTCCTTACCCATTTTATTCGCGTCGCTCTTTGTACACGGTGTAACCCTAACCTAACTTTATTATTATTTTTTTAAATGAGCGATCGTTTCGCTTGATAAGACTCTTATTCATCGTCTGGAATCGTTTAAAGCCCTTTGAACAGTTTGCACTGAAACTGTCTTTTGGACCTTAAACCGTTTGGTTCCCATTAAAGTCCATTATATGGAGAAAAATCCTGGAATGTTTTCACCAAAAACCTTAATTTCTTTCGACTGAAGAAAGAAAGACATGGACACCTTGGATGACATGGGGTGAGTAAATTATCAGCAAAAGCTTTTTTTTTTAAAAGTGAACTACTCCTTTAAGTGTCTTTCGCTCAATGACATTTTGAATGCAAATATTACATTAAGTAATTATTAGGCCTGTTATATTGAAGTATGCAATATTACATGCAAATGTTCTCATTATGTCTTTGTCATGACAACTTGACATTAAATGAAGTTAAACTGTCATGTGGTTGGCTTTGACATTGGCTGTCATGAGGCATTATAACCGTGTACATGAATGTCATAAATGTTTGTGTTACTGTGAAATAAGCCACATCACAAAATGTAAAATGGTCTACAAAACGCCATCAACATATGAACTATAATAGTAAACAGAATTAATTTTACCACAGCTACTATTGTGATAAATATTCAGCATGACAGCCTCTGTTGCCTGTTGATTTAATCCGTAGTTTGGTTTGTGAAATGTTTCAGCTTGTGTTGCCTGCAGTCGTGATGCATCATTAACCCTGGAGTGAACACAAGGCATGCTGTTCAGCGGTTCAGTGATCAGCACCACTCAAGAGACTCCTCTACGGTCTGAGATAATTAAAAAATTGTTGCAGAAAAACTCCAGAGATTGAACTTATGACATTTCTGTAGTATAAATCCTCATTAGTGGTTCTCTGGGAGAGTGTTGAGACCTCTGGTGACTCACATTTTTAGACAGTCAATAAAGGCGCTCGTTAAACTGAGCTCTGAGACGGTAAGGCTCTGTTTTCAAACCTAGTGAGCTGCCTTGCTGCCTACTTAGGCACCCTCATACGCTAATTAGAACACTCTACATGACAACACCTCGAAATAAACACTTTTAAGGACACGCACACAAGAAAATACAATGTAATTTGAAGTTTGCATGTTAATAAGCAGTGCTTTTATGGTAATTTTCAATATTGAATAAAATAAAAAGATATTCTATCAGCATTTCTTATTTCTTAAAAATGTATTGTGGGATTGCCTTTTCTGTCAAGGGTTACATGCAAATTTGGCCAAAAAAGGTACATCTCTATAATTATGTTGCCTATACATTTAGGAACATCGAGTCAGTTGCAAGCCTATCAAGACAGCTTACTAGGTTTTAGAACAGAACCTACATTACATGATTTTTTTAATTATATTTATTTATTTATTTTATTTGAAAGGGGACAGTGTGCATTAATCAACATTAGAACAATGTAAATGTACCAAGTTTAGCGAAAGAGCTAATTTTAGAGCCAGACCGATATATCGGCAACCGATATATCGAGCCGATGTCAGGCATCTTCCAAACTATCGGTCTGTAGGCAGTTATAATGGCCGATAAATGAATATTTTAAAAATAAACATGCTTGAACCATGTCATGAGTGTTGGAGTTGTATAGTTTTGTCCACCAGAGGGCACTCTACACTGTTCCTGTTGGCAACACTCGTTGAGTTGGTCACGAGACATACATTGCTTGAATAACAATTAAAAGATCATCCCCATCAGTTCTCTTAACTCAAATAAGCATGACAAAATTTGTGACTATCATGTCCAGTTTTGCTGCTGTTAAATAAGCCGAGAGTGAAGCGGAATTAGCTAGTAATAGTTACGTTACGTTGTTACAGTGTAGTTGACTGACTGTCCTTTTAACTTTTGACAATGTGACTGAAGTATTTCTTTAATAGCGTGTGACAGTTTTAGCAATGAGACGCATCATCTCTCCTTGGCCTGTTATATTGAAAATATATGTTTTACAATTTGCAGTATGACGTTATCCATTGCTAAATTATGTCTCATCATAGACTAGCGAACCACAAAGCTAGCTAATGCCACTATCATCAGTCTGTTCTGTTGTGACAATAAAAGAAACAAGTTTCTTTTAAAATGCATTATCATATTATTTTAGTTAAAACTCATAAATAACTACAAATAACTAATGTTGGGGAAATCTGTTAATGTTTTGTTGCGCGTTTCTGAAAAAAAAAAATAAATAAAAAAATATCGGCGATATATCGGAATATCGGATTTTAAAACCAAAAAATATTTGTATCAATATCGGCCTTCAAAAAAAACTTTTATCAGTCGGGCTCTACTCATTTTTATCGTAGTCCCCCAGCCAGCTGTAGAAAAGGCAACCTTAAAGATAATTGCAAATATAAAATCACACGATAAAATGACCTACAAAACATTGAGTAAGAAACACAATTAATGTAAAATAATTATATAATGGTTAAATGCACACAAAAAGGATTTGGCTCTCAACAAGCCATTTTTAGCATTCTTTTTGAATACTAGCAAACTTGAGAATGACTTTTATATTGTTAGTAATATTTCAAGATTAATATTTACTGGATGGAAGCAACTTATGTATACTTTGATTATCAAATATGATCCATCAGACTTTGGAGGAACGTTTATTTTGCTCATCTCTTAATCATCACTGTAGGCCTATTAATTGTCATTATATGTTTTAAAACTACAGAGCTTTGAAATATCGTTCTTATAAGACGAGAAGAAGTGACAACTATGCATTTTATGTAAGTAGTCTGCTATACAGCAATAAAGATTGCATTGATTTACATTACAAGAATCAGAATTTCTTATGGCCATAACAACAACTGTACCAAATTGCACATTTTAGCTATTGGTGATTTAATTCTTTTTTATATGTGCATTTGCAAAATAATACTAAATGTTAGGATTTTAAAACAGCCCTTTAAATGTTGCTTTTTGCTGCAAGTAAAGGCCAAAAAATCTGCCAGTGAACCATTCTAGCACATTATGAAGAACTTTATTATTCTACAGGTAAAAAGGAGTACAAGTTAATAACGAAAACAGCTCTAAGTCTCTATTGATCTCAACAGAAAACAGCAATTCAGTGTTTCCAAGGTTTCCCCAACTTGATCCCAGAGTGCTGTTATAGTAAGCTGTGATTGGCTGTCTCGGCTGTCAGTCAAAGTTAAACCACAGTAACATGTAGGGGTCCAAGTCAGAGTCTCAGTGACATTCAGTAGTGCGAGTTTGTGAATATGTTTGGGGAGAGATTGAAAATGTAGAAACTACCGTCTCTGTACAAATAAATACTTTTGTTTTGCAAATAAATATATTTATATATTTAAAAAAGTCTGAATATTGAATACGAAGAGTTTAGTTGATGACCACAGGCAATATATTGACTACAATTTAATTTTACATTTTGATAAAATTGAATTTAAAAATAGAACACATTGATTCAGTCTTTCAAAGTGTGACCACTTTTCTTGGATGGACATGTGCATTAATGTAAACACATTGCCATTCACCTTGATGCCAAGGTCTTGGGATCAAATTCCAGGGGAGGCATGTACGCCGGATAAAAATACATAGGTTGAATGTATAGTCAGCATTTTTACGCATCAGCCAAATATCTAATCGACAGCTTGTGTAAAATAAAATAACCAAGACTATCGCATTCTCCTGGACTGGGGCCACAGAGTTGATGTGTTCAGAAGACAGAAGGGGAAGAGAAGGACAAGAAAGGTAGTATAAATAAGAGTTAACACTTACGGCAATGACTGTAGTTGGCACCAACGACTGCACTTATCTGCACTGTAAACTGAAACAGCATGCTATGAATGATTGAATTAACAATAGAAAACAAATGAACTGGAAATCACAAAAACTGCTCCAAACACACATCCTCAACTTTACATGGATAAACTGATCAAAAACGGCTCCCTCCAGTGGCGATAAAGTGTCACAACCAAAATGTGGATTGGACTGTAAACTAATCTAGAATCACATTTCCCCAACAAAAACAACAGTTCGGGTAAGGGAACAAACAAACAGTGTGTTAAAATGATCTCAAAAGGAGAAACAAGCTGAAATGTTTGAGGGACGTGAAAAAAAAATGCTGCATTGAAAGCCCTGAAACTAAACGTAGCTGTATGATTAAAGGGATAGTTCACTTTGAAATTAATTTTTGATATGTTTTAGTTTACTTATACTTAGGTTTACGAGTCATTAAATCATGTTTAATTTGGACTTCTCTGTGCATGCTCTTTGAGGTGGTGACCATAGACCTCCATTATAAGAACGGTTTGACCTAAAAATATCAAAACTGAAACTACTGCGGAAACAAAGACACTTACATCTTGGATGAACATGAGGTAAACTAAAACATATAAAAAATTAATTTCAAAGTGAACTATCCCTTTAACGCCACAACTTTGAAGTGAACCATCACGATACAAATAAATTACTATAAACTCACTCTCTCGCTTTCAAATTTCGCTTGCATTTATTACACAATTGAAACAAATATGAACACTATGGGTAGTGAAATAGGGTAACAAAAAATAAATAGGCAATCACAACCGTTTATGGTCCCAAATAAAGGTTTTGGAATGCATATATGCTGAAACGAAAAAACAACCTCGGTTTAAAGCCGCGTTCCAGTCCATAAAAGCAAGTCGTAGAGAAACGCAGGAAGTGTGTTGGTAACTGAGCTAGTGCAGCACCAATGCATTCGTTTCCCATCTCCTGTATGCATGCCAAACGGAGATAAATCAATCAATCAAGGGCCCTTCAGAGTCAATCATACTTGAGGCAGAGTTGATATGTGGAGTCGCTGGTTTGGGGTGAGAGTATTAACAGTGTGCTCGTATATCCAGGAGTGTGAGACTATTTATCACAGTGAGCGTGTAGACAGTTTTCCCAAGCGAGCAGTTCCATGGTGACAGCGTGATGCATCACATGGTCTCGAGTGGCACATGCCGGCAGCCGTGCTCGATTCTGCAACGACCTGGGAGACACAGACGATGGTTGCAAGGGACACACGGGAATCAGCAGGTCTTTGAACGATCCCGTTCTTTAATGGCTAGTTCGCCCCAATGATCTCCGTTCCTCTTTGATAATTCCTTTGTGGATTCTGGGAAAACATCTTTATGAGCAGGAATAAACATTCAGTAGTGAAAGCCAAAGTGGGACAATATCTTGGGCTGAAACAACCAGGTTCAGAGGTTGATGCCAAGGTGAACGTTCGTAGTATCTGGTCAAGCCGGAAAAAAGTCATTTTCTTTGGAAAAGGCGAAAAGTACGTTGTTGTTTTGTCCCAATAATAAGAATATTTGAAAAATAGAAAATCCATTTGAAATGATGAGGTGCACTAGAAGGGATGATGTCATTCTGCCACTTAAGCTGGAGCCAATTAGATTCCACAACAGGCTAGCTCATTAGAATAAAATTCACGCCTGAAATTATTAGGTTTTCATTTCTTAATACATGATGAAAACAAAAGCATTGGGCTTCAATCGTTGGTAAAACCATTCTTACATAAATGGTCATTTTACATTCAATACCATGCAAAAATTGAAGAACTGCTGAAATTATTTGGTTATCATTTATCAACACATGATGAACATAAAAAAATAAAATTGCAAGAGTATTCATGAAACATGAGCAGAATGAAACCATTCTTATAAAAGTGGTCATTTTACACACAATCTGATGCTAATCTGGCTTCATGAATGATGCCCATTATGAGTAAACAATAGTTTGCCAATAAAAGACAAAATATTTTAGGTGATATTACAAAGTATAAATGTGTGCATTGAAAATATGATTTTACTTTCACTATTATCCGCTCAAGTAGTTTACAAATTTACATATACAGCCTGTTTTAAACATAATTTTCTCTGCTTTTAGTCTCCTAATCATGCAAAAATATAAGGGAAAAATATTTAGATTTTTTGGTTTTGTTGCATTCGAATCATTTAAACGTGGCTGTTGCTAAAATGTACAAATTTCTGTGCATGGGCAAGCCAAACACTATCTACACACAACTTCTAACAAGTACACAAGCCATAAGAAAAATAAAGATATTCAGCAAAGGAAATGGACACATTTACCAGACAGGACATGAGAGGAAGAGCCAGAAACAATGATTATGAAACTTAAAACACATTATTAGAATAGTAATACTTGTTTAGTAAATGCATTAAAAATAAAGAAAAATCAAACGACTTGACGCGATTAGATCATATATCTAAATGCAAACATGATTTTGATCGCGGAAAGAGTGCGTCTCTCCAGCTGGCAGTAATTCTGTCTATGTTAGCAGTGTGTCCGAGCCATTAATTTACTGTATAGGATTGCTATATAAAGGCTTTCATTATATTAAGTGTAAAACGATTTAAGGCTGTAATGATCTGATGGCAAAAGCAGCTTTTGTTATTAATTAATAGTCACCAGCTGATTTTTGAGAATCTGATATTTGATGTATCGTGGAAGACAATGAACGCCACAAGATATCAGGTCTCATGATGCATGAGCAGAACGAACTTCTGTGTATATTCTTTCGTGAAAACTATTCTTACTAGGGCTGTCAAATGATTAATCACATCCAAAATAAAAGTTTGTGTTTACATAATATATGTGGGTGCACTGTGTATAATTATTTTATATATATATATATATATATATATATATATATATATATATATATATATATATATATATATATATATATATATATATATATATATATATATATATATATATTATATTTATATATATATATATATATATATATATATATAAATAATTTATATTTATATATATATATATATATATATATATATAGACACACATGCTTGTTTATATTTAAGAAATATTTTCCATGTATATACTGTATATAGATTTATATATAATTTATATTATATATAAATATAAATATTTTATTTCTAAATAATATTTTTTTCTTAAATATACAAGCATGTGTGTCTATATATATATATATATATATATATATATATATATATATATATATATACAAAATAATTATACACAGTACACCCACATATATTATGTAAACAAACTTTTATTTTAGATGTAATTACATCGGATTAATCGTTTGACAGCCCTAATTCTTCACATTAATTGTTTGATAGAATTTACAATTTATGCAACATTTTTTTAAACACGACCAAAATCATTAAATTGAATGCAACTCGAAACTGAGAAAACAATAATTTTTCGAATGATTTACACAGAAATGAGTGTTGCTAAAATATTATATGTGGTCTTCTACCGCTGTGCAGATTTGATCGGAAAGTCAGATTAATCACTCTATAAGTTTGCTAAATTAAAATGCAAGCACACCAGAGTTGCCAAAAGTTTTCAGGGACACATATATACACACACACACATTGACAGACACACACAAAACAAAACCAATACAGCTAAAAGTGACCAAGTTTTTGTCGAACGTCATCATTTTGCTGGAATCAGTAAATAACGGAATATAAACTCGATTTTCGAAAAACGCATCTAAAGTTATAGGTGAAAATGCTGATACACTTTGGAAAAACGGCATGAGGCGTACGACGGTGCCATGTACCAATTTGAGAAAGCACAACGTAAAGCTGCACTGCTGGAAGAACATAAACGCTGTGAAAATTCAAAAGGTTAGGCACTGAAAAACAGGTGGAATGGATTGGAAAATGACCTGGCGATGTCACACGGTGTTGATGTCAAACCCTGATTGGTTAGATGGAGCTCTAGAGTTCTTCATAATCTCCACCCTCACTGGCCAGGAAGGCCTCAAGATCGTCCACAGTTCCTGCTTTCTTGGGCCTTGATGATTTCTTCTTCTTCTTTTCTTTCTCGTCTACTATTCCTGTTCCCGCTTCATCTTTTTCCTTTTCTTGTGTTTGTGTCGTTTTTGCTGCTTTTCTCATCCTCCTAGAACAACAACAAGATTTTTTCTTCAATTTCACTAATAAAGGCAGTTTATGCGCAAGCAACAAAATCTGAAACACATAAGAAAGTTTTAAAGGAGTAGTTCACTTTTCAAAAAACTTTTGCTGATAATTTACTCACCCCATTAGAGCGATTCTCGAAAAAATCGAGAATTCCAGAATCGATTCTGAGTTTAGTTTTTAACCAGATGTGCAATAACGCTGAGTTTGCTTTAGAAACACCCATATTCTGCTTGCTTCCAATTCCTCACATAGGCCTACATACACCACTCGAACCTTCCGTAAAATAATCTTTCATAAAGTTCGGAAAGATTGAAGCGAATCACGAGGACATTCACAGGCTTCATTGCACGCGCTGTGAGGCGCATTTGATGTACACTTGAAGTGTGCCGTCTCGCCCGTCGGTATATTTTCCTCACGAATGCTCTACGAAGTCATCATTTATGTGGTTTGGAATGCAGTGGACTTATATATTTAAAATATGAACCTCACTAACGGAAGACTGCTTTCAATTTCAAATCCTCACGTGCGCTTTGTTTATGTAGTAGACTGCTCGCGCATGCGGCTGTGCTGTCTCCGTGGTTTAATGTACTTGTGCAAAATTAACGTAAACACAGCCAGTTATGTCTTAAGGGATTAAACGGACAGGACAAACCACAATACTTATTATATTTCAAAAGAGATGCGTGCGTGAATGCAGCTTAATAGATCTCTAGGTCTATTAAGGTCTTGTCATAGTAAAAAAACTACAGTAGGCTAAAGATGAAGAAAATTCACTCACAGTTCTTGAATGGATACGTTCTTGAATGAAAGTCCCTTGAATGAAAACGTTCAGATAATCTATAAGCTACTAAAAGCACATTTTCTATGCTCCTCTTTATTATTTGCTACTTGCTTGTATGTTTTGAAGTTTGGCTATATTAGTTTAAAATTCTTTAAAAAAAGTAGGCCTACTTAATTATATAAATTAATGAATTAATAAGGGGGGAGGGGTATTTAAGAATTCGATTCTAGAAATCGGATTGTGATTCTCCAGAATAGAAATTGGATTGGTGAGGTGAACAAAGATTCCCACCCCTCACCCCCATGTCATGCAAGATGTCTGTGTCTTTCTTTCTTCAGTTGAAAAGAAATTAAGGTTTTTGATTAAAAAAAGAAAAAAAAACATTTTTCTCATTTTTCATTCTCATTTTTCATTTTTCCATATAATGGACTTTAATGGGAACCAAGACGGTTCAAGGTCCAAAAGACAGTTTCAGAACAAACTGCAAACTGTTTAAAGGGCTTTAAACGATTCCAGACGATGAATAAGGGTCTTATCAAGCGAAACGATCGCTCATTTTTTTTTAAAATAACAAACTTTAAGTTTTATAAGCTCAAATGCTCGCCTTGCTCCGTACTGCCGATGCACGTTCGTGACTCTCCTGTTCAAACTTGTTCATCAAAATGAACAAATCTTTTTCCGAGTCAATTTGTTCGTTGAATGAACCAAATGACTGAAACTGTCATTTGGAGCTTGAACCGTTTGGTTCCATTGAAGTCCATTATATGGAGAAAAATCCTGGAATGTTTTCATCAAAAATCTTAATTTCTTTTCGACTGAAGAAAGAAAGACATGGACATCTTGGATGACATGAGATTGAGTAAATTATCAGCAAAAGTGTTTCCTTGAATGTTGGTAAATCAATGCTTATTGCATTTTTTTTTAAAAATTCAACATGTTACCATGACGGTGTTTAATGTTTGTGTGAATGACACTGTGCAGCTTCTATATATTAGATGTCACAGCGAGTTATCGACCAGTGGAGGCCTTTTGATTGCTGATACTGACATAAATTTTGTTCAATTATAAATTATAAACATTAAATGAATATTTACATCAAGCACAATTAAACTCCATAAATGGATTTTAGCAGTATTTACAGAATGAGAACACAGAACAAATGAATTTGCTGTATAGTCACATTAATTGTTTGATTATTGTTTGACACTGATGCAGTTTTTAGCCTGTGTATTAATGTTAAAACTGCTTTGAAACAATCTGTATTGCATAAAGCACAATATAAATACATGTGACTTCACTTTACACAATATTTACTCAAAAACTGATATAAAAACAAACAAAACAAAAGAGGTACATTTTCCATTGTCAAGCTGTTGGTAGATTTTAGAAGTGACACAACCTCAAAATAGCTAAATATTGCCCTTTTTGATATTTGTCTATCGCTAATATAGTCAAGTTTTTCATATGTTACCTCTTTGCTTTTCTTTTTCTTCTTTTTCTTGTCCTTTATGGAGTGTCTGCTTTCATTATCTGCAAGATAAAACAGACTTGGAAAAGTGCACAGTCACCCTTTAACCCAGTTGTTTAAGAAAAAAAAAAAAAAAGCTCCCTTCCAGAGCATTTGAGGGATGTAAGATCCTTTTTAAGGGTGTGGGATTATACGGGTTAGCTTGAAAAGCAAGAATATAGACACAAAATATTTGCCCGATTTTCACGTCCCTTTGAAATCAATGGATTTGTATATTAATATAACTTGGAAAGGGCATCAATGTGTTTAAAGATCTACTACATGCAATCTGTTTTTATATAATGTATCACTTACATTAAAGTGCCCCATTAGGATTTTTGGGATATTTTTGTTTATGTAGTGTGTATTATATGTATTATATCTGTTTGTGAATGTAAAAGGTCTGCAAAGTGCATGACAAATAAAGTTATTATCTCCTGAAAGCAAGAACCGATTCTCAACTGCCCGAAACGAGTCGTCAGCAACTTCCTGCTCGGTTTGTAACAAGTTTGCATAATGCCAGCCTATGGACTTGTATCTACTTTGACCTGCACTCGACACTCTAGAGAGATCGGTTAAGAAGACACTTTTTTCTGTGCTGTGAAAGCAAATCCACTTCCATGAGGACTCGGGCTCAAATTAATACGGAGGGCTTTAGAGAGACTGAATCCTTTACTGAACCGTTTCTGACACTGTAAGAAAAGAGCTGATGCTGCAATGTATATGATGAGAAAATTAAAGTGTTTTTTGACCTTGGATGAATGTAAATCTATTGTCAGGAGACTTTAAAATAGCATAATGGAGCACTTTAGAATTAAAAAAAGTAGGACAGAGATCAATAACTGGGTAAATAATGTTAATCCTTATCTTGTATACATATGAAGCCCACTTTGGATGAAAATAATGAGCATGGTGAGGATGTGAATTCCTTTATTTGTGATCAGTCATTTACCTTCCTGATCTTCACTGCTGTCTTTACTCTTAGGTGTCATGTCTTCAAATCCCAGGCCGAAGAGGTTAATGTCACTATTGAGAGTCTTGAATGAGGGGGCAACAGGTTTGGGGGCTCCTGGAGTCCAGCTAACACAAAACCATCATCCGAACCGGTCAGAGAAGTCATCTAGTGCAGAAAGGGCCCCCTGAGAAAGACAGACAAAGCATAAAATATGAGTGGCTAAGTGGGAATTAAGTAGCAGCAAAAAGATAAATTATATTTATTAGACTTTAGATGCATTAGATGATTTGAATTTCTTAAAGAACCACATTTGTGATGGATTTCAGTCAGGGTTATTATAGTTAAAACTAAAACAAAAATAGTTTTAATTTAAAAATATATTTAAAAAAATAAAATAAAATGCAACTAGCTGCCAAGACAATATTTCTTTTTTTTTAAGTACTAAAATTTAAGTTAAAAAAAAATTTATATTTATATATAAAAAAAATTACAAAGACATACTAAATTTACAACAAAATAATAAAAATGACAAAAACAAACAACAAAATGACTAAAACCTAATTTTAATGGTTTATAAAAATAAAACGCAAATAACACTGATTTCAGGGTGGAATAACAGGGTTGAATTTCATTAATAATCAAGAAGTTAGAAATGGTTCTCTACCGTTCTGGTCTTGTGTACGACGAGTTCTTCACTCTCGAAATCAGGGTCATCCATTGCAAATGAAAGAATCTGCTGTGGGTCTGAATCTGAGTCATCCTCAACAGCGCCCCCTGTCTTTACACCTGCAGGTCCTGCTGTTGTTTTCAGGCTTTGGGGTCTCTCGGCTGGTTTGGACATGGTTTGCA
>JAQIUQ010002390.1:97500-390000 GCA_030378365.1 Hybognathus amarus | reverse complement strand
TTATCAAGAAAGGAAAATTGGTTTTGCCTTCATTATGAGTGTTTTAATTAAAGTAAATTAGAGAAGTCTCTCTGCTAATGGAATCATTTCTATTTTGGAAGCTCATCAACAGTGAGGGAAATTAATTTAAACGGTACAACAAATCTTCTGGAAATTCTGGTCAGGTCTGAACATGTCTGTATCCCACTGATGTCTTTCTATTAAAAGATGCATTTTTGCATGTGTTTTTTTACCCCTTTGAGTTTGTTCCTGAGCTGATGCCTTTGTGCCGGGCAACAGAGGGTAGAGATGAATCTTCCTCCTCTTCGTCACTCGTGAGTGTGACGCCCACGCTTGGGACCGCCGCTTTAAGGGCAGGCCGGCTCAGCGCTCGGTCATCCGGATCTAAATCATTCCTGGAAGCCGGAGACCAGAGGATTTCCCCGGCCCTCTCCATCACTGAGGAACAGACACACATGAGTTGAACATGCCACTAACATTGAACCCCAAATGCCTTCTTATTTAAAATAAATATGGTTGTGTAACTATTTCATTTAAGAATAATATAGAATAATATTTCATTTTCCAACATCAAATAAATTAGTAAACATTAACAAAGAATGAACACTTCTACAGCATTTATTAATCGTTGTTAATGTTAATTTTAACATTTACTTAGTTAATGCATTGTGAACTAACAACATTATATTTGTATTAATTAACATTAACAAAGATTAATAGATGTTGCTCACTGTTCATGTTAGTTAATACATTGACTAATGTATTGTAAAGCATTACCAATTTCTCTTTGCATACATATTTTCAATGCTTAATTTTCATTGTTATTTTTTTACATAAGCAATAAAGGACGTGTCACGACAGCTCACCTATCACTGTCCAGAATGGGAGCTGATGTTGGAGGTTTTTTCTTTGATTTAACTGCCGTTCCACCGTCTTCCAGAAAGGTCCGGTCCAATCCGACCTTCGGTACAAATTCATTCCACGCTCTGCACCTTTCCAGAGGGCTTCGGGCCTTCAGAACCTGTAGTTTCTGATGACAATAAAATAAATGATTGGGTTAAAATTAATGTATGCAATAATTACAACATTTGGAATGGTAATAAAAATAATTAAATTATAGAATAAAGTAGCATGGTTTAGCAGAGGACAGTTAAATTGTCAGTAGAGAAACAAACAAACAAACAAACCAACATGCGTTTATGATTCCAGGCGGCATCAAAAGTCAGAGTGTGGATCAGATATTTATTCCATATTTACACCTAAAACTTATTTGACCATTTTAGAATTTTGGTTTGATTCTGTTTTCTTGTTTATTTATATTAAGCTGCGTAAAAAAATAAAAAAAAATAAATAAAAATTATATATATATATATATATATATATATATATATATATATATATATATATATATATATATATATATATATATATATATATATAAAAGCACTACTTGAACTTGAATTTTATATATATATATATATATATATAAAATTCAAGTTCAAGTATGTATATATATATATATATATATGTATATATATTTTTTTTTTGCATTGATGATAATCAGACCCCTCCCCCAAATACTCCTTAAAAAAAAACAAAAAAAACTCATTTTCATTAATAACAAGCAAGAATGCATTTTTATGAATTATACCAGAGACATTTGACTTTTCTAGAATTTTCTTTTCTTAAACTTGTATTATTATTTTATAATTATTATGAAAAATTCAATTAGGTAAATCTGTCATAATTACACATGAAGCATCAAAAGAAAAAAAAAAATGCACAAAAATAATATATTTTGATATTTTTAAAACCATTAAAATATTTTGCATCCTCCATTTCAATGGAAGTAAAATAATGACAAATGTTTTTGAAGCTTGTTGAATTGCACTACTTATAAATATGCATTGCATTAACCCCGCTTAAATTTTAATGCATTGTATTTTTCCCAAGCCTCTCACCCGCTGCTCTATAGTGTTCTTCATCGACAGCCGCTTGCACCCCCTGCTGGTGAGGACCACTAACAGCCATGGAGATTATCAATCGGCAGTCTACTGATATTCCTGCCGTTCCCGGATGTCAAATGTTGAATTTTCAGTCGAATTTGAACCACTGAATTTGTGGAAGCAAATTTGTAAAGCAAAAAAAAAAAAAAAAAAAAAAAAAAAAATGGACCGAAAATTGCCAGTCAAATATTATAGGTTGTATTTTTAAACAGAATTAACATTTTGGAAGTGAAATTTGAAGGGTGAATATGGATTATTGAATTTTTAATAATGAAAACGTGTGAAATGTTTTGAATTGAATTGTTTTGATTCACAGTTCAAATATACAACCATGTTTAAATTCAGCCCATAAAAATGCAATCCATTAAAATATTTTTGCATATTAAATTTTTTAAATAAATTTAATTAGATGTTTTTTTGGGGGAAATGTGCTTAATCATAATATGAATAAACCGTAGAATAAATAAATAAATAAAAAAGGCTTGAGATTCACTGAAATGCATGAAACGTGTAAAGGAAATTAATATATGAATACATCTAGATTTCATGGGCACACTTTCAGACATATTTGAAGGACAGATGATGGCAGCAATGAAGACATAACAAGTATTTGTACAATCACAGATGAAGGAACTGTGCTTTATATCAATACTCAGCACAATCCTGAGATTAGAAAGTCTCTTTAAGTATGTTGTTGAATAAAGGAGCTTTTTTTTTGAAGAAATGACTAAAAACTGATCAAACCTGAATTCTGGACTATTTTGAATGCTGAACTAGTGATAAATTATCATGTATGTTATATTGGACCTTTCATACCAGTTTAGACATTTGTCAAATTGGATCAAGCAATCCAAAGAACAAAAGGGCACTTTTGTGAAAATGAGCACAAACTTAAGAGAGCAAAATATTTGTAAAATGATATTTATATGGAGCCATTTGACACAGTGTGTGTGTGTGTATGGGCCCCATCCCCCAGGATCTGCAATGCAGCAGCCGATGCACTGGTGCAGAGCTGCGCGTGTGTTTGTCAGTCCAGCGCTCTCTGTAATGACTGTGCAGCGGCGGGTCCAGTGTTGCCTGATAATGTCTCATTGGTATTCAGTATATAAGGCAATGAATGTAGTCCCTGAACGACTGCCCCTCTTTAGTACACTTCATACATTCACATTAGCAAACCTACACACACACACGCTCCCAGATCTGAAAACACACTAGGGAAACCGTGTAAGTTAAATGCTGTGAAGGCCTTTGAAGAACATATTGCATGCAAACAGACCCTTATGTACAAATCAATTTACTGGGGTGTGCATTTTGGTCATTTTGAATAGTTGCAAGTCTGTTCGAGTAAATACTATAACTGTAAAGATCTATTAAAAAAACTTAAGATGTTCCAAATGGTGTCACAACATTATTCAATGTTTTATTTAGTTAATAAAAATGCTGATTATGAATATACTTGAATTTTATTCATTACTGTAAAAACAAAGCTAGAGCAGCCAATATTGGAGTATATCATATCAAGTGTTTTTATTAGTGTGATGCACGGAGTTGCCCATGTAGAGTGTTTCAAATCAGTTTTTTTTTCAGTTGGGATGTTGCCTACACTCAACAAAGATATACTATATTTAAGATTTACGTAATTACATCAAATTTTCATTGATTTGGGCATATAAAACACACATTAGTTTAACAAACTAATAATTGGATCTTGCTTGAACTAGCCATAATTAAATTCAATGACTTTTAAACCGATTCAATTTAATTGTACAATTAACAGACTTATTCTGATGCTAAGCAATTTTAATAAATACATTTTGAAAATATGATTATTTGAAAAAAAGAAGCAAATAATAAACTATGCCATTATTAATTTGTGTGTGTGTGGATGTAGGAAGTGGGCGACAAGACAGCTTACTGAACAGAGCTTATCTGTACTACAGAAAAGCCTCATTCTTCAGGGTTTCTGCAGGTTTCACAAAGTGAAATTTAAGACTTTTTAAGACCATTATGAAGGAAATTTAAGACCTATATCGCAAAAAGAAAGTCTCAAAATTATTCGCAAAGTTATTTAATTTATTCAAACTGAACATTCGTCAAAAATCAGCACGAACGGTCCTGTGATTTTGTTAATTAGTTCTGTTTCTGTTTATAAAATCCCCTATTCCGAAGCACGTAATGTAGGCCGTTTTATGTTTCCCGCACCAGAAGGATTTAGCGATGTCAGAGTCCGGAAACATTGTTTGAAACAATGTAGGACTGGTGTCTTGTTGCCGTGTGGAGAAGTTTAGTGTTCTGATCCAAAAGCAAAATCCAAATCAGCAAAATCTGATCCAAAATTCAGATTTTTTAAGCAAAGTATCGCTAAACTTCCACTTCCCCATAGTTGAATAAAATTCGTTTTATGTCTGTCTGTGTTATCTGAGATACGCGCCAATAACACAAAACCTCAAAACTGATTGGCTGTTGCATGTTGGTCTATTTTGTAGTCGTAATACAGCGAATCAAGAACTACAACCATGTAATATAAATAAAAATAAAAAAACATTTCAAAGCGCCGGGGAGCATTTCAATGAGATTTACATGGACATAGGAAAATTAAGACCTGTTTAAAATGATTTAAGACCTAGAACACTATACTTCAGCAAATTTAAGACTTTTTAAGGTCACTTGCCCGTATACGGGCAACCTAAATTTACTTCACTGTATTACTATTAAATCCTAATCTAGTCATGACAAACTATATATCGTTGGAAAGGTCTAAGACTCCTGAATAGATATTTTAGTGCTGTTTCTTTCTTACAAATTAGGAATGAACAGTAATATATGAATTTATGACAAGAGTGATCCTCAAAAAAAATCGACGTCATTACAGGAGTTTCTGACCTTTGTCACAAAAAGTCGACGCACACACTTTTAATAATTGAAACTTTGTTTTTTAGTGCTAAAAGTTCATAATAAAACATAATCTAGTATTTGTCAATAAAAAAAGATAAAATAATATTTTTAAAAGTAAGGTTAAGAAGTCCTCTAAAAAGTGTAATATATTATATATATAAAACATTTTTTATTATTATTATATCACATATTTTAGTAGTTATCATAAATTAGGTATCATTTGAAAGCTTACGAACTCAGAATTCATCCTGTGAAAACCGTTTGGAAATTGGACGTTGCGTTACCATAGAAACAGTATTTTTTATTAGGCCCCTCCCCTTTTGGGCATCATCTTTCATAATTTATTATCAAAACCTTTTCTAATCTTGACAAAACACATATTGTCAGAAAGGTCTGAGTCTCAAGGTTCCATATTTAGTGACAGAAGTGATATTTGAATAGAAATTTATTAATTTGTTATGGCAGAATGCATACAATTAAATTCAATGGAATTCAATGGCACCCGGTGGCTATTTTTGGTACTACGACTAAACAAAATCTCATGGGAACTTCAATTTTTGTGATATCAACTTTAAATTTGGAACACAACTTGGTTAGATATATAGCTTTCATTTTATAGTAATTTTATAGTAAAAATATTTTGTAAAATATTTATTTTATATTAAAAATATATATTAATAAAGTATATTTTATTTACTGTAAATTATAACTTCCATAACTTTTTCATACTTACATTTTTTAAGTGCTTTCACTTCAGTAATAATCTGCTGATTGTTTTCTTTAAAACAAGATCAAACTTGTGTATATATTCCAAAGCATTCTTGAATTACAACCATTTAAGTTTGTATAGTGCATTTTAATGTCAATTATCAAAAAGGGGGGTGACCGGTAAAGGGTTAAATTGTGATTTTGAAATTTTAGACTTTTTAAGACCCTGCGGGAAACCCTGTTCTTAAAAGAGAGATCTTGAGATCTTTCGGAGCCGAGACATAACTGGCAACACACTACTAAAAACGGACTCCTCTGATGGTTTGTACTGACCTGGTCTGTCTGGTGAAGTCTCTGCAGCCGACGAACCGAACAGGCGTGACATGAAGCCTCGTTTCTGGGCATGAGGAGGTGCGGGTTGGGTAGATGCAGGCACCGCTGCCGCAGGCGAAGGCTCCAGGCTTTGAGATGGTGTTTGGGGTGCATGGGCGGCTGTGAGCTGGACCGGAGGGTGTGGTATAGATGGAGGTGGTGGCGGGGCGGATTGTGTCTGGATAGGGACAGGAGCCTGTGGTGTACTGGGGCTGGAGTTACTGGAAGAGGCGGCACCGGGCAGCACCACAGGGGACTGGGAACCTGACGACGGGCTCTGGCCATTAGAGGGCGCTGGAGATGCATAAGCTTTGCGTGACTCCATCATCTCAAGAAATCTGCAAAAACAGCAGAGAAATTCGTAAAAATGTTGGTCAGGCGGCATTCTTGTCTCAGTGGTTGGCCATAGTGCAGCGTTTCTCAAAGTGTGGGGCGTGTCCCACTGGTGGGGAATAGAAACATGACAGGTGGGGCGCGACAAATGGGAGAAAATGTGGTAATTTTGTGCCCAACTCTATTAGTTCCTTTATCGAGCATATTTAAATGTAAGCCTTACTTAACCTTTTCACACGCAAGTTTAAAAGTTTTTAGAGGCGCCCGTTATTTCTAGATCGTCTCCCTTTATGGTTTCCATGGTGACGCGTCATTGCTTGTCACACCCATAGACAGTATGGTCACACCGCAGACACAATAGCGCTGAATGACTGATTATCTGCGTTTATTTCACAAATTTGTTGGCTATAGCGGGAAATATCTGATATTCCGATTGTCGAATATGATCAAGTGGATGTGTATTGTTGTTTAACACCTTAGTTGAGCTATGCGCGAGGCGTTAGTTTATGCCGCATTTTAGAGAATCGGATCTGGATTTAACAAACGTCTGTTAATCCACTTCTCCCGAAATACATGAAAGTAAGTGGCCCGGTGAACTGGAAGAAGCATAGAGTAAACTCGAGAGTTACTTACACGATGTGTATTTGATAAGAATAATACGTGTTGATGTCTAATTATAATGGAAATAATAATTATTGCCGCTTCCATAGACATAAGTCTGTATTTGACCAACTTTAAAATTGCTTTTTTTAAAAATATGTGTAGCCTATTAGAGAACAGGCTCATTTTAGACACTAAATTAGTTTATCAATTAATTTTGAACTTTCAAAGTGCACAAGATTTATGAATTTATCTTTAAAACGTGCAAACTTTTCTTCCGGGGAGCATGCCCCTGGACCCCCAGGGTGCAGCAGAAGTCCACACTAGAGGTCTTCTGGGGTCCTAAAAACTATACCCGACCCAGAATTGACCCGAATCACTACTTACCCGAACCCGACGTGCATAAATTTTTTTTTTTTAAGAAAAACCTGACCCGAGACAGACCCGAAAAATTAGACCCGAGTCCGACCCGACCTGATGGCATTTCCTTTAGAACCTGACTGGACCCGAACGTAAACGGCATTCACAGTGTACACAGCCACTTAACGTGTAAGTGCGCTGAGTGCAAATGTGAATCACACATCATCACTGTAACCCATTACGTCCTATAACATTTGGCATAATGTTATTTACCGGACCATACGATGATTTGAACCACCACAGGGTCAAATTTACCGATGGCTGTTTTTAAAATCTAGCCTAACAGATTTTCAATCTCCCAGTCATTGACTTTTAATAAAATTGTGTTATTTAGCCTACAATCCTTCAAAGTTGTTTAGATAAAATTTTATTAAAAAAGAGCATTAGAACCGCAATAGCAGGTTGAATTGGACGTTCTGAATCAAATCTTAACATGGGAACGTTATTGCATCAACGCATTTAACTGCACCAGTCTTTGTTCCCTCACAAATGATGATCACAGAAGTTGCCCACACCGATGACGACCCTGGATGTTTCTGATCTACATATTCGTTTTCCCTCACCTTTTTCGCAATATCTGATATCGTCTCCATGCTTGTCTGACAGTATCGCGTATTTTTAAAATTGATTAACAGGCCTGGCTAAACGACAATACTTGCATGTAGTCAAACATCCATCCACATGATGGCGCACTAGTTCTTCTTGGCAAACGGAGGGGTTGGTTAGTGGAGCGAGCAACTGAGTAAATAAATGCGGAGGCAACCGAGCTTGTGCTTAAAGCCCATTGCATGTAAAATTATGCCATCATCATTAGCATCTATTATTAATATCAATACTATTATTATTATTATTACTATTATAATCATCAATTTTGCCATTGTCAATGCTGTATTGGAATTAAGTATCATTATCATCACTACTGCAATAATTTTCCCCCTTATCTTTTCATGGGTTTTTAATGCACCACAACAAAGAATAGAAAAAAAAAAAAAAAAAAAAAAAGGGATTATGTATGGAAAATCTCACAAACACCAGGGCAGGCAAGACAGGAGGTAAGAAGTGGTTTCAGCGGGATAGCATCTCTATCCCAAATTGAGACACTCTCGCACTGTACTCCCTCTTTTAATGCACTTTAGACGCTGAAATTAACACACACACACACAAATAAATAAATAAACAAACAATAATAATAATAATATAATAATAATTAGGAGAAGATAGGGACTGAAGAGACATGGGGGGAATGTTATCTTTTCATATATCATCTTATTTTTATCTTATTATATCATCTTACATTCTATGCAGGGTTGACAATGGCAATTAGGAGATGGGATGAAAAAATAAATAGACATACAATATTGGCAATATGGTGGTAGTGGGGAGTAGGGGCGGTGAGGGTAATGATAATGGTAATAAATAATAAATGGTTACTTTGGTTACGCATACACACACACACACACACATCACACACACACACACTTCAATTAAACACTTAAACCACTTTTTTGCTCTTGTGTCACTTCTGGAATTATGGAATTACAAGATTGCTCACTATTGCACTATGTTTGTTTGTATGTATGTCTAAATGTTTAATAAAAAAAAAAATAAAAAAAAAAGTCAGAGAACAGTCATAGAGTTGTTTTAAATACTGCAATTTTGTTAAATGCCCAACATTATTTAAAATAATTCGGGTCTTCTTGGGTCCATTTGGAAAAGGCATATTAATTTTAAGCTACCCGAGACCCGAGGCAACTAATACCGAACCTCGACCCGTGTCCGGACACTCGTCGGAGTTTTGGACCCGAAACCGCTCGGGTCTTGGGTTCGGACCTCGGGTTATCGGATCCAAGTGGACCCGTGAAGACCTCTAGTCCACACCACACACACAATACTGTGAAAAACACAGTAGCTTTATGATAGTTTTCGAAAATTATTATTATTCTAAAAATACCTAAAATACAAACATTATTAGGATTTTACCACCTCCGCTGACGTTGTGAGCCAGGAAAACCCTGAGATTATTATTATTCTTTTTCAATTTTGTTTGTTCTTTTTGCATGCAGTTTGTGAAGTGACAAAATAAAGCTAATAAACTAGTCCACACTTTTATTTTCTCCGTTTCCTGAATTTGATGTTATCAGAGGCAAAATAAAAACAATAATTTTTTTTTTTTTTTTTTTTTTAAATGTCATGTTGATAAAATACATTTTAACTTAAAAATGTTTATTAACATTTCTTGGTGGGCGATTGCAAGGGGACAGGTGGGGCTTGAACCCTTCCCTACCTTCAAAGTGGGGAATGGCAGAAAAAGTTTGCCATAGTGGGACTTCTGCTTTGCTAAACTCAGGGGTTTCCAAACGTTTTATCAGCTGAACCACCGACACTCACATGTCATAGTTCTGGTCCTCCGTCTCCTGCTGAACATTGAGTTCCTCTAGCGTGGCATCGATGTCAAGCTGATTAGTCTCCAGTTGTCGTAACAGAGTCTCCCTCTGCAAACACAAAAACATACTGTAATCTCTCAGGACATCAACAGTGACCTCATTTTATCTCTGTCCTCCTTTATTATTTCTAAATTAGGAGGACTGGAAATGAATGGGTAGAGAGAAGCACAAATCTCTTTCATGAGCACCAGCTCGACTGAAAAACATGCACTAACCAATAACCGGTTTCTGACCGAACTGATACTCGGGGTTAGAAGTTTGTTCAAAGTCACGGAAGTTAGAAGTGGCCTTTAAACTAACACTGAAAAAGATAGCCAGGAGATGAAAACAGATCTAGGCACAGTACTGAAAGTTTAATGAGTTTGACACGCTGTGCTTGATGGACTAATTCTGAGCAGTGGGATTTGCATCACCTTTACAGCAACCAGTTGTTCAACTATCAGCAATATTTGCAGATAATAAAGACTTGTGTATAACAGGGGAAGGTCAACAGTGTCCAACAGACAAAAGAATTAATTTAAAAATCCACTACATTTTTAAAACAGTAATATTCTATACTAAACCTAAAACAATCTTGACAAACTATATATCATTTGAAAGCTTACAATCTCTAGTTTCCATATGAATTGGTGATTGATTTTCAAAATAAATTACAGAGGAGCCGTAGTTTATCAATTTGCAACAAGAATATTTTCATAATCCCAAGGCATGTTTAGACCTTTATTTTGAAATAGTGATGAACATGAAAAATCATTAAAAAGAAGGGTAGAAACCTGTTTGTTTTCAAAAAATTGCCTTCCTTCAATTATTTTAGAAAAAAGTCTGAATTTTTATAGATTCATAGATTTATAATTTATAGAATCACCATTTGTGATGTGGCAGGAAGCTATAATGCGCATAATTGTTATTTTTATGTTTCTTAGAGGTTGAATTCATATCAAAATCTTCCAAATTTCTCATATTACTTCTGAATAGGATGTCTACGTCATAAATTGTATGAAAATAATGGTTCAGATCACTCAAAACACATATGGAAATGGAGGCGCCCTTATATGGGCAGTAATGGAGTCTGGTTGTGCCCTAGTGGAAGAGTTTGGTACTGCGCCCAAACAAAATCTTACTGAAAGCTCATTTTTTGAGATATCAACCTAAAATTTGAAACACAACTTATTCAGATTTTTTGCTTTGATTTTTTAGCAGTTTTAGAGTCACCCAGGTTTTAATAATATATATTTTATATAAAATATGAATAATTATTTTTTTATATTGTACATTTTCATAAACTCAAACTTCTATAACTTTCTTAATTTATTTCACTTCGACAAAAATCTGCCAAATTTCTTCTTTAAAACGAGACCAATCTTACGTCTATATTCCAAAGCATTCTTGAATTACAACCATTTAAGTTCGAAATGTGCATTTTCACTTATATTCAAAAAAGGGGGGTGACACTTAAGAGGTTAAGTAACCAGAACTCCAGGTACAACGTTTATGAATTATTGTGGTTGCATCTGTAATATGATGAGTTTTATTATCAATCTATGCTGAGCTGGCTAATTGAACTGAAGTTAATTTCTCTAACAAGATCAATAAAATACAATAAACTGAAACCAGTCCGACAACCTACTTGCTGTGGAGTAACCTTAGGAAGAGAGGCCGACACATAAGACACAGCGGTCGCCATTGATCCCCAGGCTAATTTCAACATTCCTAATTTATTAATGCCATTCAGCCAGTCTCAAGAGACATACAACAAGGATGCATATAAAGAACAACTTTAAGGGCCTTTTTACAAAGTCTCTATTTTGTTTTTGGGCTCCATGCTTTAATGATCAAAAAACACATTATTTTCCCCATTTTCTCAACTGTTGCAGCTCCTCTTTTCCCAATCTGTCAGTAACACTGTTTAGTTCCTGTCTATAGACCATTTCACAAGATGTAAACAACACTGGTCCAGAAGCACTTCCTGTTTCAGTTTAACACTACATAAAAGCTGGGATAAAATACAACCAACAGAACATTTAAAACTGAATCAAAAAGTTAAACAAATGATGTTTTCTTTACATGTGAAATAAAGAAAACAGTTACAAACTGAAACAGGAAGTGTTTCTGGACCAGTGTTGTTTACATCTTGTGAAATGGTCAATATGAAGCCCCTCCTTTTGAAAAGCACAATGTGCTCTGATTGGTCAGCTTGGACTAGTGTGTTGTGATTGGCCAACTGCTCAGAGCGTGTTTGAGAAATGTCCCGCCCCTCACCATAAGCGCCAGTTTCAACACTACCAACTCAACCAGGCTCCGCCCCTTTATTTTGCATATGCTTTGGGCGGGAATTATTTATATGAGGAATATTGTGATGGTGTTCATTCCCAGAAGAAAACTCAAGACTACAAAGGAGGTGTTTTAGGGAGTTCAGAAACCGTGAGCACTAATATAGAGAATAAGTCCGACTGCTTTGTACATTTGCAGGCCTTTTCATACTCAAACATCAACATTACACACTACAGAAAGTTGAAAATTAAAAAATGCATATTAGGAATCCTTTAATGCTATTGCAAATGTTAGTCCTACCTTGATTGTAAGACTAAATCTGTTGGGCAACAAAGCAGGAGACTCTCTACAGCTGCCTACTGAGTGCACTAAACAACACTGGTCCAGAAGCACTTCCTGTTTCAGTTTAACACTACATAAAAGCTGGGATAAAATACAACCAACAGAACATTTAAAACTGAATCAAAAAGTTAAACAAATGATGTTTTCTTTACATGTGAAATAAAGAAAACAGTTACAAACTGAAACAGGAAGTGTTTCTGGACCAGTGTTGTTTACATCTTGTGAAATGGTCAATATGAAGCCCCTCCTTTTGAAAAGCACAATGTGCTCTGATTGGTCAGCTTGGACTAGTGTGTTGTGATTGGCCAACTGCTCAGAGCGTGTTTGAGAAATGTCCCGCCCCTCACCATAAGCGCCAGTTTCAACACTACCAACTCAACCAGGCTCCGCCCCTTTATTTTGCATATGCTTTGGGCGGGAATTATTTATATGAGGAATATTGTGATGGTGTTCATTCCCAGAAGAAAACTCAAGACTACAAAGGAGGTGTTTTAGGGAGTTCAGAAACCGTGAGCACTAATATAGAGAATAAGTCCGACTGCTTTGTACATTTGCAGGCCTTTTCATACTCAAACATCAACATTACACACTACAGAAAGTTGAAAATTAAAAAATGCATATTAGGAATCCTTTAATGCTATTGCAAATGTTAGTCCTACCTTGATTGTAAGACTAAATCTGTTGGGCAACAAAGCAGGAGACTCTCTACAGCTGCCTACTGAGTGCACTAGAGAAGGTCCTGCTAAAGGTTTCCCACAACTTTTGTAAGTGATGTTACTGTTAACTAAAACTACAATGATTACAAATATTTTCAGTAATTGAAAGCGAGCTGAAAAAAATATATAATATTAATTAGGGCTGTCAAAAGATTAATCACGATTAATCGCATCAAAAATAAAAGTTTATGTTTACATAGTATATGTGGGTTCACTGTGTATAATTATTTTATATAAACACACACATGCTTGTATATATTTAAGAAATATTTATACACTTGTATACACTGTATATAGATTTATATAGAATTTATAATATATATATATATATATATATATATATATATATATATATATATATATATATAAATATTTATATATAAATCATATTTTTTCTGAAATATACATGCATGTGTGTGTATTTATATATATACAAATAATTATACACAGTGCACCCACATATATTATGTAAACACAAACCTTTATTTTGGATGTGATTAATCGTGATTAATCGTTTGACAGCCCTAATATTAATATTATTTGTTAGATGAAAACCTTAAAGCATTTTTTTAAGAAATGTTATCTTGGAAAACTACTGAAATAAAATACGTTTACTATAAATTAACGTACTGAAGTATGAAACTAAAATAAAAGCAAAATAGAAATAAAAAAAACTAAAACTAAGACAACTAAAACTGTAAAAATATATATATATATATAAAAAAATATATATATATATATATATATATATAAATGTAATAACTAATTCAGATAAATAACATATTACATTAATAAAACGACAGTCATTAAAATCCCTTGAATTGATTAAATCGTGAATAATAGATAAATCATTTCTAGCTACTGAAATACCCAGATCTAAAATATTTAAAATGGAAAATTCCACTAATATAGAATTATCTGATTTTCCCAGGTTTCCTGTGAATAATAATATAATTTCTTATCATTTTGCTTGCATACTTGAATAGATGCAAATTAGGAAAACTACAGAGGATCTGTAAGAGCAGGAAGGCAGATCTCCAGGGTCAGCATCAAGAGCCCATGCCGTAATCCACAAACTCTTATATCTCTTAAAACATATGAACTCAAATCCCCATGTAAGATATGTGAAGATTCCACTTGAGAGCAAACATGACCTGGGAGCAAACATGACTTTGAGAGTTTTCTGACCTGCAGCTGCAAGAATGGGATGTTGAAGAAGCGATGGAGGTATTTGAGACCAAAGCCGTTTTTCATGGAAGACTCGGCATAGTGGATGTAAGAGGAGCCCGGAGGTCTAAAATGAAAAAGGATTATGGGATTAGGGAAAAGTTGGCTGATAAGTGACACATACATTATTCATAAGAGCTTTGCATTGTATATTTAGAAACATTTCTAAAGCAGCATTATGTAATTTTTGAAATTTTGCTCTCGGGTCCCCTACAGTCGGGAAACAGTATTGTCTTAAAATGTGTCATGGTTACACTAGGGAATACACGCGTGCATTTGTTAACAAGCGATACCCCAGAAACATTAGCATATATTTCAGCATGTCTTATGAATATAGTTTCAGGGCTTTATTTTTTTTCAAACGTCAAAAGATCGCGTAGCTCACGTTTACAAGCCAGCGTCTTTATAGTAACATTAGCCTATTGGCGACTGTTTTACATAATGGATATGCTAATTCAATTCAATGTTTGTGTGGTAGATAATAGCCATATCGTCAATATTATAATATCAATCCTACTATAGATGCTGCATTAAGTTTTAACTTAATTGTTCAAGAATTGCACTTTACAAATTACAAATTTATTAGCATTATATCTTCCAAACTTCTTTCTAAAGAAGATTTCTGTGAATCAGGCCCCTTGTTTTGAGGGTTACAGTCACCATGAAATCAAAACTGACATTTTTTTTTTATAGAATTTTACAAGTCATTATTATAAATGATTTATCCATGCACATCATTATTTTTTAGTAAGCATTTCCCAGATGACCGATTCCACCTTAAATCAAAATAACGTCCCCTCCCTCATTCAGTGACATCTCTTCTCTTTTACTGAAAGACGAGGAAGGGACAACCTGTCACTCACATGAGATCCACCAATAGCAACCCACAACTGTGCAATCCCAATGCACAAAATCAAGTGCCGCCCAGTTTTTCTTATTTGAGAAGCCGTTTCACTCGGATATACGACACAATAGGAAACAAAAGACTATCACAACTTCCGTTTCATGCCGACTTTAATCTTATATGCTCACCTGTTCAGACTGTTGATAAAATCTCTGATGTCATCGGGTAAGATGACCCTGTGCTCGCCCATGTCCCGCTGGTTACCCAGGACACACACTGGGACGTGTGTTGGCACTTTTGGTAACTCCCTAAGGATGTAGTTGAACGTCCTGCAGTAAAGACAGAGTCTGTGATTCACATGAAACATGCATTGATGTGATTTTCTTGTGTATTGCACAATTTTATACATCATAATCTGAAAATGTGAGTTTTAACATTCAGTACAGTTGAAGATATTTTTGAACCGATTCATCAAATAATCTTATTTGCATTATTGGCCACCACTTCCAGACTTCATACCACCCACATATACTGTATGTTGGGGGGAAAAAAGCATAGTGAAATGCCAGGATCTTATTAGCAAGCAGCATGGAAATGCAAAGCAATAAATACATCTTCTTGTGTGTTCCTCTTTACCGGCCTGAGAGCCGCATAAATACCAAGCTGAAAAATAATCAAGGTTATTCGACCTTTTACCTGGCAAGAGATTTGGATTAAACATGGACCAAGAAGCTTCAGCTGACATTCTTTTAGTGAGCTGTATATATATATATATATATATATATATATATATATATATATATATATATATATATAGTATATGTACACTACACGGTTAAAAGTTTAGGGTCGGTAAGATTTTTTATGTTTTTAAAGAAGTTCTTTGCTCACCAAGGCTGCAATTTTTTATAAAAAATACACAAAAACACAGTAATATTGTGAAATATTATGACAATTTAAAATGACTTTTTTATGTTAATATATATAAAAATGTAATTTATTCCTCTGAAAAAAACCCCAGAATTTTGTGTCACATGATCCTTCACAAATCACTCTAATATGATGATTTTATGCTCTAAAAACATGTATGATTATTATCCATGTTGAAAACAGTTTTTTACATTTTTATTTCAGGATTCTTTGATGAATAGAAAGTTCAAAGAACAGCATTTATTTAATTAGAATCTTTTCTAACATTATAAATGTCTTTACTGTAACTTTTGATCAATGTAACTCATCCTTGATGAATAGAAGTATTGATTTCTTATTTATTTCCCCCAAAAATAAAATACAAATTCTTACGGACCCCAAACTTTTTCAAGGGTAGTGTTTAATGTAACAAAAGCTTTCCATTTCAGATAAAAGCTGTTCTTTTGAACTTTCTATTCATCAAAAAATCCTGAAATAAAAATGTAAAAAACTGTTTTCAACATGGATAATAATCAAACATGTTTTTGGAGCATAAAATCATCATATTAGAGTGATTTGTGAAGGATCACAAAAAAATGCAGCTTTTTTTCAGAGGAATAAATTACATTTTAATGTATATTAATATAAAAAAGTCATTTTAAATTGTCATAATATTTCACAATATTACTGTGTTTTTTGTGTATTTTTTTATCAAAAAATTGCAGCCTTGGTGAGCAGAAGAGACTTCTTTTAAAAACATAAAAAATCGTACCGACTGTAAACTTTTGACCGGTAGTGTGTGTGTGTGTGTGTGTGTGTGTATATATATATATATATATATATATATATAAATATATATATATATATATATATATATAAAACAACTTATATTTAAATACATTTACAATTAAATACACAACAATTAACCTATAGCTAAGCCAGGCCCCCTCCACTCTCTCGGACACAGAGTCAACATTCGGGGACTATGACAGCGATCACAGTAGGAGACATTTCACAGGAGACAATTGGTGATTTTTGGAGACAGAAAGATTAAATATCATCTTGAGGTCACCTAAAGGCCCTTAACTATGCATTGGAGGGTTATATTAATAATTTTATTGTTGAGAAGGTCGATGAAAAGCTTCAGCTCAAAAATTAACAGGTCACAGTGTAAACGTCATAAACCGCATATCGCGCCATCACCGTTTGGTGCTACAGTATTTACATGAATCATTCAGCACAATATTGTTAACATTTGTTATCTCGGTTATTTACAGATATGTTAATGACGCTTACAACGCAGCTAGAAACTAACATTAATGTTTTCTAATGTTTGGCTAACATTAGCCTAACGTTACGTTACGTTTACGGTTTTAAAGATAATGTTCAAATACGTTGTTGACTTAACTTTGACTTAACTGTTTAATTTATCCACGTTTAGTTGGTGTTGTGGTCTACCGCATAACTTAATCCAGAGCAGACACTTGAGATGGAGAATTGAGATGTGGTTTGGGAAAGGGTAAATAAAAACACACCGTCATCCAGCCTCTCGGGAACCTGGTGTCGGCGCTGCAAGTACCCCATGCACACCGTTTGACCATTTTAAACTTAAAATGACAAGAAAAAAACGAATGAAAACTGACTAACTGCTAGGGCTGTAGTCAACCAAAGCAATCCTTAGTCGACCAAGGTCTTGTCCTGCGCAACGATTAGTCGACTAAAAAAAATTAAAAAAACGATTTAATTTGATTTAAAAAAATTTATAAACAATTGTCAGAGCATTTATAAAACAACAACGAAAATACATCAAAAATAAATAAAACTATAATAATAATACAATTCTTTGAAAATTAAGTGATTTTTTTTAACTGCAAAAAGTGAGGAGCTCTGTCCTTGGTCTATGGTGACAGTCACAATCGCGCACCTGATCACACCACACGCTACAAAATAATATAACTGCTATCTGCCACATAATGAAAAATCCTAACAAAAGCTCTCGTTACAGGCTGTATTCTTCTTTACTTACAAAGCTATGGGTTAACTTTTGTCCAGCCGATCTGTTAGGCGTTTTAAAACAACAGACAAAATAGCCTAAAAAACAATCTGAAATCTAGGCTCTGTTGTAAGATAGCATATAAGTTTATTTTCATTTTGTTACATTATTTAGACTACTTTCAAATGAGTCAAGTGTACAAATAAAAACCTATTAAGAAAACAATCTATTGAGTCAGTATGATAAAGCCGTTAAAAGAGCTGCTCACGTCTTTTGCGCGCTCAAGTTCGATTTCAAATAGGCACGCGATGTGCGCGCTCATAATGGAGCAACGCGGTCGCCACCGTCGCCTACCTCCACAAACATGTAGCCAGACAAAAGATTTAGATTTCTTGGACATTCTGTCAACTAAAGTAGCGTGAACTGAATGAATACAGCAAAACCACCTACCAGTACATCCCTTACTGAGCGCGAGCAGCAGCGCAGCCAGTAGGTGCGGTTCCCGAGTGTGTTGTGTGTGCGCTAAACTGTGGCGCATTTAAAGTTGGGGGATAAAACATAGGCTAATTATATTTAGAATACAGTAATAAATAACTGCTTTATAAAGGAATAAATATCAAGGAGTAAATCATTGAAAATGTATTTCTATTGGCAAAAAAAAAAAAAAAAAGATGCGACCAATAACACTGTCAGTCGACCAAGACGGCATCGACTTGATTAGTCGACTAAACGACTAAAGTTGACAGCCCTACTAACTGCAATGCATTTCAATGGACGTGAAAGCAGAGAATGTCAGAGTATATTGGGTTAGCTGCGCACCGTGATTGGCTCATCGCGTTTGAGGGCGTGGCTTAGCCATAGGTCAATTATCTCAACAACTCAATCACGCATATTTGAAGACTTGTATACACATTGCAGGCATATATGAAGAACCGAATGAAACAACGATGAATCAGATCTTAAATATGTTAGATTTTGTTATGCAATCCACAAAGAATGGGGCATTGATTAAATGTTGGTCTAAACATGAAAAGTACCTGCTGGTCACAACATTCCCAATGGTTTAAGCACAAATTCAGCCCTATCAATAAAGCACAGCCCAGGTTTGCAAACAACGGGCACCTGTGACGGTGTGCTGGGTCAAAAACTACAGACCCATTATCAGAATGCAAGGCAAATCCAATGAGCAGAGAGATAAACAGAGGCAGAACCTTTAAGAGACACTGAGCTGAAGGTATTGGTTTCATTGCGTTCTTTGTTCCTGACAGTGGCCTCGACTTTACTGTGAAAGAGACGCTCAATGACCCTCTGCAACCCAACGCCCAGTTCCTCCACCTGATCCTGACCACCGATAGCTGTCAGACCAAAAAGAGGGGCGGCAGGGGCGGGAACGAGTGGTGAAGGGACAGGAGAGGGCGATGGAGAATGAATGTGGGGTTTGGAGAGAGTGAAAAACGGAAGGAATGGCAGATTCCTTACCACTGTTTGGTGATGTCAAACATCATGATCACGCCATTGCAGTTCTTATAGACATCCAGGAACTCCGCGTCAGAGAGCCATTTCGGATTCAGACTGCACAGAGAACAAAACATCTCCAAGATTAGATGTTGTTTCCAGCTGACTGAGCATTAAAATGATCTTCCATCATGAGATATTGGATTAATTAGTAAATGAAATGTATAACACAATACATTTTTAATTCAGTCAAAACATTGAAGTATTAATCACATGGTAATTGTCAAGCAGACTTGAAAACAGTTTGCATATTTTTAAAAAGACATTAATACTTTTATTCAGCAAGAACACATTTGCAATGTTACAAATGTCTTCTATTTCAAATAAATGCAGTTCTTTTGAACCACGTTTAAACATTGATAATAAGAAATGTTTCTTGAGCATCAAATCATCATATTAGAGTGATTTCTGAAGGATCATGTGACACTGAAGACTGAAGTAATGATGCTTAAAATGCAGCTTTGATCACAGGAATAAATTATTTTTTTTTACCATACATTCAATTAGAAAAGAATTATAATAATATTACGAGTTTTAATGTATTTTTACTTCAAATGTTTTTATTGGTTTTCAATGACAGTAGAAAATAACACAACAACAGTAGACAGTAAAATATTGTCCATTATTAATCCCTTACATGACGTCCCTACTAAATCCAATAGATAAAAAAAAATATATATAAAAATAATAATAATGAAAAATAATAATAATAATAATAAATAAATAAAAATAAATAAATAAATAAATAAATAAATAAATAAGTAAAATAAAAATATTTTAAAGAAATATAATAATAATAAAAAAAAATAATTAAAATAAAATTAATTGAAAGATATATATATACATACTTAATGTATTTTTAATCAAATGAATACAGCCTTGGTGAGCAGAGAAGACTCATCAACCCCAAACGTTTTAACAAAACAGCAGTGAATACCTCCTGAGGTTCGTTTTCCAATTTCAGATTCTCTCCGCGTCTTTTCCCTTTCCCTGCAGTGGTTGGAGAAACACAGTTATTACAATTAGTGTGGCTGCACTTCAGCAACTGTGAGTGAGATGCGAGAGCGAGTAAATACTCATATGCTTATTCATCAAGAACTCACCAAAGCAGACAAACTAAAATGATGGTGTCCTCTTACACAAGTTGCTCTGAATCTTTACATGTTTTAACAAGACTCCTGGAACCCTCACTATCTTACCAAGTCAGTCAATCAATTCAAAAGTAAAGTATTACTCAGAAAAACAATGGGATGTTATTTGAATTTGCATTGATGCATTTGGCAGATGCTTTTATCCAAAGGGACCTGCATTGCATTCAAAGTATACATTTTATCGGTCTATGCATTCCATGGGAATCAAACCAATGACCTTGGCATTGCTATTGTCAGGCTCTACTGATGACACATTACTCAAACACACTATGAAAAAAAAACAATGGTTTTTCAAAGGTTCTTTAAACATAGTAACAGTTCTATTTAGCAGAGGTGGGAGACTCGAGTCATATGACTTCACAATTTACCCGACTAGATCTCTGAAAAGACTCGAACTTGACTTTAGACTTGACTCGGACTTGTGCCTATTTACTTGAAATGACTTGCGGAAAAAAAAAGGTCAATTATTGTGATTTTTGTATAGTTATAAAGTTTCATTAATTCTTGTTAACTTGTGTTTATTTAATTTTAATTTTATTTTAGAGCATTTAAAGTGCTTCTTAAAGTGCTTCTATATTTTATTTAATACACAAGTTAATTTGTTTATTTTTGTCTAAATAAAGTAATCAAAGTCCCAGAGTTAAAAAATGTGTAAAACTAGCCTGGGTGCGAACTTGATGACTAAGTTGCGATTTGACTTGACAAAGAGTATGACTTGACCCTTAAAACAGAATGACTTGACTTGACTTTGACTTGACTTAAGACTTGCATTTAGTGACTTATTCCCACCTCTGCTATTTAGCCATTTTATGCTTGAGAAAAAAAAAAACTTTTAAGCTAAAAATGTTTCTTTGTGTTAGAGTTTAGGGTTCTTTATTCTCACCTTTTTATTTTTTTGAATGCGTAAATGTCAAAAAATAAAATAAATAAATAAATAAATCGTTTCAAAGCCATCTCATTATTTATATTCTGAAGCTCAACTACCATGACAGTCAACACACGGTCAATGAGTACTTAATATTTTCTTTTTAACTTGATACTTCATTTTAACTTTCAAATTGTAACTGGTTTCCTACCAAACATGTATTATTTTCTCTTTTAATTTAACGGAACATGTAGCCTATAGTACAGGTGAAACTTAAAAAAATAATCATTTTGTGAAAGTTCATTTATTTCAGTAATTCAACTTAAAAGGTGAAACCTTTAGTATAATATATTATATAGACTCATTACATGCAAAGTGAGAGATTTCAAGCCTTTATTTGTTATAATTTTGATCATTATGGCTTACAGCTATGAGAACCTTTTCACAATATTCTTAATTTTGAATTTGCGATTTTCATAAGCTGTAATCCATAATCATAAAAACTAACAAATAAAGGCTTGAAATATCTCACTTTGCATGTAATGAGTCTATATAATATATTAGTTTCATCTTTAAGTTGAATTATTGAAATAAATGAACTTTACACAATATTCTATTTTTTTTATTTCACCTGTACTGTATGTGCTGTTTATATAAACTTCAATAAATTTATTGCATTTTGAAACATTACTTTTGAAAACATTAGATATTTTTTATCTAATGATTTAGTAGAAAGTCTCACCCCTCCTTCCCAAAAATCCCTTTATTCACAATAACCCCAGTGACACATTATTCAATAGCTTATTTCAATATTTACACATATATAAACTGAAAATGTCAAAAGCATATAGAAAAAAAATAGAGCAGACCTGGATCAACAGCAGCAGCTCCTTGTGCAAATATGTTCATGGTAACCACAGTTTGCTTCTGTAGTTAATTAGGGCCCAAGCCCTGAAAGGGCGCAGAGCCCTATTGTTTTCCTTCCGATTATTTTTTTTTTTTTTTTTTTTTTTTTTTTTTTTTTTTTTTTCTCAGCGACTATTCGGGCACTTTTGGGGCCCTTAACATGCTCGAAAACTCTTGAAACTTTGCACACGGGTCAGAACCCGCGGCCATCAGAGCCGGGCTGAAGCTGGTACCCGGGCGTGGCAGGGCGGCTCGTCAGCGCCCCCTGGAATGGGGTCCGAACACCTGGTCCATAACTCAAACACACTTGCATGTAATAATATGAAACTCGGTACACATGTCGATAGCAGAATTTCATCTATACCTCGCGTTCTTGCTTTTTACCCCAGCCCAACAGGAAGTCGGCTATTGAGGTTTTTTTGTAAAACACACGCAATGAACTTTTAAATACTCCTCCTAGAGCTCTGATCCAAATTCGACGAAACTCGGTCAGCTAGAAGTCAAGACATTGAGGATGAAAGTTTGTGTGGGGATTTTTGATATCTCGAACGGTTTGGCCGTGGCGAGGAAACGAAACTATGGCGAGAAGCGTGAAACAGGAAGTGTGTCATAACTTCAGCATACATTAACTGATCTGGATGAAACTTCAGCAGTGCGTTCGCTGTAAGAGGACGATCACATGGATGTGACTATTGTGAGTCAAAGTTATAGCGCCACCAACTGGCAGCAGGAAGTGTGTCACTTTCAAAATGCTTTGAAATCACCCTCTTATTTTTACCCGATTTGCTTCAAACTTCATCTGTATAATGTACATACACGGCAGATGAAGACCTATGAATGGATTCTTGATATCTTTGAAACTGTTGCCGTGGCGACGCATCAAACTTTACCATTCTTTTAGGATGCATTCTTTTAGGGATTCGAACATTTGTCCATAAATCAAACACACGTGCATGGATTAATATGAAACTCGGTACACTCATAGATCACATCAGGCCAAACAACTTTCGTGCTCTAAGTTTTACGACAGTTCGAACGGAAGTCAGGGAATTATGTTTTTTTTTTTTAAATAATTGTCCTAGAAAAACATCAAATTACAACCCATGCTGTTACCAATCACCACCAAACTCGGTGTGCATGAAGTCAAGACATTGAGGATGCTATATTCCGGACGGATTTTTGATATCTTGAACGGTTTGGCCGTGGCGGATTTTTTTGACTAAAAAAGGACACATAAAGTGTGTTATAACTTGGTTAGTTTTACTGACAGTTACAAAACTTGCCGTGTATATTGTTCTATTCAAGCCAAACAACTTTCTAATTAACAATAATAAGCTCAAATCCACAGAAAGTCAGATATTGTAGTTTGAATATGATCATGCTCTTTCTGAGCCTAGGCCTGTCACACAGTCTGTGTGTGTGTGTGATTGAGTCTTTTGACACACAGTCTCTGTGTGTGTGTGTAGGGGGAGGGGGCTTAATAATTTCACTGTGTGTCTGGCCTGCTAAAGTAAATACATTTCTTAAGCCTGGTATTTTTTAAATAAGTTTTTGTTTTTATTTTTATAAGTAAAGACATATAACCTGTTTAATTGTAGTGCATTGACAATAGTTTTATATAATTAGTGTATTAATTAAATTAACTTGGTCCATAAATCAAAAAGGAAGTGTGTTAAAACTTCTGCATACATTAACTGATCTTGATGAAACTTCAGCAGTGTGTTCGTTGTAAGAGGCCGATCACATGGATGTGACTATTGTGAGTCAAATATATAGCGCCACCAACTGGCAGCAGAAAGTGTTTCACTTGCAAAATGCTTTGAAATCACACTCTTACTTTTACCCGATTTGCTTCAAACTTCATCTGTATAATGTAAACACACGCCAGATGAAGAGCTGTGAAAGCATTATTCAATATCTAAGATAATGTTGCCATAGCAACGCATCAAACTTTAACATTCCTTTTTTTTGATGATTTTGAGTCTCTTAGCGGCTTTTGGGGCCCTTAATGGGTTTGAAAACTCTTGAAACTTTGCACACAGGTCAGATCCCACAGCCATCAGAGCCGGGAAGATGGTACCCGGGTGTGGCAAGGGGGCTAGACAGCGCCCCCTGGAACGGGGTCCAAAAACTTGGTCCATAAATCAAACACGCTTGCATGTAATAATATGAAACTCAGTACACATGTTGATCTCATCGTTTCATATATTCATATATTCTCCTCAAGCCGGACAACTTTCTAATTTACACTCATGAGCTAGGACCCACAGAAAGTCAGATATTTTGGTTTGAAAATGTTGAGTGTCTCTCTGAGCCTACACTTCTGTATGGCAAGCCCTTTTAACATTTAAAAGCTAAGTTTGACTATTCGTAATTAACATTGTAGATATCAACAACGTCTTTCTAGTCGTAATTACATTTTGGATAGTTTGTATTATCATTTAAGATATCTGTAACGTAATTGTGACTAGTCGAAACGACAGATAGAGTATGGCAAGCCGTTTTAACATTTAATCATTTTAACCTACTAGTCTCTATTTTCATGCTACTAGTACTTATTTTTTAGATACTAGTATCTATTCCATTAAGTACTAGTACTTATTCATTAGCTACTAGTGCTTATTCTTTAGATACTAGTGCCTTTTCTTTAGATACTAGTGTTTATTCTTTAGGTACTAGTACCTTTTAAAGATACTAGTACTTATTCATTAGAAACTAGTCCTTATTTATTAGATACTAGTACTTATTCATTAGATGCTAGTCCTTATTCATTACATACCAATGCTTATTAATTAGTTACTAGTACTTATTCATTAGATACTAGTACCTATTAAATAGATACTAGTACTTATTCATTAGACACTAGTACTTATTTCAATGGTGACTAGTAACTATTCTTTTGTTACTAGTCACATTTTTTCCATTGACTTCTATGGTGATCTGTCATTCAGATATCAACTATTCAGTTCTGACTAGTATGTTAGTATGTATTCCAATTGTGGAATACATACTAGTATGTATTCCAAAGCAGGGGTTACGTTTTTGCACGTCGTGCAGAATAACCCTAAAGGCACCAAGGTGGCGGTGCCACCGGCTTTATATACACATATATATATATATATATATATATAAATATAGCTGCGAGCAGCGATGGAGGGCCAAAGCCGGCGGTACCGCCATCCCGGTGCCTTTAGGCACCGGGGTTGCGGTGCCACCGGCTTGGGCCCGCAATTGCTGCTCGCAGCTATATTTATATATATATATATATATATATATATATATTTTAGATATTGTTACTGCTATAAACCCTCATAAACTCAGATGGGATCTCTTTCCAGCAGTGTGAATCTTTTCCCAATTTTAATGTATTTTTTTTATTACAGTTATACATTTTTAACAATACTTATATGTTATTTTTATGAAAACTATGGTTACCATGGCAAAAGGTTGTACTAATTCACAAAGGGCCAGATTTACTAAACAGGGCAAATTAGAGAGAGCGCGACTTCATAAAAGTGCAGATGAGAGTGGAAAGTTCTGCGTGTGATCTACTGACGACACACAAATTAAAGAACACATGGATCATTTCCACAATGACCAACGCAATCTAACAAGAGCAGCCCAAATTAGTGTCTGGTTTCAGACATGCTTTCTTTAAGTAAATTGTCTACCGCAAACCTTTGTAAATCACCTTTATGATGCTGTTTTTATGTCTATATGGTGTTTTTAATATGCTTTAAGAACAACCTTGTGTAAATTCATAAGTCGACACCATTTCTGAGTATTTTCTCCGTAAACCTGCAGTGAAAAATAAGAGTTTCACAAACACGGTTTGAAATCGACAGTGTTTCTTCCATCACAAATTACCTTGTAACCAATCAAGTCAACGTGTGAGGGCGGGCTTTAGCGTATCATTAATGGTTGCAAAGCAGGGGAGTATGCTAGGTTATCCCAGTATATTTTCTGCCGATATGAAAAAATAGTGTACTTTTAGCAATTAGCAGGTGAATTATTCACGTGAAGTATACATATTTTTAGATGGAGAATGGGAACATGGTTTGTTTTAGCAATTTGATGATAACATAGTCAAGCAAAAGGCTAATCATATTAATTACCGTAATGTGTCCGACATTGTAGAGAGCGATACATACAAGTTTTAAACGCATTACTATTCTGATACGACGACTTGTCGACGCGCCTGTATGAGTGAGTGGAGGTGGGGCTCATTTGCATATTCATGAATTCCTGTATACTAAATGAAGTAAGGGTGTAGAGTTACATTCAAGCTATTTTAATACAAAATACATATTTTTTAACAAGAAAAAAGTTTTAAAAGATAAAATTGTTGACTAAGTGGAGACTTTCTCTCCTCCCATAAATTTTGCGTCTGAAAGGGAAACTCTTATAAATGCATATGCAATGAGATCAGCCGCAAAAATAACCCTGTCCACACCTTTTCAGCGCTAATTTTTCACTGCATGTCTTTAGTAAATCCTGACAGTAGCTTTTAATGGCAAGAGTGTTTGTGCTGGTGCAAGCTGATAGTAAATCTGGCCCTAGGAGGGTAAATAGAAAACTCTGGCATATCTGAAAGTAAAATTGTTTAATCACAATTTAAACCACAAGCTGAAAAATCTATTATATTTCCACTTCATGCAATTTTAAAAGAGGGCTGTTTGCAATAATGATACTAATAATGGATTTGACTGCACTGAAACAATGGATGGGAACTGAACTGAGCTGGAGTGTTTTTCTGCAGAGCTGCTTATAACTGAGTATAACTCAATTCATGTTTGATTAACTTTACAGTTATTGGACTGAACTGAATCAAGACTGAACTGACTTAAGCTGAACAATGAGAGCTGCTTTACAGTAGAATCAAATTATGTTTCCATCATTGATCATTATTTTATCGTTTATCACTGTAAAGCTGCTTCGAAACAATCTGTATTGTATAAAGGGCTATAGAAAAAAAAAGGTTACAAGACTTGACATGGTAAAAGATCATTTTAACTTGCATATGAATACAAAATGCAATCTATTATAAAAAAATAAAAATAAAAAATGCCCCCTATTAAAATAAATGTAGTCTGGGAAAAAGTGGCCATCTGATTTTAATGCAAGTACATTAAAATCCAGAGTCTAAAAACAGCACAGACTACTGAAGACAATGTCTATTCTGGACACAGTTTTATAAAGAAGAGAGGTGAAGACCACAGCACACACACACACACGCACAATGTTTAATGTTTAACTACTTGACTACTAGTTCTCACCTACACCTTCTGGAAGAGGAAGCTTTTGTCCTTTAAGTATTTGCAAAACACAAAAATATAAGTAAAATACAACATTACTTCCTTTTCCTTCAAAGATAGCTGAAAACATACAAAAATAGCATTTCATTGGGTTTGCACTTAGGAGTGCAAATATCTAATGTGTGAGAAAAATAATTCAGGTGACTTAATTTTACACACATTAATTTTAATGATTTGATTGAAATCATTTTCAAAGCGTTTGCACTGGAAATAAAATTTTGCTTCAATAGCCTCACTGCTAAACTGAATGACATGAATAACTTCAGTCCAGATCTGTCACTAGTTCCAGTGTGTTTTCTAAACACTCACCTTTGTCTACCACATCCCAGACCTCAACCTTCACTACATCATCTGTCGCTGTGAATAAAGAAAAAACACAGTTAGAAATGAATATTAGAGCTAGACCAATATATCGGCAGAGTCCGATATTATCGGCCGATATTAGGCATTTTCCAAAATATCGGTATCGGCAGTTATAATAGCCGATAAATGAATATTTCAAAAATAAAATAAAAACACGCTTGAACCATGTCATGAGTGTTGGAGTTGTATAGTTTGTCCACCAGAGGGCACTCTACACCGGCCCTGTTGGCAACACTCGTTGAGTTGGTCACGAGACATACTTTGCTTTAATAGCAATTAAAAGAACATCCCCATCAGTTCTCTTAACTCAAATAAGCATGACAAAATTTGTGACTATCATGTCTAGTTTTGATGCTGTTAAATAAGCCGAGAGTGAAGCGTAATTAGCTAGTAATTGTTACGTTACATTGTTTTACATTTAAGTATTTCTTTAATAGCGCGTGACAGTTTTAGCAATGAGGCGTATCATCTCTCCTTGGCCTGTTATATTGAAAATGTATGTTTTACACTTTGCAGTATGACATCATCCATTGCTAAATTATGGCTCATCATAGACTAGCAAACCACAAAGCTAGCTAATGCCACTATCATCAGTCTGTTCTGTTGTGACAATAAAAGAAACAAGTTTCTTTTTAAAATGCAATATCATATTATTTTAGTTAAAACTCATAAATTACTACAAATAACTAATGTTAGGGAAATCTGTTAAGGTTTTGTTGCACGTTCTGAAAAAAAATTTAAATATTGGCCGATATATCGGAATATCGGATTTTAAAACCCAAAAATATTTGTATCTGGTATCGGCCTTCAAAATCCTTTATCAGTCAGGCTCTAATGAATATACAGTCAATGAATATTGAAAACAGCTTCTGATACTTAACAAAAGTTGACCTATGACCTTTCTGATAGGGTAGTCTACTTACATTATTTTTGGTGTTAGAAAATAACGACTTCCCTTCATAAAAGACCACATAATCAGTGTGAACGTAACCATTCATACTCACTTTTGTAGTTCCAGTGAATGCTGGTGACCTGGATCTCCTGTGTGGGGATGTACTCTTCCAGGAACTTTTTCCCTTGAAGTCGGTGCCAAAGTGCACTTTTACCGGTGTTCCTGTCCCCACGGATAACTATTTTCACTGAGAGAAACAAGGAGATAGGAGAACACTGATATAAAACCCCCAATGAAACAGTCCAAGTTTCAAATGAACAACCACAGGGCACTGATTGTACATGGACAGATTTCACACTTACTATGTGCTAGATTTGTACTGATACAGCACATATCCACTAAAATGCCCTTTTCACAGCTGAAATGATTGGTATCTTGGGATATCTGCGTGTCTAAAATAAGATACCTCTACCAAGGAGAAGTGACTGGAAAAATAGGCCAGTAGGTGGGTGATCGTGTATCATTCATGCATTTTTTATTAACACAGAGCTGTGGAAACAGCACAATGAGTATTCAAAGCGAGATCAGTGAAGAACCACCGATTGGCTCACTCATGCAGCATCACATGTCAAAACACGTCTACACTACAAAAAATTGTCGACAAAAATCTTTGTTGTCGAGTAGTCGTTTGATCTCACAGTGACCTAATGTAAGGGCGTGCAATATCGCGATTTGACCGATACAGCGCTTTGCGCGCTAGAGTGTAATGCAGCCCTTTATAAATGCAAGTGCGGTAAAAGAAAAAACAGCGCGAATTATGGCGAGTGCAAACGAATCCGAAACTAGGTTTGGCAAAGTTTTACAAAACTTAAAACCAACAATGCTGTCATGTGCAATACATGCAAGGCAGAACTTGCTTTTCACGGGAGCACAACATGCATGGTGGGCAAAAGAGGAGCCGGTGAGAATCGAGTGTTCTCCAGCTGGAGCTAACTATCTAGTGGTAAATCTTTTTATTAGATCATGCAATACTACTAATAGTAATAATATCATCAATAATAATATAATTACAGTAATATGATGATTTATTTTGCATAGAATAAAGCTTGATTGAGCTTAGGAGTCAGAGCTGTTTTTATTATTGTAACACTATTGGGTATTATAGTCTTATTACTTGCCTGAATTTTGTTCCATAATCATGAAGACTTACAAAAGGAGATGTTAGGAATAATATCATGGCAGTTACTTTTTATTGTTCATTCTGTAAATTAAAAGGTGAATGAGAACATCTCTGTCAGCTCAATTCTCATGTAAAAAAAAAACTATTGTAATTTTATATCTTTAATAATGGTTTGCAGATTAATATTTTACCCTTTTTGTGTCCTGAAGTAATGACCCTTTTTCTGTTTCAGTTCTATGAAAAGCAATGGGCTTATTAAACAATGCTTAGAGAGCATTTGTGTGTGACTTGAGTTAAACTTAGAGAATGACCTGTTTAGTTGGCTCTAAGTTCATTAAAACCACTATTTCAAAAGCTGAACTGATTTTCTTTTTTTATATTTTAGTAAGAATATGTATAACTCAATGTTTTAACTAATTGAAAAAGCTGAATAATCATTGCAAACTTAATGATTAGCTGGCAAAATAATCGACAATTAGTCGATTAATCGTTCTAATAATCGCTTAATATTAATCCGATTATCAAAAAATCGTTTGTTGCAGCCCTAGACACATGCCTTTGGTGTGAGAGACCTGGGTTCGAATCCACTGCCAGACACCAATGTGTCCCTGAGCAAGACACTTAACCCCTAGTTGTTCCAGAGGCGTGCGACCTCTGACATATATAGCAAAAGAGTGCCAAAGTTACGACATCACTCCAGGCCAAAACGCAGAAGTGAGTTAGCATTTTAGCATTACGGTTCCCTCGCTCTATAAAGCCTATGGGATTTTTGAATGGGTTTTTGCTAAATCGCCTGAAATAAGGTCTGTGGTGAAAAAAGCCTCTAAATATTTTCACGTTTTGATCTATGACATAGAACACACGGTTATAACCTGATTGTGGTTTTTGTAAACTTTATTGTGTCCGATTGTGTTTTTTAAAATCTTTATATAGGCTTCAAAATGTATAAATTTTGGATTAACTTGTAAAGATTATCTTGATAGACAAAACGTTTAAGGGTCACTACTCTTTGTTAGACACAGATCTTATTTTTTGCGATTTTCCAAAAGTCTATGGGGAAAATGCATTGCTTTCGAATTCGAGGAACCCATGCGCGCTAGAAAGTGACGTCATCACTTCGGCACTCTATTGTAAGTCACTTTGGATAAAAGCGTCAACTAAATGAATAAATGTAAATGTAATAATTGTGCAAATTGTGATTTAAATAACTGACAGAAAATAAAGCCCATTTACATTTTTGCATTAATTCAAGATATTAAACACATTTTTAAATCCAACTTCACATTACTGAAATGCACAAAATCTGATCACTAAAATACTTTTAACGACATTTGGATTTACATTACTGTATTTTTCTTTTTGTTTTTTACTATCAGCATAAATTGAAAGCATTTCAGAAAAACTAGCCATGATTGTGTCAAATTTAAATAATACATATATTTTTTCCCCATCATGTTTTTTCTCTTTTGCGTTTCATTGTTGTGACAATATCACAATGAAACACTTTTATGAGTCCCATAAAGGCTTTCTTAAACTAATACATTTTAATACATAATCTTTTTACATTTCATATTTTTGTATTTATTAATTATTTTTTAACGATTCTAGGGTAATAAATATGTGACAAACATTTTTTAAGCATATCAAATTAAACATGTCACACAAATTTCCATTTGTTTTTAATTTGCCAACTAACTTTAACATATCAAGTACTCCCATGTTTAAAGTGCATAAGTGAGTCAAATGTTACCATCTAATAATGTTCCCACTTTACATGATCTCTTATGTGTTGATTAATTGATTAAAAAAGTACAATTTTAATAGTTTTAAATGATCTTAGAATAAGTGACAAGGTATTTCTCCTGTTTGTTGTTTGAAAATTATGTTTTTTTTTTCATAGCCCTATGTGTCTGAAATAAAGAATTCAACAGTGTAATACTTAAGACAAACCACAAGGGGAAAACTGGATGTTTTTCCAAAAGAAAACAATGGATGTCTTTAACACAACTGAAAACTATTTATGAAAGGCTCTACTCAAAAAAAAGAAGAAAAAAAAAAGGTTTAATCATGAAGCTCTTACTGTTATATTGTACACCCTTGGCGAAGCGTCTCTGTAGACTCTGGTTCATGGATTGCAGGCCGGCAGGAATATTTCTATCCCTGAGCTGCCCTGCTTCAGAGCCCACTAGCTTCTTCAGAGCGGTAAACATCTTGAGCAAAGGCTCTTCAACAGTCCAAGAATACTGAAAACCGGGTCTTCAGGGAACACTCGCTGAAGCGTCAAAGATCGAAGACTTCAAACTTTCTTTAAGCAAACATATTGACGGCAGGTATGACGTGGTCTAAAGGTCAAAAGTGGAGTCCGTCTTCAATATATATTGAGCTCCGGAAGAAGGTTATTATGGTGCCAAATCCAGTCAGCAGTTATTTCAACAGTTTACAATCCAAAAATGTGCCATTTTAGCTACTGTAACTGTTGTGATGATATTGGTCCATCCTGGTCTACTGGCATCACCTGTGGGAAAAACATCAATTTCAGTCAAGATCAGCTAAATTTGGCATTTCATAACATTCATGTCATTTAGATTTTCTTTTAAGGAGCACAAAAGGAGATGTTTAGCCATGTTCTTTTCAACATTATGAAAGCACAGTGACCAAAAAAGGAAACAAAAAGCAACATAAAAGCAGTCTAGGTTTATTCGCTAAGTTTTCCATAGCCATAAATTAAGTTTGTCTGAAAACTGGACCAAAATTTAAGTTGGAAAAGTAACTTGAATGGAAAAAGAGCAGCATTAGCATTTAAAATATCTCCTTTTGAGTTCCAAAAATGAATGATAACAGACTTTTGGGTGAACAAACTTGAGCCAAACTAACATACTAAAATAAAACTGCTTTTAACAGCAAAACGACATTATGTAATAATGTTTTATGTGTCGGATAACTGAGAATCATAATTTTTAATTACAGTTTTATTTAAAATGCATTTAATAACTAAAATACCATACGAGGGCTTGGAGCCAGAGGGCGTAAGTGGCATTTTGGGCGAACATGAGTTCTTTATATCAAAATAAAGGCCTCAATGAGCTCTATCCAATGGTGCAAAAAATACCAACATCAATCTGAGATCAAACTTTATTGAATAAAGCAACGAAAAGGCGTATCTGACATATTTTTATATTTGAAAATGTTTTAGAACATTGTGTTAATATTCCATACATTTTTTACTTAAATACTCATTCATGTACACTACCAGTTCAAAAGGTTAAGGTTGGTAAGATTTTTTATGTTTTTAAAAAAGTCTCTTCTGCTCTCCAAGGCTGCAATATTTTGATAAAAAAATACACAAAAAACACAGTAATATTGTGAAATATTATGACAATTTAAAATGACTTTTTTATGTTAATATAGATTAAAATGTAATTTATTCCTCTGAATTTTTCAGCATCATTACTCCAGTCTTCAGTGTCACATGATCCTTCACAATCACTCTAATATGATGATTTTATGCTCCAAAAACATGTATGATTATTATCCATGTTGAAACAGTTTTCAGTTTTTTTCAGGATTCTTTGATGAATAGAAAGTTCAAAAGAACAGCATTTATTTAATTAGAATCTTTTCTAACATTATAAATGTCTTTACTGTAACTTTTGATCAATGTAACTCATCCTTGATGAATAGAAATATTGATTTCTTATTTATTTCCCCCAAAAATAAAATACAAATTCTTACTGACCCCAAACTTTTTAAAGGGTAGTGTTTAATGTAACAAAAGCTTTCCATTTCAGATAAAAGCTGTTCTTTTGAACTTTCTATTCATCAAAGAATCCTGAAAATAAAAATGTAAAAAACTGTTTTCAACATGGATAATAATCATACATGTTTTTGGAGCATAAAATCATCATATTAGAGTGATTTGTGAAGGATCACATTTCAAATCACAAATCACATTTGTGAAGGATCACAATCATGACACTGAAGACTGGAGTAATGATGCTGAAAATTCAGCTTTTTTCAGAGGAATAAATTACATTTTAATATATATATATATATATATATATATATATATATATATATATATATATATATATATATATATATATATATATATATTAAAATAAAAAAGTCATTTTAATTTGTCATAATATTTTCATGTTTTTGTGTATTTTTTTATCAAAAATTGCAGCCTTGGTGAGCAGAAGAGGACTATTTTTAAAAACATAAAAAATCTTACCGAACCTGAAACTTTTGACCAGTAGTGCAAGTATGCCTGTGGTTGCAATTGTGTTTCAAGGTTAATAATAATACAGATGATTGAAGAGTTGTCAAAATTTTGTTTTGTCTCTCCTGTAAAGTTTGTTACAAGCCACTTACAGCCCTCTAGCTCCAAGCCTCTCGACATAAACAAAGTATTATAGCATCATATATTTACATTTACATCATATCAAAAGCAACATAAACATTCTCACAACTTCAGATTAAGACAGAGAAAGCAGAAACATGATTTAATCAGTTGTTATTTATCAGCAGCAAAAACAATATGCATTCATAGTTAACTTTCTACACAAAATCCATATCACATAATGTAACGGCGTTACGTAACGTTAACCGGGATACAAAAATCTGGTAATATTATAGCTAACTAACGTCAAACAAACCAAGTGACGCTAATCAGATAATAGTTACCGTTACATTTTGTAAAATATAATTTATACACAAACATTCTATAAAGTCTAAACCCAAATAACCATCAAAAAGTCATCCAGTCGAACTAATTTAATGTTAAATCTCTCTCACGGTCACCTGTCAGTTGATCAAACCGCTGTAGGAAAGCTGTCAGTTTTACCACAATCTCAGAAAGACCAGAGCGTTAAATGTTCTTTTGCAGCTCCAGTCAGTCAGCAGAGGTTTAACGTTATATTCACTCTGTAAGCTGTTAAATCCTGACAGGAAGTGTGAATACTGTCCTATGAAGGCTCTCATTCGATTCCTGTGTGTGTTCAGTGCAGGTGAATTACTTGCGCTCGTCTGTGTTGTAACGGCCATCAGCTTCACAGCTAAAGCGACATGTCGATTACCAACGCAAACACACACGGCAACGTTTCACTGAAACTCAGAGTCGTTTTACTCTTTAACAAACATTATTACTTGCTGTCTCACGGTCTTCGCCTGGATATTTTAAGTCGCATTCTGCTGTCGGTTGAAGTCCACGATAGCCCATTTTCTGTGTTGAAGGAAAACATTTCCTTAGCATCCCTCTCTCATCCTCTATCAGCTGTGCGAATGCCGTGAGGAGCGCGCATCGGGTGCCGCGCTTGTGCTGCAGCTCCTCTAGCGGTAGGATGATGAATAGCGTCACTCCAGTGGTAGTGTTAAGCAACAACAGCACTTTAGCGCTCTTTAGTGGTAGAATGGAATCTATTACAGTACAGTATGTGTTCTAAATCTGAATCCAAACATACAACTGTGCCGAGAACAGTATTGCTATTATTAACTCCTCCAGATATACAGTAATCTAAACACCAATAAGAGCATCTTAGAATTCATTTTAATGAAAATGTTCCCCTTCCAAAAGTACTTTCATAGGCCAAAAAAAAAAAATAGATAAACCCAGAGTTAATATATATATATATATATATATATATATATATATATATATATATATATATATATATATATATATATATATATATATATATATATATTGTCTGACTGTTTATTGTATTTTTATTTTTAATTGCTAAACTGTGTTTAATATAACTTACTATTTATGTATCTATATTATCTATTTATCTATTATATTTATCCATTCTATCACATCCATTCATCTATCCATCTATCCATCCATATCATCCATCCATCCATCCATCCATCCATCTATCCATCTATCTATCTATCCATCCATCCATCCATCCATCCATATCCATTCATTCCATTCTATTCATATATCCATCCATTCATCTATCCATCTATCATCTATCATCTATCTAGTCCTCTATTTCCTTTATTATTATTTTTAATATGATGCTATTCAAGAGACTGTACAGTAGTAATCAAATATGCATACATTAGATAAATAGATAGATAGATAGATAGATAGATAGATAGATAGATAAATAGATAGATAGATAAATAGATAGTGATGTGTGATGTGTTCATAGTGATTGTTATAATTATATATTATAACAAGAAAAGAAAACAATGATACAAATAAAAATATGAAAAGAATACATTTTAATGGCTATTATGTATTTATATTACTTTTTTTACCATGATAAAGACAGTCCTCCCAAAAAGAAAACTGCTTTAGATATCCAAAAGCCCAGTGTCACGCTCACATTATGAACGCGTAATCCTGTGAAAGAGCACGCGCTTCTCAACAATGTCGACCACCAAAACACAGCAGCCGCGCCGCGCGCCTCGATCCGTCACCGCGTCAGCACAACTCAGCAGAATGAAAGCGAAATCTCATCGCGGTGCCGGTAATGCGTTGCTCCACATAATCAATTGTCCGACTCTTATTTATTGCATGCATGTTTATTTGTCTTAGGCTCAACATATCCCTACATGCAAAAGAGGCGTGGCGGTACAGAACAAACTGCAACAACCATTCGAGAGATGTTGCATTTGCTTAACAACAGAGGAAAAGATGAGGATTTGCAATTGTCAGCTGACTGTATGATGATATGCATATTGACAGGCTGCATGGTCAGATTATCTGATGAAAGTGCTTTAAGATATGCATGAAAGGTTCTAGTGTGTGTTTCCAGGGAATGTTTACATCACTACACACTATGATATACGCCATTTGTGTGGTCTATATGGAAACACGCACGTATTCAAGCAAAACTGAAACAGAAACAAAGAGATTGGGATTCATTTTAAGAGAACTGCTGTGCATGCTTAGGTTTACTAATGCTTATCTAATTACTAAAGCATAACAATCTTATCAAACGCACTCAATTGTAGCCCACTAATGCACAAAGAATCATTTATTAATTTGTACGTAATATGTTTGCAAACAGCAAGAAAGCTCTAAATATGTCACTAAAAGAATAATAGACAGCACAATATATTTTAGGAATGCTACATTTTGCATGTCAGTGCTTATTATTCTTTAAAGTAAGATTACTTGATGGTTAGGAATATAATATGATGAAGCTGAGGGATTTTGCATCAACCTGATATTGCTAATTTCATTAATTTGCTAGCTCAATGATTATTACATGGCTACTCACCAAATAAATAAATACATGGACATAAAATATTGATTTAAAATGTGATTTAAACAGTGGCTACTTTTTATATAGGAACACTTTATTTTAGTGTCTTTGTTACACATAGTTACTGTAGTAAAAACTATAATTACATGCAACCAACCCTTTTCCTAAACCCTAACCCTATAGTTCATTTAACATTAAATGTGTAATTACACTGTAACAAGGACACCTTAAAATAAAGTGTAACCCTCTTTATTTGAATCTCTTTGTTATACTGTAATAGTACATTGTAAAATGTACTTAGCTACTATTGGTTTAGGGCTAGTTGAATGTATCTATGCATCATTTATAGTTATTATTACTATAGGGACTGTATGAAATACAGTAAAATAAAGTGTTACAGTACCTAATCTTTTTTTTGAAACGGAATAGAAAGTCAGTGTTGTCATATCTAGATTTGCAGGTATTTTTCAGCCCTCATGGGTTCTCTCTTGTTTAGACCAGGAACGTTTAGAGCGGGACATGGCTGCTCAAGAACCCTCCCCCCGTCCTCCATGGAGAACAACAAGCCAGGGTTCCCAAAGAAGATCCTGGCCAACAAACTTGAAGACAAACACTTATGCAACTGCTGTCAGAACATTTTGAGAAGGCCGTTCCAAGCTCAGTGCGGTCATCGCTTTTGTTCTTACTGCTTCAACCGGACTGTTGGGTAATCCAGCCTGCTGAGCGGAAACACATGCTGATAAATACAGTTCTGATGCAATGCATTTAAACAAATACTTCTATCTAACATCATGGGGCGATTGCCATTCAAAGAATACTGACGCTTTGTGAAACTGAAAACTAAAAAATACACTGTCGTTCAAAAGTTTGAGAAGCCTTTTTGCTAACACTTTATTTGACTAACATGACACCTTCATAATCATGACATGACATAAGTTTTATGCATGTTTGTGACAACTGTCATTAAGTGTCTTTCGCTCAGTTATGACATTTTGAATGCAAATATGGCATTGTTTGAGATGTCTTTGTCATGACACCTTGATATTACTAAGACAACACAACCTGTCATAAACATGACATAGCAGATTAATTATCACACTTAAGAAAGCACCTAGCTTTATTGGTTAACATTACATTAAACTGTCAGGTTGGTTTTGACATTGGCTGTCATGAAGCCATTATAACTCTTTAATGACACATTCAATTAGTACCACTGTAGATGAGGTCACGGAAAATATTCATGACACAGTTATAATGGCCTCATGACAGCCAATGTCAAAGCCAACCACATGACAGTTTAACTTCATTTTAGGTCAAGTTGTCATGACAAAGACACTGACAGGTTACAGGTATTGGTTTATGTCAAGGTGTCATAACAAAGACATCTTAAACAATGTCATATTTGCATTCAAAATGTCATTATTGAGCGAAAGACACTTAATGACAGTTGTCATAAACATGCATAAACCCTACTTCATATTCAAGACATATGTCATGTCATGGTTATGAAGGTGTCATGTCAGTCTTATGCACACCCCTTCAAGTAAAGTAAAGTTATTTTGGAAAAAAAAGTCTTATTTATTAATGGCATATATGCTGATTTGCTGCTAAAAAAAAATTCTGATTAACATCAATGTTGAAAAGTGCAATATTTTTGCAGAAACCATGGTATATTTTAGTTTTCTGGATCCTTAAAAAAGAAAGTTGAAGTTTTGTAACATTATAAATATGTTTACTGTCACTTTTGATTAATTTAAAGAGTCCTTTTTGAAGAAAAATGCATTCCTTTAAAAAACTTTTTACAACTTATGAACAATAGTGTAATTTTGAGGTATAAAAGTATAAAAAAACAACAACTTTTTCTTCTGCTGTCTAAAGTTTCATATCTTTGAATTTAAATGAATATCTATTTTATCTCTAGGTTGTTAGTTAAATTAACTGATATGCTTCTTCAATAGCAGCATGTACAGAATGTATTGTCAAATATTTATACCACATAAGCCATATAAATTAATTATAATAACTGAGATTAGTTATTTAGTGCACTTCTACATTTTTGTATACATTTTAAAGGAGTAGTTGATGATAACTGATATTTTGATAATTTACTCACCCCATGTCATCCAAGATGTCCATGTCTTTCTTTCTTCAGTTGAAAAGAAATTAAGGTTTTTGATGAAAACATTCCAGGATTTTCTCCATATAATGGGCTTCAATGGGAACCAAACGGTTCAAGGTCCAAAAGACAGTTTCAGTGCAAACTACAAACTGTTCAAAGGGCTTTAAAACGATTCCAGACGATGAATAAGGGTCTTATCAAGCGAAACCATCGCTCATTTAAAAAATAAATAACAAAGTTTAAGTTTAAAGAAGCTCAAATGCTCACCTTGCTCTGTTCTGTGATGCGCGCTTCGTGACTCTCCTGTTCGAACTCATTCATCAAAATGAACAAATCTATTTCCGAGTCAATTCGTTCGCTTCGTTCATTGAATGAACCAAATGACTCGGAAAAAGATTTGTTCATTTTGGAATTGTTTAAAGCCCTTTGAACAGTTTGTACTGAAAGTGTCTTTTGGACCTTGAGCCGTTTGGTCCCCATTGAAGTCCATTATATTGAGAAAATCCTGGAATGTTTTCATCAAAAACCTTAATTTCTTTTCGACTGAAGAAAGAAAGACATGGACACCTTGGATGACATGGGGTGAGTAAACTATCAGCAAAAGTTTTTTCAAAAGTGAACTACTCCTTTAACACAATTTTTACTCAGAATTCACAAGCAATATTTGAAAATACAGATTGACTAGGTGTGCCGATGCCAAAAATACTTAAGTCAAAATAGCAAAATGTGTCTCGCTTTGCCGTTTTTAGATCTGGACCACAGAAATGTAACGCCTGTATCAAGGAGGACATCTTCGAAGAGCCCACGTCAATTCTCAAACAAGGCTGCGTAAGCACAAGGCTATCAAGAGTTATGAAGATTTTTAAAATGACTTACTGCCAGACATTTATCACACATCCCCTGTGTTTTGCAGGCGTTTCCCGACAATGCTGCCAGAAGAGAAGTTGAAAATCTTCCAGCTGTGTGTATCAACGAGGGCTGCGCCTGGAAAGGCAGTATTAAAGATTACGAGGTTGTGTGTTCACTAACATTAGCTTTATTTAAATAAAGTCTTTTAACACTTTACAACAAAAAATGCACAGTTTCTCTTTTGGTAACTTGTCACAACTCTGTTTTTTTTGTAGTTGAGCCATGAGGGGAAGTGCTGAGTTCATGATTCTGTCCTGTCCCTTGTGCAAGGAGCTCATTAGATTTAACGAACAGGAACGTCATAATGAGCGCGTGTGTCCTGAGAGAACGCTCAACTGCAAATACTGTAAAGAACCATTTCACTTCAAAAACATCAAGGTAAGCGAGTGGTCTCAATAACAGATGTGACGTGTTTGAGGGGTGAATAAAGATATTTATGTTATGAAATAATGTTTTCACAGGCCCATGATGAGATCTGTCCCAAATATCCTATGATTTGTGAAGGATGTGCGAAGAAGAAATCCCCAGGGAAAAGGTGTGGAGTTATCCAAGTCACACTGAACGTGAACATTGTTCTTCAGTAACACTTATTACTGACTTCTTTAAGAAAACATCAGTATAAATCATTTCTTTGCAATTCTCTTTGGTGTTTTCAGTATGTTGACCACATCAAGTTCTGCAGCAAATTCAGGACTCCGTGCAGATATCATGTGGTTGGCTGTGACATGTCAGTAAGTACAGTTTTTTATATTGTAGTATTCAAACTGAGTTCATGAATTGGTAGTCAAAGCCTTTGTTTCTGTCTGTTTTTCTTGGGAATGTTTTGAATGTGTACTGTAACTTCATTTGCTCAGCATTTGTTCAAGAGCACTTCTGAAAACAAGTTTCCAAACCATAAGCATCATTAATCACAGTCAAAAGACGGTCATGAACTGTCCTTTTCTTTTCTCTATTGCAAAACTCAATTCAGTTGGCAACTAAAAAAATAATTTGGCAACTAAAAAACATTAAGTTGACAACTAAAAAAAATTAAGTTGACAACAAAAAAATTAAGTTGGCAACTAAAAAAAATTAAGTTGGCATCTAAAAAAAATTAAGTTGACAACTAAAAAAATTAAGATGACAACTAAAAAAAATTAAGATGGCATCTAAAAAAATTAAGTTGACAACTAAAAAAATTAAGTTGACAACAAAAAAATTAAGTTGGCAACTAAAAAATTAAGTTGGCATCTAAAAAAAATAAGTTGACAACTAAGAAAAATTAAGTTGGCATCTAAAAAAAAATTAAGTTGACAACTAAAAAATTAAGTTGACAACTAAAAAAAATAAGTTGACAAAAAAAAATTAAGTTGGCAACTGAAAAAATTAAGTTGGCAACTTAAAAAAAATTAAGTTGGCAACTTAAAAATTAAGTTGGCAACTAAAAAATTAAATTGGCAACTTAAAAAATTTAATTGGCAACAAAAAAGATTAAATTGGCAACTGAAAAAATTAAGTTGGCAACTAAAAAAATTTAAATACTAAAAATGTACTAAAACGACTAAAACCTTTATATTTTCTAAAGAATATGCGACCTGTGCAGAACTCTCGTTGCATGTTGCAAACCGCATGATTTGAGGAATAATAATTCATGTCTGTAGCACAAACGGGATGGGCCGAGTTAGATGCTGAAGTTTAACCCCGTTGATTTCCCTTTGAGGTGGAGAAGGAGAAGATTCACTTATCACGAGCGTGCCTGTGCTCACGAACATCTAAACCTGCTGTTGCACTACATCATGGGCATGAAGGTCAGTCTGGAGGGCCTGCAGCCACAAAGCCTGGAGCTGGCGGGTCACAAAGCTCACGAGCTTCACCAGGCGCTCCGAGACCTGGAAGCCAGAGTGAGTCAGCTGAGCGCCATCCCCGTGCAGGGGGTTCCCTCCTCTTCATCCTCATCCTCCGCGTGTGCCCGTCGCTCCTCCACCTCCTCTGCCCACGTCCTTCAGCGCCTCTGCCCAGCTCGGTCGGGCGCCGCCCTGGAACTGCAACTCCACAGCGAGAAGACCAAGGTGGCAGATCTGGGTCGGCGCTGCCAGGACCTGGAGGTGAAGGCTGGGACGTTTGAAGATGTGGTGTGTGTGCTGAATCGAGAAGTAGAGCGCTTCTGCCACCACCATGGAGGCCAGCAATCGACAACACAGACTCGAATCAGGACAAAATTCAGGCTCTAGCAACAAGGTGTGTTGCTTAAAAATACATCAGTTTAAAGGGGTGGTAAAGTTTGATTTCACTTTTCTAACTTTAGTTAGTGTGAAATGTTGCTGTTTGAGCATAAACAACAGTATCAAAGTTACAACGCTCAAAGTTCAAAGCAAAGGGAGATATTTGTGTAATAATAGAGAGCCTAAGTCCCTTCCCCTTCTGGTTCGACTCACCGTGGGACCTTATTTCGGAAAATATTGTATGGTAGTCAATGGTGAGAGACAACAAATATTTTGATCTGGTTTGAATTGTGCCCTGAATTACACATATGATGTCTGTCAATTTAAAAGATACATTTTAAAGTAAAGAAAGTCGCAGTTTGATGTGAAACCGTTAAGGTATAAGACTGTGAAAATATGTAATTTCAAAGACTACAAATCCCAAAGGCACACATTTTTTCTCAATGAATGAAGGTAACTTTACTGAGGCTAATGTCTGTCATTGTTTCTATAGTCTTGCGTTATAATCGTAACGTTACGCCGTCATACCTGAGTGTTTTGTATCAGACTGAACACACACGAGCAGTGGATCTCACTCGTTGTTTCCGCTTCCTGGGAGATGTAGTTCTTCGAGCGATTTTCACATAAAACTAAAATTTACTCTTCTGTTTTATGACAAACTGCGACGCTTTTGATATTCAGAATCATCTTTTAAATTGACAAACATCATATGTGTAATCCAGGACACAGTTCAGACGGAATAAAAAGATAAGTTGTCTCTCGCCATTCGACTACCATACATATTTTTCCGAAATAAAGTCCCATGAGTCGGAAGCGGAGGGGCGGGACTTAGGCTCACTATATCTAATCAAATGGCCTGACCTCTGTATTTCTCCACGATGTGTGTCTTCATCTCATAGGTTCGTCAGCTGGAACGGCAGGTGGGTGTTAAAGACCTGACAGTTGCCGAAAATGGAGGGCCGATTATCGGAAGATGTCCGCAGACCACGTTTGACGCGTCTTCATCTGCGGATTTCAGATATTACTAAAAAAGAGACAAGATGCCGTTGCTGGACGGGCGCCTGCCATGTTTTCACCTGGTAAAAAAGCCATATGAATCAGAATAGATCAAGTAATTTCATCAGAAATGTTTATTTTTTGTATATATTTATAATTATATATTTTGACTTGGTTCTGTTTAGCATTTTACACAAGCAAGTACGGCTATAAGATGTGCCTGCGAATTTACCTGAACGGGGACGGGACGGGTCGTGGGACTCACCTCTCGCTGTTCTTTGTGGTCATGAGAGGAATGAGCGACGCGCTGCTCAAATGGCCCTTCAACCAGAAGGTACATCACCGGTTTCTTCAGACTAAAGCTGTTGCACTACTGATAGTGTTACTTTAATGAAAGGTCATTTAAATACGGAAATATTTGGTAACACTTTACAATATGGTTTCTTTAGTTAAAGGTGTAGTTCACTTAAAAAAAAAGCTTTTGCTGATAATTTACTCACCCCCATGTCATCCAAGATGTCCATGTCTTTCTTTCTTCAGTTGAAAAGAAATTAAGGTTTTTGATGAAAACATTCCAGGATTTTCTCCATATAATGGACTTCAATGGGAACCAAACGGTTCAAGGTCCAAAAGACAGTTTCAGTGCAAAACTGTTCAAAGGGGTTTAAACTGATTCCAGACTGATGAATAAGGGTCTTATCAAGTGAAACGATCGCTCATTTAATAAATAAATATCAAAGTTTAAGTTTTATAAACTCAAATGCTCGCCTTGCTCTGTTCTGTGACGCACGTTCGTGACTCTCCTGTTTGAATTTGATTCATCTAAATGAATGAATCTTTTCCCGAGTCAAATTCGCTCATTTCCGTTCGTTGCATGAACCAAATGACACGAAAAAAGATTTGTTAATTTTGCTTATAAAACTTAAACTTTGTTATTTTTTTTTTTTAAATGACTGATCGTTTCGCTGATAAGACCCTTATTCATCGTCTGGAATCGTTTAAAGCCCTTTGAACAGTTTGCACTGAAACTGTCTTTTGGACCTTGAACGTTTGGTTCCCATTGAAGTCCATTATATGGAGAAAAATCCTGGAATTTTTTCATCAAAAACCTCAATTTCTTTTCAACTGAAGAAAGAAAGACATGGACATCTTGGATGACATGGGGGTGAGTAAATTATCAGCAAGTTTTTTTTTTTTTTAAGTGAACTACTTTAGTTGACATAAACTAAGAATCGACAATACTTCTACAATTATTAGTCTTTGTTCATGTTAATTTCAACATTTACTAACATTATTAAACTCAATTACAAATGCATTACTAAAATCAAAAGTTGCATTTGTTAACATTAGTTAATGCTCTTAAATGAACAAACGATGAACAGCTGGATTTTTATTAACTAACATTAACAGAGATTAAACACACACACACACACACACACACACACACACACACACACACACACACACACACACACATATACATATACATAGATATAGCGGCGAGCACGTTGCGGGCCCAAGCCGGTGGCACTGCAACCCCGGTGCCTAAGGCACCGGGATGGCGGTACCGTCGGCTTCGGCCTCCCATCGCTGCTCGCAGCTATATTACTATACACACACACACACACACACACATATATATATATATATATATATATATATATATATATAAAGCCGGTGGCACCGCCACCTTGGTGCCTTTAGGGTTATTCTGCATGACGTGCAAAAACGTAACCCCTGCTTTGGAATACATACTAGTATGTATTCCACAATTGGAATACATACTAACATACTAGTCAGAACTGAATAGTTGATATGTGAATGACAGATCACCATAGAAGTCAATGGAAAAAATGTGACTAGTAACAAAAGAATAGTTACTAGTCACCATTGAAAATAAGTACTAGTGTCTATTTAATAGGTACTAGTATCTAATGAATAAGTACTAGTAACTAATTAATAAGCATTGGTATGTAATGAATAAGGACTAGCATCTAATGAATAAGTACTAGTATCTAATAAATAAGGACTAGTTTCTAATGAATAAGTACTAGTATCTTTAAAAAGGTACTAGTACCTAAAGAATAAACACTAGTATCTAAAGAAAAGGCACTAGTATCTAAAGAATAAGCACTAGTAGCTAATGAATAAGTACTAGTACTTAATGGAATAGATACTAGTATCTGAAAATAAGTACTAGTAGCATGAAAATAGAGACTAGTAGGTTAAAATGATTAAATGTTAAAACGGCTTGCCATACTCTATCTGTCGTTTCGACTAGTCACAATTACGTTACAGATATCTTAAATGATAATACAAACTATCCAAAATGTAATTACGACTAGAAAGACGTTGTTGATATCTACAATGTTAATTACGAATAGTCAAACTTAGCTTTTAAATGTTAAAAGGGCTTGCCATACAGAAGTGTAGGCTCAGAGAGACACTCAACATTTTCAAACCAAAATATCTGACTTTCTGTGGGTCCTAGCTCATGAGTGTAAATTAGAAAGTTGTCCGGCTTGAGGAGACATATGAATATATGAAACGATGAGATCAACATGTGTACTGAGTTTCATATTATTACATGCAAGCGTGTTTGATTTATGGACCAAGTTTTTGGACCCCGTTCCAGGGGGCGCTGTCTCAGCCCCCTTGCCACACCCGGGTACCATCTTCAGCCCGGCTCTGATGGCTGTGGGATCTGACCTGTGTGCAAAGTTTCAAGAGTTTTCAAACCCATTAAGGGCCCCAAAAGCCGCTAAGAGACTCAAAATCATCAAAAAAAGGAATGTTAAAGTTCTAATGCGTTGCTATGGCAACATTATCTTAGATATTGAATAATGCTTTCACAGCTCTTCATCTGGCGTGTGTTTACATTATACACATGAAGTTTGAAAGCAAATCGGGTAAAAGTAAGAGTGCGATTTCAAAGCATTTTGCAAAGTGAAACACTTTCTGCTGCCAGTTGGTGGCGCTATATATTTGACTCACAATAGTCACATCCATGTGATCGACCTCTTACAACGAACACACTGCTGAAGTTTCATCAAGATCAGTTAATGTATGCAGAAGTTTTAACACACTTCCTTTTTATTTATTTACTTACTTTTTTGATTTATGGACCAAGTTAATTTAATTAATACACTAATTATATAAAACTATTGTCAATGCACTACAATTAAACAGGTTATATGCCTTTACTTATAAAAAAATAAAAATAAAACTTATGTAAAAAATACCAGGCTTAAGAAAATGTATTTACTTTAGCAGGCCAGACACACAGTGAAATTATTAAGCCCCCTCCCCCACACACACACACACAGAGACTGTGTGTCAAAAGACTCAATCACACACACACACACGACTGTGTGACAGGCCTAGGCTCAGAAAGAGCATGATCATATTCAAACTACAATATCTGACTTTCTGTGGGTTTGAGCTTATTATTGTTAATTAGAAAGTTGTTTGGCTTGAATAGAACAATATACACGGCAAGTTTTTGTAACTGTCAGTAAAACTAACCAAGTTATAACACACTTTATGTGTCCTTTTTTAGTCAAAAAATCCGCTCACGGCCAAACCGTTCGAAGATATCAAAAATCCGTCCGGAATATAGCATCCTCAATGTCTTGACTTCATGCATATCTAAGTTTGGTGGTGATTGGTAACAGCATGGGTTGTAATTTGATGTTTTTCTAGGACAATTATTTAAAAAAAAAAAAACATAATTCCCGACTTCCGTTCGAACTGTCGTAAAACTTAGAGCACGAAAGTTGTTTGGCCTGATGTGATCTATGAGTGTACCGAGTTTCATATTAATCCATGCACGTGTGTTTGATTTATGGACAAAATGTTCGAATCCTAAAAGAATGCATCCTAAAAGAATGGTAAAGTTTGATGCGTCGCCACGGCAACAGTTTCAAAGATATCAAGAATCCATTCATAGGTCTTCATCTGCCGTGTATGTACATTATACAGATGAAGTTTGAAGCAAATCGGGTAAAAATAAGAGGGTGATTTCAAAGCATTTTGAAAGTGACACACTTCCTGCTGCCAGTTGGTGGCGCTATAACTTTGACTCACAATAGTCACATCCATGTGATCGTCCTCTTACAGCGAACGCACTGCTGAAGTTTCATCCAGATCAGTTAATGTATGCTGAAGTTATGACACACTTCCTGTTTCACGCTTCTCGCCATAGTTTCGTTTCCTCGCCACGGCCAAACCGTTCGAGATATCAAAAATCCCCACACAAACTTTCATCCTCAATGTCTTGACTTCTAGCTGACCGAGTTTCGTCGAATTTGGATCAGAGCTCTAGGAGGAGTATTTAAAAGTTCATTGCGTGTGTTTTACAAAAAAACCTCAATAGCCGACTTCCTGTTGGGCTGGGTAAAAAGCAAGAACGCGAGGTATAGATGAAATTCTGCTATCGACATGTGTACCGAGTTTCATATTATTACATGCAAGTGTGTTTGAGTTATGGACCAGGTGTTCGGACCCCATTCCAGGGGGCGCTGACGAGCCGCCTGCCACGCCCGGGTACCAGCTTCAGCCCGGCTCTGATGGCCGCGGGTTCTGACCCGTGTGCAAAGTTTCAAGAGTTTTCGAGCATGTTAAGGGCCCCAAAAGTGCCCGAATAGTCGCTAGAAAAAGAAAAAAAAATATATAAGATATAGCTGCGAGCAGCGATTGCCGGCCCAAGCCGGTGGCACTGCCAACCCGGTGCCTAAAGGCACCGGGATGGCGGTACCGTCGGCTTTGGCCCTCCATCGCTGCTCGCAGCTATATTTATATACACACTATACACATAAAGCCGGTGGCACCGCCACCTTGGTGCCTTTAGGGTTATTCTGCACGACGTGCAAAAACGTAACCCCTGCTTTGGAATACATACTAGTATGTATTCCACAATTGGAATACATACTAACATACTAGTCAGAACTGAATAGTTGATATCTGAATGACAGATCACCATAGAAGTCAATGGAAAAATGTGACTAGTAACAAAAGAATAGTTACTAGTCACCATTGAAATAAGTACTAGTGTCTAATGAATAAGTACTAGTATCTATTTAATAGGTACTAGTATCTAATGAATAAGTACTAGTAACTAATTAATAAGCATTGGTATGTAATGAATAAGGACTAGCATCTAATGAATAAGTACTAGTATCTAATAAATAAGGACTAGTTTCTAATGAATAAGTACTAGTATCTTTAAAAAGGTACTAGTACCTAAAGAATAAACACTAGTATCTAAAGAAAAGGCACTAGTATCTAAAGAATAAGCACTAGTAGCTAATGAATAAGTACTAGTACTTAATGGAATAGATACTAGTATCTAAAAATAAGTACTAGTAGCATGAAAATAGAGACTAGTAGGTTAAAATGATTAAATGTTAAAACGGTTTGCCATACTCTATCTGTCGTTTCGACTAGTCACAATTACGTTACAGATATCTTAAATGATAATACAAACTATCCAAAATGTAATTACGACTAGAAAGACGTTGTTGATATCTACAATGTTAATTACGAATAGTCAAACTTAGCTTTTAAATGTTAAAAGGGCTTGCCATACAGAAGTGTAGGCTCAGAGAGACACTCAACATTTTCAAACCAAAATATCTGACTTTCTGTGGGTCCTAGCTCATGAGTGTAAATTAGAAAGTTGTCCGGCTTGAGGAGAATATATGAATATATGAAACGATGAGATCAACATGTGTACTGAGTTTCATATTATTACATGCAAGCGTGTTTGATTTATGGACCAAGTTTTTGGACCCCGTTCCAGGGGGCGCTGTCTAGCCCCCTTGCCACACCCGGGTACCATCTTCAGCCCGGCTCTGATGGCTGTGGGATCTGACCTGTGTGCAAAGTTTCAAGAGTTTTCAAACCCATTAAGGGCCCCAAAAGCCGCTAAGAGACTCAAAATCATCAAAAAAAGGAATGTTAAAGTTTGATGCGTTGCTATGGCAACATTATCTTAGATATTGAATAATGCTTTCACAGCTCTTCATCTGGCGTGTGTTTACATTTGAAGCAAATCGGGTAAAAGTAAGAGTGCCGATTTCAAAGCATTTTGAAAGTGAAACACTTTCTGCTGCCAGTTGGTGGCGCTATATATTTGACTCACATCTATGTGATCGACCTCTTACAACGAACACACTGCTGAAGTTTCATCAAGATCAGTTAATGTATGCAGAAGTTTTAACACACTTCCTTTTTGATTTATTTACTTACTTTTTTGATTTATGGACCAAGTTAATTTAATTAATACACTAATTATATAAAACTATTGTCAATGCACTACAATTAAACAGGTTATATGCCTTTACTTATAAAAAAAATAAAAATAAAAACTTATGTAAAAAATACCAGGCTTAAGAAATGTATTTACTTTAGCAGGCCAGACACACAGTGAAATGATTAAGCCCCCTCCCCTACACACACACACACACACACACAGACTGTGTGACAGGCCTAGGTTTAGAAAGAGCATGATCATATTCAAACTACAATATCTGACTTTCTGTGGGTTTGAGCTTATTATTGTTAATTAGAAAGTTGTTTGGCTTGAATAGAACAATATACACGGCAAGTTTTGTAACTGTCAGTAAAACTAACCAAGTTATAACACACTATATGTGTCCTTTTTTAGTCAAAAAAATCCGCCACGGCCAAACCGTTCGAGATATCAAAAATCCGTCCGGAATATAGCATCCTCAATGTCTTGACTTCATGCATATCGAGTTTGGTGGTGATTGGTAACAGCATGGGTTGTAATTTGATGTTTTTCTAGGACAATTATTTAAAAAAAAAAAACATAATTCCCGACTTCCGTTCGAACTGTCGTAAAACTTAGAGCACGAAAGTTGTTTGGCCTGATGTGATCTATGAGTGTACCGAGTTTCATATTAATCCATGCACGTGTGTTTGATTTATGGACAAATGTTCGAATCCCTAAAAGAATGCATCCTAAAAGAATGGTAAAGTTTGATGCGTCGCCACGGCAACAGTTTCAAAGATATCAAGAATCCATTCATAGGTCTTCATCTGCCGTGTATGTACATTATACAGATGAAGTTTGAAGCAAATCGGGTAAAAATAAGAGGGTGATTTCAAAGCATTTTGAAAGTGACACACTTCCTGCTGCCAGTTGGTGGCGCTATAACTTTGACTCACAATAGTCACATCCATGTGATCGTCCTCTTACAGCGAACGCACTGCTGAAGTTTCATCCAGATCAGTTAATGTATGCTGAAGTTATGACACACTTCCTGTTTCACGTTTCTCGCCATAGTTTCGTTTCCTCCGCCACGGCCAAACCGTTCGAGATATCAAAAATCCCCACACAAACTTTCATCCTCAATGTCTTGACTTCACGCTGACCGAGTTTCGTCGAATTTGGATCAGAGCTCTAGGAGGAGTATTTAAAAGTTCATTGCGTGTGTTTTACAAAAAAACCTCAATAGCCAACTTCCTGTTGGGCTGGGGTAAAAAGTAAGAACGCGAGGTATAGATGAAATTCTGCTATCGACATGTGTACCGAGTTTCATATTATTACATGCAAGTGTGTTTGAGTTATGGACCAGGTGTTCGGACCCCATTCCAGGGGGCGCTGACGAGCCGCCCTGCCACGCCCGGGTACCAGCTTCAGCCCGGCTCTGATGGCCGCTGGTTCTGACCCGTGTGCAAAGTTTCAAGAGTTTTCGAGCATGTTAAGGGCCTCAAAAGTGCCCGAATAGTCGCTGAGAAAAAAAGAAAAAAAAAAAAAAAAAAAAAAAAAAATAATCGGAAGGAAACAATAGGGCTCTGCGCCCTTTCAGGGCTTGGGCCCTAAATAATCGGAAGGAAAACAGTAGGGCTCTGCGTCCTTTCAGGGCTTGGGCCCTAATAAGTACTGTAATACATATATTGCTCATTGTTAGTTCATGTTAGTTAATACTGTACATTAACTAATGGTGACAATACCAAATATTTTGATGAAAATATATTTTTGCAAAGAAATTAGGATTTAAATGTATGTTAACATTGCATAACATTTTTCACAATTTATATAAAATACATTATAATAATATAATAATGCATAAACTTGAAGACTTTAAAATACAATCACATATTGCCAGCCGAACAGGGGGAACTAAATAAATAAATAAATAAATAATTTATATATATATATATATATATATATTTATATATATATATATATATATATATATATACACATATATGTGTGTGTGTGTGTGTATACAGTAGTCAACACTTGAAGTGGATCAAAAAAGCTAATCAAAGTTGTCCTAAGAACGGGTTTTGTTCAAAATTCATGTATAACTTTTGATTCAAATGTCGACTACTGTATACATTTATATAAAGTATTACGTTTTATGTATTATTTCATATGTATTAAAATATTACAAATAGTATTAATATTTTATTTTGTGATAAATACAGCCTGAACTACATTACCTAGTCCAAAATGAAAGCATCTCTATGTATCAGTGAGCTGAATCTCGTGACTGAATCCCTCCAGGTCACACTGATGCTGCTGGACCAGAGCAACCGAGAGCACATCATCGACGCGTTCCGTCCCGACATCACTTCCTCCTCGTTCCAGAGGCCCGTAAGCGAGATGAACATCGCCAGCGGCTGCCCGCTTTTCTGTCCGCTGTCCAAGCTGGAGGGCAAGAACGCTGTACATCCGGGACGACACCATCTTCATCAAAGCCATCCGTGGACCTCACCGGCCTTTAGGTTTTCTCCTTCACAGCAGGAGGTTTATTCCACGACGTCTGTTTGGACACGTTTCCCTGCATGTGTTAAGCCGTCACAAACACAGAAAGGGTCAGTAGAGCTCTATAACAGGAAAAAGGGTTGTGAAAACACTGGAATTGACGTGAAGTCCGCTCCAGTCACATAGCGTAGAGTTCTTCAGCACAGCGCAGACTTTTTTCATCATGGTAAAATGCATTGAGTAGACGATATGTTTAATAAGCGAACGGGCTGATTAGCATTTTACAAATCGCAGTTTGCATGAAATCTTTCTTTTTCATTGGTAAGTGGGTAAATCGTGCACACTCCTCTAGTGTTTTTGAGGGTGAAGGGGGTTATAATTGTCATACAATAAGTATAGTGAGGGTCATGATCGTGGATTTCATTTAATCGGTGTTTGGCTACATCTGTGGAAGATAGTTTGAAGTTTAAAGGTACAACTTTTAGCGTCAGGTGTTCTGTAGAAATGGTCCTGAGCGGGAGTCCGTTGATTGCGTTGCATTTTGTATATTTTTAAGAAGCTACAACGAGTCTTATTACTTTTGTAAATAGGAATATTTATACGGTTTACTTGGTACATCGGGGAGCTTGAGTTTCTAGTGTTTGCCGGCTTCATGGTGCGCAAGTTTGTATTTTATTCCTTTTAAATTGTTCTTCTCACTGCCAAATGACGTATCGAGGCAGTTTCTGAATTTTCTAGGCTGAATTGAGATGTTTACACAGGACCAAGCTTTTGCTATACAATTGTCTTTTACATTTGGCGAGTTAACTGATAATCCACTGATTTTAAACCAGTTATGACAACTATTGAAACTTCTCTGTGCATGGGAGGCCTCAATCTGCAAATGCACATGATATTTATGATCTACAGTTTTCTCATCCAGTGAGTGACGACACCACTGCAGACATACTTTAAGAGATAAATGAAATAAATATTAGACGTAATGATTATTTTATATGATACACTGCTTCTTGCAGATATCTATATATTCATACTATATAAGCAATCGATATGTATCTTTATATATAACCATAAACTCTCAAAGCGAGGGATCTTTATACAGGAAATGTATATACAGTTTACATCTATTTTATTATATTTAATGCATATTATTTACATAGCTGTACATGTGCAGTCATGGTGGTTTAAAACTAATTTTAACTTCTTCTTAGTAAATTGTCAGAAATACAAATTAATTTGTACATGCTGATGCCTTGTGATAACTCTGAATCCGATCACTTGATACGATCTTCAAACAGAAATATCTGAAAGCTGAGGATATAAACTGCAATACTGAGAATTTAGGGCATTTATTAAAAGGGACAAAATAGATGGTACCAGACATTAACAAAAGATATGTTATACTGTGTTTCTGTGACATTATTTGTGCCAAATATCCATAGTGAAGTGCTGTTAGAGTTAATAGATAATGAGATGTCCTTTAATGAAAACTGATTGAATGTATGTCAAACTCAAGATGTGCAATTTTATATAAACAAAAACTTAATGTATGCTGTATTATTTCTCCCCCTTTTAAATAGAAACTTGTGACAAGTGAAATTTCTAGCAAATGTTTTTATTATTATATTACAATGCTAATGATATACCCCCAAATTTGTTGGTAAAAAGTTTAGAAAATGTTGCGCATACCAAAAATGGAGCCACAATAATTAATCCCACATTTTCATTTAAAGTTGATCCTGACAGCGCTGTTAAGAAAGACGTTTTTCCTGTACCCATTTTTCATTTTATCCTAGTATGTTTCTATGTATGATGCAAAAATTGTCATAAAACATTCACATTTCACAAACCTTGATTGTGGCTAATGTTGATTTCTTTAAAGTCCCAAACATCATGGTCTGCTTAGTCGCAAGGGACGCTCATCAAGACGACATGCACACGTGGTCATTATGCATAATTAGCAGCATTGCTGTCAGTCTTAGAAATGCATTCAAAATGATTAACAATATATATGTGCCTAAACATTATGACCATAGTTGAAGTGAATCCCAAGACATCATCCAACTGACGCTTTTGACCATACGTCAACATCTGACGTTTTAGGATACTCTTTAACGTCAGTTAGATGACGCTATCTAATCCTAACCCTACCCCAGAAATCGTAATACATTAATTGACGTTAAAGGTAAAGCGTCAGTTGGATGGCGCCTAGGATCGTCATGTAACTGACGTTAAATGGTACCCTAAAATGTCGGATGATGACGTATGGTCAAAAGCGTCAGTTAGATGACGCCCTGAGGATTGTCATGTAACTGACGTTAAATGGTACCCTAAAACGTCGGATGTTGACGTATGGTCAAAGCGCGTCAGTTAGATGATGCCTGAGGATCGTCATCTAACTGACGTTGAATGGTACCCTAAAACGTCGGATGATGACGTATGGTCAAAAGCGTCAGTTAGATGACGGCCTGAGGATCGTCATGTAACTGACGTTAAATGGTACCCTAAAACGTCGGATGTTGACATATGGTCAAAAGCGTCAGTTAGATGACGCCCTAGGATCGTCATCTAACTGACGTTAAATGGTACCCTAAAACGTCGGATGTTGACGTATGGTCAAAAGCGTCAGTTAGATGACGCCTGAGGATCGTCATCTAACTGACGTTAATGGTACCCTAAAACGTCGGATGTTGACGTATGGTCAAAAGCGTCAGTTAGATGACGGCCTAGGATCGTCATGTAACTGACGTTAAATGGTACCCTAAAACGTCGGATGTTGACGTATGGTCAAAGAGTCAGTTAGATGACGCCTGAGGATCGTCATCTAACTGACGTTAAATGGTACCCAAAAGTCGGATGTTGGCGTATGGTCAAAAGCGTCAGTTAGATGACGCCCTAGGATCGTCATGTAACTGACGGTTAAATGGTACCTGAAAACGTCGGATGTTGACATATGGTCAAAAGCGTCAGTTAGATGACGCCCTGAGGATCGTCATCTAACTGACGTTAAATGGTACCCTAAAACGTCGGATGTTGACGTATGGTCAAAAGCGTCAGTTAGATGACGGCCTGAGGATCGTCATGTAACTGACGTTAAATGGTACCCTAAAACGTCGGATGTTGACGTATGGTCAAAAGCGTCAGTTAGATGACGGCCTAGGATCGTCATGTAACTGACGTGTAAATGGTACCCTAAAACGTCTGGATGTTGATGTATGGTCAAAAGAGTCAGTTAGATGACGCCCTGAGGATCGTCATCTAACTGACGTTAAATGGTACCCAAAAGTTCGGATGTTGGCGTATGGTCAAAGCGTCAGTTAGATGACGTCCTGAGGATCGTCATCTAACTGACGCTAAATGGTACCCTAAAACGTCGGATGTTGACGTATGGTCAAAAGCGTCAGTTACATGACGCCTGAGGATCGTCATCTAACTGACGTTAAATGGTACCCTAAAACGGTCGGATGTTGACGTGATGGTCAAAGCGTCAGTTACATGACGCCTTAGGGTCGTCATCTAACTGATGTTAAATGTTACCCTAAAACGTCGCATGTTGACGTATGGTCAAAAGCTGTCAGTTACATGACGCCTAGGATCGTCATTTAACTGATGTTAAATGGTACCCTGAAAACGTCGGATGTTGACGTATGGTCAAAAGCGTCAGTTAGATGACGCCTGAGGATCGCCATCTAACTGACGTTAAATGGTACCTTAAAACGTTGGATGTTGACGTATGGTTAAAAGCTGTCAGTTACATGACGCCTAGGATTGCCATCTAACTGACGGTTAAATGGTACCCTGAAAACGTTGGATGTTGACATATGGTCAAAGCGTCAGTTAGATGACGCCTTAGGATTGTCATCTAACTGACGTTAAATGGTACCCTGAAACGTCGGATGTTGACGTATGGTCAAAAGCGTCAGTTACATGACGCCTGTAGGATCGTCATCTAACTGACGTTGAATGGTACCCTAAAACGTTGGATGTTGAGCGTATGGTCAAAAGTGTCAGTTAGATGACGCCTGAGGATCGTCATCTAACTGACGTTGAATGGTACCCTAAAACGTCGGATGTTGACGTATGGTCAAAAGCGTCAGTTAGATGACGCCCTAGGATCGTCATCTAACTGACGTTAAATGTTACCCTAAAACGTCGGATGTTGACGTATGGTCAAAAGCCTCAGTAAGATGACGCCTGAAGATCGTCATCTAACTGATGTTAAATGGTACCCTAAAACGTCGGATGTTGACGTATGGTCAAAAGCGTCAGTTAGATGACGCCTGAGGATCGTCATCTAACTGACGCTTAAATGGTACCCTAAAACGTCGGATGTTGACGTATGGTCAAAAGCGTCAGTTAGATGACGCCTTAGGATCGTCATCTAACTGATGTTAAATGGTACCCTAAAACGTCGGATGTTGACGTATGGTCAAAAGCGCAGTTAGATGACGCCTGAGGATCGTCATCTAACTGACGGTAAATGGTACCCTGAAACGTCGGATGTTGACGTATGGTCAAAAGCGTCAGTTAGATGACGCCTGAGGATCTAGTCACAATTCCTGAGAAAAAAAAGACAGAAGTGCGACTTTTTATCTCACAATTCGGAATTTTTTCTCACATTTGCGAGTTTACATCTCGCAAGTCTGACTTTATAACACATAATTGCGAGTTTATATGTTGAAATTCTGACATCTTCTCAGAATTGTGAGATATAAACTCGCAATTGCGACTTATCAGGCCAATTCTAAGGGGAAAAAATACTAACTTTCCCCCTCAGAATAGTTTAAATCTCACAATTCTGACTTTATATCATGAATTTCTGACTTTATATCACGCAATTGCGACTTTATATCTACATGTAGCAATTCTTACTTTATATCTCGCAATTCTGACTTTATAACACACAATTGCGACTTTATATCACACACGCAATTCTAAAGTTTATATCTCGCAATTCTGACTTAATATCTCGCAATTCTGACTTTAAAAAGGTAATTGCGACTTTTATCTCACAATTCTGACTTTCTCACAATTGTGAGTTGATGTAAACGCGCAATTGTGAGAAAAAAAGTCAGAATTGTGAGATAAAAGTCGCAATTACCTTTTTTATTTTTCATTCTGTGGCGGAAAGCTTCCATACGTGGTGGAAACGCAGAAAGCAAGGGGGAAAAAGGTTCCTGGGACAAATTGGTCCAGGTAATTTCGGTGGAAACGCGGCTTTAGATGGTAAAGGAGACTTAGTTCTCATAATCAACATATGTTGGATGCAGGAGAAAGGGGCAGGAATAAAGATCTGAGCGACTTTGTCGAGGACCAAATTGTTGACTGGGTCAGAGTATTTCTGAAACGACGAGGCTTGTGGGTTGATCCCGGTCAGCAGTGATGAAAATTCACCAACAGTGTCCGAGGAGGAACAAACCACAAATCGGTCACATCGATTCACGAGGGCAACAAAGGCTATCCCATCTGGTCCGAAACCAACTAAAGGTCTACAGTGGCACTTTGGCGCCAGCCCTCTGCCCAGTAACACACTTCAGTGGAAGAAGCAGTGGAAGAAGGTCACCTGGTCTGATGAGTCTTGTTTTTTTACATCACATGGACGGCCGTGGACGTGTGGATTTTTCCCGGGGAAGTGATGGTGCCAGCAGGATCACTGTGGGACGATTGCAAGCCACTGGAGGGAGTGTGATCATGATGGCGTTCCCTAGTGGAAGTGACCTCTTTAAGCAGGATAATAGAAAGGTTTGAGGAACATGATCAAGGGTTCAACATGGTGATGTTGCCATGGCCTTCAAATTCCCCAGATCTCAATCTGATTGAGTACTTGAGTACTGTGCTGGACTAACAAGTTTGATCCACTGTGCAACCAACAGGACTTGACTTGAAGGATCTACTTTTTTGGGTAATGAATCTGTGGGAAAGTTCTAGGAAAATTAACAACATATCAATTCCAACATTACAAATTATATTTGTATTTCCTATTTTGTTGAAGATCAATTTTAGACATTCAAGGAGAAGAGAGACACTTTAATCGACAGATGAGGGATTATAGACATTTAGGACTCTATGGGGGGGGAAAACATTATAAAAATACATTTAAAACAAAACAAATGATCAATAATCATTCAAAGAGCAAACTGGCTTATACAAACTTTTCAGAAAAAAAAAATCACATTAACATTTGCTAACTTTTAAAAAATGAAAAAATGAACACTTATTTGCACCATCCTGGCTATGTCAGACCTGAGTGTGGTAATGATTCTGTCGAGGAAATGACATCACTGGAGCTAATAAAGCTAATCTAACCTGCATTAATCATTATAATAGTGGAGACTTATTCTCATAGTAGTATTCTTATAGATCTGTTTTAGATTTGTTATAGGAAGATTTTGTACAGTGAAGATGTCACTTTCAAATATCACATTTTATGCGTCATGTAAAACTCCCCAATAATCATGCAGCCTTTTATAACATATAAAAAGGATTGACGAAACAGTATTCTGTGGCATCCAATAACATTGAGGCGAAAGACAAAGTTTGTATCACTAGAAGGTTTTCACTCAGGGGTTGTATCGTGCTTTTGACTCGAATGGGTTTTTGGAGATAAAAGAGAGAGGGACATTTGAAGTCTTATGATCTTTTCCGTCTGCCTTCTAAGTTTCTGAAATTTACTGGCCGGATCTTCATCTCCGCAAATGGAATCGAATGCTCATGACCTTTCCAGTGGAACCAATTGATGCCCTGTGAATTAAAATAGGTAAAATAAATGTAATTACAAAACACTTTAAAGTTTAATATGTAGGGGTGGGGTTATACTTTTAACCAATGGAATACTTAAGTTAAAAAAATACCACATTTTTACAAATTTCAACGTTATTCAGACCACTGGTCATTGGGGATGCATACACTCTAAAAAATGCTCAGTTGCTTCAACCCAAATTTGGGTCAAATATGGACAAACCCAAATGCTGGGTTAAAAATGCAATTAAAAAAAATACAGTTGAAATTAAAAGTTGATGTTGGGTTAAAATTTTAAATGACATTTTTAACCCAACATTTGGATTTGTCCATATTTTACCCAAATTTAGGTTCAAACAACCCAGCGTTGTTTAGAGTGTATGTTATCCATCATATCAGAATATTTAAAAAATGCTGGGTTGTTTTAACCCAAATTTGGGTCAAATATGGACAAACCCAAATGTTGGGTTAAATTTCATTTAAACATTTAACCCAATGGCTGAGTTTGTCCATATTTGACCCAAAGATGGGTTAAAACAACCCAGCATTTTTTTAGAGCATATCTATCCTCCCGAACCATAGAATCTGTTTGACGACTACAGGGAAAGACGGTTTGGTAGGAAAGCGCAAATTGGTCTGGAAGTACCGCTGCATCACAAAGCTTTAACATTTGTTGTTTATTTAAGTAAACTACAACAATTTATAGCACACAAATTTTACCCTCATAAGGGGTACTGGGAAAACATCACTTTTCAAAAAGCGTTTTCTTTTCTCTGGCGAACTCAACATAAGTTTGTTTGGCTTGCTTTGAACACGCTCAGAATTTTTGTCAATACGCCTCTGGCACCAATTCGTATGCTCTTAAACGACAGTGTCATAGTCCAATGACTCCTCAACTGGCAAAGCCACACACACCTCCTGTGCTTTCCCAACCATGTTACACTGAAGCAGCAGAGTCCACATGTCCTTCGGCCAATTCAATTTAAAGGCGACACGCTCTTAAAGCAATAAAATAAGAGTCTCCTTCTGCTTCACAAAAAGTGGGTAAAGACTCTGACGTACTTGCCTATATTGAAGTCAGATTTAGACTCATCGAGATCAGTAGAGGCACGGTGGTATAGGAACTGGCGACCACATAAGTTCAAGCACCCCGAATAATCCCGGACGAGCCCCCAATTAATAGGTAACATAATTAAATTCTGTAACAAATCTATTGCTCTTTGTTGTAAAGTCAATCATGACAAGTTCTTGGAATAGTTTAGCATGTAATCGAATATGTTATATTTGGTCTTGGCAGACTAGATCTGCTACGCTGCTGCTGGTATAGACTCACCGCTACTAATACACACACTGCTCTTAAATCCCATAGTAGATCTAGGCAGGAGGAGCTGGGGCAGGTGTAGGGCAGGACTAGCTTATAGCAAACACTGAACCAGACTATTTAAATGTTGAGCAATCAATCTCATTGGCTGCAGGATCAGCAGTGGCCAAACAGCTTGTGCCATGTGGTAATGATGTGATTGCATGGAGATTGCATGTAATGAACCAATAAGCCAGCGCTCACCTGCAGTTTCATGACAGAACTAGATATTTAATGCATTAAAGGATTAGTTCACTTTCAAAAGAAAATTAGTCCACGATTTACTCACCCTCAGAGCCATTCTAAGTGTATATGACTTTTCTTCTTTCAGACAATACAATTGGAGTTATATATAAAAAAATGTCCTGGTTTTTCCAAGTTTTATGATGGCAGTGGATTGCAACCAACAGATTAAAGCTCAAAATCATGCATCCATCCATCATAAAGGCCTTCTGAAGCAAAACGATGAGTTTGTGTAAGAAAAATATTCAAATTTAAAACTTTATACATCAAAATAACTAGCTTCTGGCTAGTTATTTTCCAGTTCAATCAACTTAAAATTAAACGAACAAGTGTAAAGCGCAACTTATGCGAGTAATGCGAGGTACTGCTAATATTTGCGCTACACCATGACACACTACTCTAATTCAGACGTCATAAATTTCGTCAGTTGTGCATTAGATGCAAGTAGACTGCGAATGGCTGTTTGACCATTAGGGGCTGGGGGAAAAATTCGATTTAGTATGCTATTTGCGATGCGGATGTGGTACTATTCCGAATCGATTCACAAATGTCAAAAATCGATTTTCAAAAAAAAAAAATTATATATATTTATAATAACGTAATATTGACGCAACGTGAAAGACGGAACTCTGAAGCGCAGAAGTGCAGTGGCCGGACCGTAAGTGGCGTACACATAACAGAGACGCAGACGTGATGACTGAGCGCCGAATCCAAACACCCTCCTCGTTAAAAGCTGACGTGTGGAGAGGTGTGCGATAGCACGATTTTTGATCGTGGACGATTAAAATATCTCCACTATCTGCTTTTGAAGAAATATCGTAGCATCGTGTTACAGTGCATTCTATCAGTTCAGTTCTGGCGCATCTGTCTCAACTGTACAACGTGACGTAGCCTACACATCACACGTTAATGAATAGGTACGGGACACAGCAATTCACAAAAGTTCATTATTTGCATAAGCCATGCCGGTTAAACATTTAATTCACGTGCTGATGCGCTGTTCCCGACGCTCACACAGGCACTAGAAGCCTGTCAAACAGCGCCTGAACACTGGACTAAGTTATCTTTCGAGTCTTATGCTAATACTGTTAAACACATACAATGTTTACATAAACAGAACTGGCTATGTCTAAAGTGAAAGCAAACATTTGAGAGAAAATCTGGTGTAATATGCGTCTATATTAAACGCGTCGCTTGCTGGTCTAAAGCGACAGGAGTAAATAGTACTGCCGCTCGTCCTTAAAGGGATAGTTCACAAAAAAAAAAAATCTGTCATTATTTACTCTAATGTTGTTCCAAACCTGTATTCATTTCTTTCTTGTCCTGAACACAAAAGAAGTTTTTTTTTTTTTTATGTGGGTTACCAAACAGTTGCTGGTCCCCATCAACTTCCAGGAGAGAGAGAGAGAGAAAAAACTATGGATAACAAGTATGCTGCTTGTTCAGGCACACATTTATTTTCCTGTTGGTTCTTTGCAATGTTAATCAAATATATTATTAATTCTTCATGGGTCATTACTTTTTACTTTTAAAGCAGAGTATTTATAGTCACAAACACACACACACAAAAGATTCAGATAATCCATTTAGCATTCGAATCTGGAAGCCCTCTGAACCGCAATCGAATCGAATCGTGAGGTGCCTAGAGATTCCCACCCTCATTGACCATGGGCTTGAATTTTAACTTGTAACGTGTTAAATATGGATATTTTTCTTACACAAACTCATTGGTTTGCTTCAGAAGACCTTTATTAACCCCCCAGTGCCGTGTGGAGTTTGTTTACGACTGGATGGATGCACGTTTATGAGCTTCAATCTGTGGGTTGCAATCCACTGCCATTATAAAGCTTGGAAGAGCCAGGACATTTTTTTATATACTGTAACTACAATTGTATTGTCTGAAAGAAGAAAGTCATATACACCTACACTGTAAAAATATTTTCAAGATTACATATACATAAAACATATTTTCTTTTGTCAAATCAACTTTATTTAGTTGAGATAACATATAATTTTGAGTTTCTGATGATTAAATTAATCTCCTTCATTGTATTAACTCATTTTTTCCAGTTCAATGAACTTAAAATTTTAAGGCAACCAGGTTACTTACTTTAAGTTAAACCAAAAATATGGCTTGAGGGCGAGTAAATTTTCATTTGAAAGTGAATTACTCCTTTAATTAATAGGATCTTGCTGTAAAGTGTTACTGATATATTTATTTGCCATTTTACTGAGATAAGTCAGATAAACTTAACTTTTATTTAAAACAGCCAGTAAAAACAATTTAATGTAAAATGTAATTGGTCAAAACCATTCTACTTTTGTCTACTAGTATAGGATATTACTCGATGTGTTCCTTACTTTGCTGTGACTGCTGTCTCCATATTTCCCCATCAGATTCACTCGATGGCAGTTTTTATACCAAAACGCTCCCTTGTAGGAGAGGGCGCAGTTGGTGACGGCAATGTCATTGTCATTGTCATATGTGGAGAAGGGTCTGTTCTGGTGATACGACAAGGAATCGCCTTAAAAGAGACACAAAGACACAACATTACAAGCTTAAAATTACAAAACCTTTCCAATCATTGGGTGTGCAATATTAGAAATCCCCTAAGAAAGTAGTAACATTAAATATGCATGTATTCAAGGGTGAAATTATCTTTATTATGATCTTCATATTTGCATGATAATACCTTGAATATACTTTAAGGGGCCCTTCACACAAGACATGTTTGCGTAAAAATGCAAGACACGTTGCAGGTCTAGAGACTTTTTTTTCTTTTTTTTTTTAAAGTTACGCTTATTTGAACTTCAATAGTGCCTAATTTTTACTGGAGAATGTCACGTCATGCAGAAGATGCCAGAAGCAAGTCAAAGACGTCCAGCAAGTTACACTGAAGATCAATAATAAACAGCAGAGTGGGATGCGAAATTGTGTCACTTAGGATAAAAGCGTCTTCCGAATGCATAAATATAAGTGTAAATGTTCAATCTTATTCACCTGCAGTACCACTGTATGCACCAATCTGGATCTTGTAGCGAGAACGAGAGTCTGAGATGTAAAATTTATCGTAAACAGCAAACACAGCCTCCGTGTCCATTGCGCAGGTCCACACGTATCTCATACTGACCAGCCGTTGTGATTTTGTGAAGATTCAACAGTCCTGAAAGACAACAATGCACAATCTTTATCAGAGAATGCAGATTTAGAAATGGACTGAGTAGATCTTAATGTTATAATGACATTGGCCTGTCAAATGGAGTCCCACCGAGCCAAAACTCTTCGTTCGTGTCACTCGAATCCTGCAGAGTAGTTCCTCCAGTTCCTGTAGAAATCCACCTTGCCGCTCCTGACGCCGTAGGAACACCTGTGGATAATGGAGATTATACAGTTTCTTTACACCCAGTGAAGTTATAGCTTATGAAGTTATAAATATGGATATTTTTCTTACAAAACGCATTCGGTTCAAAAGGCCTTTATTAACCCGTATGGATTACTTTTATGATGGATGGATGCACTTTTTTAGGTTTCAAAATGTAAAGTACTATTCACTCCCATAAAAAAGCTTGGAAGAGGCAGGATTTTTTAAATATATAACTCTGATTGTGTTTGGCTGAAAGTCATAAACACCTAGGATGACTTGAGAGTGAGTACATTATGGGATCATTTTTGGGTGAACTATCCCTTTAAGGCAGAATGTAACTAATATACAAAGTGAAGCTTAGTCACATAAAAATTACGTTTACCCTCAATAATTTAATAGCAGCCATTAAATACATGAACAGAAGTGTTGAATTTTAGTTTATCCTTAATTCTAACTTCTTTTGCCTTACGTAACTACGGGTAAAATTATGTTTCCATTTAAATAAGATACTACTTTATCATAGGTAAGGTATTTGTACCTTGTACATGTAAATAACATTCAGAAACTGTATTTGAAATTAATAAGATTCAATAAATAAATACTGATACGAATGACATTTATTTATTAATAAATGTTCGAACACGTTGGACACAGAAATGCGTTGTTTATGTCTGGTTTATGTTGAAGAGCCGCTAACAAAGTACGTTTTTCACATAAATGCTCTCTCTTATATACATTACGTGTCAACATTTCCATATAATGTATGTCTAAACGACTGAAGTCTGTCAGGTAAAAAAGAGCTTATTGATGAAATTAATCAATCTGCTGTAAATTAGTTCAAATCTCCCTGAACCTAGAGCGAGCGAGCAAGAGCGCGCACATACTGTGTTTCAAACCGTGTAGCGCGCGCTGACAGAGAGCGAGATAACCCTTGCACATGCGTAGTAGAAGTATAACCTGTGGGAAAAAAGCATTTTAAACCTTATTTTGGGGTAAAGTCATCAAACTTTTTCAGTGATTTTTATCATATTTTACTGCTGTTTCTATACATGCAGGTTTTATCTCCCAGTGAAAGTGCAGTTCTGACTCTCTGCCCCTTCATTTAGATAGGAGCCTGGTCTTGTTAGTCCGAAAAAGCTGCCCGGAGGCGTTGCCGTGAGTACCGTGAGCACAGTTCATCTGGACTCACCATCCAGCCGCCCCGTCAGTGGTCATGTCACAGTACACCTGGACCGGTTGTTTCTCATCTCCGGCTATGTAAATCGGGTACGTGCCGGAGGACGTCTCTCCGTTCAGCAGAGCTTCTGAGCAGTCCTTGGCTTTTCTGTAGAGCGTGCCAGCTGAACACACAATACAAGCTTTGATTCAAGAACCAAACACTAATAATGAACATCACAATGCAATATCAATGACATCATTTAACCCTCAGATGCTCTTCGTCTCAGAGTCACACTTGTTATCTTCCCGGTCAAAAGTGACCGGACACCTAAAAATGAAACTTTCTCCATCCCAGTAAAACCAATGCAATTTATTTTTGTTCTATAATATTTATTCTTTTTAATTTAGTATTTTGAGACAATTTAATTGAATTTATGAATATTTATGCAATATTTATGGTTTATTTTTGCCATGGAAAAAAATACATTTTTTTCTATATTTTTATAAAAAAAATATTAATGCAGTATTTTAGTTTAATATACAGGAAAAAAATATTTTTTTGAAGACAATTAGCACCATCTGGTTACAGTATAGAGAAAAGGCGTAGAATCAAGGTGTAACCACTATGATCATGTACAGCTCTCTATGGAGAGGCATGTGAATTCCCCAGCTGTTTATGAACACATTTTTTGTTGTTGATGTTAGTGGATTTTAATATATAGTTGAAACAATCTCAAAAACTATTTCTTATAAAAAAAAAATTGACAAAAAAACAAAAATGCACTTTTTTTTATTTTTTATTTTTTAAATTTTACAATTTCCCATTCATTTCCTATGGGGGTCATTTTTGACCAAAGACCACAAGTGTGACTATTTTTTTAAGACCACTTAGCATGCTCAGATCATGACCTCAATTGTTTTCTGTGTTCACATACATAATGCCATAAAAGTCACCAAGTTTCATAACATTGCGATGAAGCTGTGATTTTAAAAATTCAAAACATGCTTTTTGAAATCAAAATTGGTGTGTATGTGTATAAAAGTGTGTTTGTATGTGTTGGTGGGTGTGTCTGTTTTGAACTCTAGATGTTGTAGAGTGTCACCCCTTTCCTGCGGTGTACTTTTTTTTTAGAATTGTGGCCGATTTGTAGATTGTACATACAAAAATTCAGAGATTTTTTTTTTTGTCAATTTCCCATTCATTTCCTATGGGTCGGTCATTTTTGACAGAGGCATTTTTTTACGACCACTTAAATTGCTCGAATCATGACCTCAATTTTGTTGTGTGTTCACATACCCAATGATATAAAAGTAGCCAAGTTTCGTAATTTTCTGAAGAAGCTGTGATTTTTAAATATTCAAAACAGATTTCTTTAATCACAATTTACTGGTGTTTTTGTGTATAAAAGTGTGTGTGTGTGTAGGTATGTCTGTTTTGCACTTTTGATGTTTTAGAGTGTCACCCCTTCAATGCTGAGCACTTTTTTTCTGCATCGTGGCCGATTTGTAGATTGTACACACAAAAATTCTCAAAGTTTTTGTGTTTTTGTCAATTTTCCATTCATTTCCTATGGTCGGTCATTTTTGACCGAAAAGCACATGTGTGACTATTTTTTTTACGACCACTTAGCCTGCTCAGATCATGACCTCAATTTTTTTTTCGTGTTCACATACCCAATGCCATAAAAGTCACCAAGTTTCAGAACATTCTGATAAAGCTGTGATTTTTAACATTTCAAAACAGAAAATTTTGGGGTCAGAAATGACCAAAAGAGCACCTGAGGGTTAAAGATTTGTAGATGAAGGTTTGAATATTCACTCGGCCAAGACTGTTTGATATAATCCACAAGGAAAACATCAATTTATTTTTAAAGAACTTAATGCAAACAAAATGACACCTGACTGCACAATAAAACAGTCAATAATCATTTTGTGTTTGCTAAGGTAAGTATCACTATTACCATTGCTCATACCAAGGGTTAAGGTTGGCATGAAACAGACTGTTGTGACACATATATTAAATATATAAAGCAAAGTTTTTTTATATTTTTAATTTTTTATTTCTGATCTGGACTGAGGACTGATGTAACTGAACTACAGTAAGTGATAAAACATGCCAGGTTCTGAAACACACACTCCCATTAAGACAGGTGTAAAAAAGCCCTATAGTAATATAGCTAATATAATTTGTGCTACAGAAGAGCTAGCGGTGTCTGTATAGTAAAGTGACTGACCAGTGGTGAAGACCGTGCTGATGCTGTTGCTCCTCTTGTCCTCAGAGACGGCCTGCAGTCTGACGGTGTATTCGGTGGTGCTTCTCAGATTCGAACAGATCGTGTGAGGTGACAGATGGGTCTAGATTCAATTCCTGTGTAAACATACATCAGTTATGCTCTGAATATCAGTAAAAAAACACCACATTTTTAGCACAACCTTTAAATATTGAACAATTATTGCTATCACTTGTTTAGCACTTTGTATATGAAATGTGCATTATAACATGTTTTATTTATTATTAATGTCTAATTGTATCCAGAAATATAACTCTATAATCTGCAACAACGCTTTCCAGATGTTCAATTTTTTCCTGGCACCAGATAAATTACTAATGCATGCAACGTATTATTTATATTTTGACAAAGTCTGCATAAATTCTATATAAATACAACATGAATGTGCAAGGTTTCCGGTGTCATTCTCCTCTGTTTTTTTTTCACTCAGATGACAGTATGCCGCTTTATATTATCTTAATGTACTACTATAATCATGAACAAATCATAAATGTGGTTTGTAGTGTAAACAGTTTTAGCGTTTACTAATGAATGAATCAGAAGTCTCACACATTCACTGTACATAGCTTACTCCGTGTTGCACGATAAGGTGATCTGGCCTTTGAAAGTGACTAGAAAGTGAGAAATGGCTGACCCTGACATCCCCATCAGATGTTTGAAAGGTCAGTATGTAGGCGCTGACGGCGGCCGGGGAGGCTTCCAGGAGAGCACAGCGCTTTCTGTCTGAATATTACTCGCAACCAAATCACGCGGAGCATCCACATCTACAAAACACACAACCAGATCACATTCATGCTTATACGGACAGAGAAATAAAATGACAGAATTTTTAGTGAAGAAACATTCCAAAATTTCTATTGCTGATGCATTATGGGAGAATACATTTTTTATTTACAGATTTGTTGTTTTGACAAAGCGGAATAAAAAGTGTGGAAGTGAGCAATTTTTTATAATATTATCCAGGTAGGTACATTGGGTACTTTTTAAATTGATTACCAAATGCTAGACAAAACATAAAATATGCAAAAAAATAAATAAATCAACATTTTTTATTAGGCTATAATTATTTGATTTAGTAAAAAAATCTTGTCATACACTCTAAAAAATGCTGGGTTGTTTTAACCCAATTTTGGGTAAATATGGACAAACCCAGCTGTTGGGTTAAATTTATAAATTGCATTTTTTAATCCAGCATTTGGGTTTGTCCATATTTGACCCAAAATTGGGTTAAAACAACCAAGCATTTTTAAGAGTGTATGTGAAATGGTTTTAATATCTTAAACGCAATTTTATAGCTGCTATTAATATGAATTATTATTATATTGTAAATTGTTTTTTGTGATACATTTAATGTTTTTTTTATTCTCAATCAGAACACTTGAGAAATGTATAGGACATTTCTTTTTAAAAGTTGTGTTAAAGCTGCTTTATTACTAAAACAATTATTATTTTGTAAATAATTATTTTTGTGATGCATTAAATGGTTTACTTTTTCGATCAGGACACATAAAACATATTTTTATACTTTAATCTTAAATATTTAATATTAATAATGTTAATATATAGAACATGTGTTTTGCATAAATATATATATATATATATATATATATATATATATATATATATATATATATATATATAAATATATAAATATATAAATATATATATATAAATATAAATATATATATACACTCTAAAAAATGCTGGGTTTCTTAACCCAATTTTGGGTCAAATATGGACAAACTTAACCATTTGGTTACATTTTTAAATTACATTTTTACCCCAATGTTTGAGTTTGTCCATATTTGACCCAAAATTGGGTTAAAACAACCCAGCATATTTTAGAGTGTATATATGCAAAACACTGCACATGCATAACAGAATTTCATTATGATTTTATATGTAAATCCTCATTGTTTTATGGGAATTATCCATTTAAACACGCCAGTAATGCTGTGAGCTGTATCTGGTGTGGCCTATAGGAGGCGCTGCAGCACTAGTAATGGTTGACTGTGACTGTATCTCACCTGTTGTGAAGTCTGTGGTCACTGGAACACTTTTCTCTCGGTTTCTTATTGCATAAACATTGACTGTGTATTCAGTTGCTGGAGCGAGTGAAGTCATCTCAAACTCCACCGTGTTGCCAGAAACCTGCTCTGATATTGCGTGCACTTCAGAGAAAAATACAAAAGGCAGAAGTTATAGAGCTTGCAGTAAACTGAATGACAGGTGTGTTTATATAGTTGTGGGTGTATTTTGGGGTATCAGTGACAGCAGTGTCCTGCAGTGCAACACTGACATATCTTACTACTATTTTTGCTCTCAGTAGACAATGCATGCAAGTCAAACCTGAATAAAGAAAACTTAAAATAGAGCAAGAGATGGCAGGAGGTTCCCACCAGTGTCTGCGCTGTATGTGATGACATATCCATCCACAGTCGCAACAGCCGGCTGCCAGAGCAACAGCGCACTCAGCGTCAGTGACATTGACGGCAGTCAGGCTGCGGGGCGCATCCACGGCTGGGGGTCACAAACAAATGGATAAAAGTCAAGAATGAAGATAAAAACCATATTTTGCTATGCTATAGTATGCCCTAAGGATGGCCTTTTGACTGAAAGCTATCATATTTAAAAATATAGCCTAAATAAAGTAAACCCATTTTTAAATGGGTTAGTTTGAATTTGTTTTCAAAATTGATGATTTAAAAAAAAATTCAATGAACACTTTTGAAAAAAATTGTTAATTATTGTGAAGCTGCTTTGAAATAATCTGTGTTATAGAAATAAATGTGACGACTTATTTTGTTGTATGTTAATTAAATAAATAAATATTATATATAAAATAATAAAAATAAAAACTATTAATATTATATATTAAATAAAAAGTACAAATATTTTAAGGTAAAATTTACAATTGTTATATTCAAAATAAATGTAATATATATTTATTAATATAATAAAGTTATGAATAAATATATATGTGTGTGTATAATTGATCATTTAATTTGATAAAGTTTCATGTCTTTACATTTGAATGTACATGAATTACTGATTTATATATATATATATATATATATATATATATATATATATATATATATATATATATATATATATATATATATATATATATATGTACACACATATCGGCCAAAAAGTTTAAGATTGGTAAGATTTTTTATGTTTTTAAAAGAAGTCTCTTCTGCTTACTAAGGCTGCAATTTTTTGATAAAAATACACAAAAAACACAGTAATATTGTGAAATATTATGACAATTTAAAATGACTTTTTTATATTAATATTTATTAAAATGTAATTTATTACTCTGAAAAAAGCTGAATTTTCAGCATCATTACTCCAGTCTTCAGTGTCACATGATCCTTCACAAATCACTCAATATGACTGATTTTATGCTCCAAAAACATGTATGATTATTATCCATGTTGAAAACAGTTTTTTACATTTTTATATACATGTTTTTGGAGCATAAAATCATCATATTAGAGTGATTTGTGAAGGATCATGTGACACTGAAGATTAATGATGCTGAAAATTCAGCTTTTTTTCAGAGGAATAAATTACATTTTAATAAATATTAATATAAAAAAGTCATTTTAAATTGTCATAATATTTCACAATATTACTGTGTTTTTTGTGTATTTTTTATCAAAAAATTGCAGCCTTGGTGAGCAGAAGAGACTTCTTTTAAAAACATAAAAATTCGTATCGACCTTAAACTTTTGACTGGTAGTGTGTGTGTGTATATATATATATATATATATATATATATATATATATATATATATATATATACACTGTATATACCCACACACCCACACACACATGCATACCCACACACAAACATAAATAATTTATTTGTGTATCTCTACAGTATCTATCTATCCATCCATCTCATATTTATATATATATATATATATATATATATATACTGACAGGTTATAATGTATATTGCTTTATGTCAAGGTGTCATAACTAAGACATCTTAAACAATGTCATATTTGCATTCAAAATGTCATTATTGAGCAAAAGAGACTTAATTACAGTTGTCATAAACATGCATAAACCCTACTTCATATTCAAGACATATGTCATGTCATGGTTATGAAAGTGTCATGTCAGTCTTATGCACACCCCTTCAAGTAAAGTGTTACCAATGTGGGTAATCACAACCAATCAGTTTGACAGCACTAATTACATATAGCACTCACCGCTCACTCTAATTTAGGTAACACCTGTCCAACTGCTTGTTAACGATTACTCCCAAGCAGCCAATCACATGGCAGCAACTCAGTGCATTCAGGCATGTAGACATGGTCAAGACAATCTCCTGCAGTTCAAACCGAGCATCAGTATGGAAAGAAGTGATTGAGTGACTTCGAACGTGGCATGATTGTTGGTGCCAGAAGGGCTGGTCTGATATTTTCAGAAACTGCTAATGACTGGGTTTCACTCACAACCATCTCTAGGGTTTAGAGAATGGTCCGAAGAAAAAACATCCAGTGAGCGGCAGGAGTCTGCGGAAATGCCTTGTTGATGCCAGAGGTCAGAGGAGAATGGCCAGACTGGTTTGAGCTGATAGAAGGGCAACAGTGACTCAAATAACCACCCGTTACAACCAAGGTGGGCAGAAGAGCATCTCTGAACGCACAGTACGTCGAACTTCGAGGCAGATGGGTGCACAGCAGCAGGTACCACACGTGTGCCAGCTCCTTTCAGCTAAGTAACAGGAAACTGAGGCTACAATTTGCACAAGATCATCGAAATTGGACAATAGAATATTGGAAAAACGTTGCCTGGTCTGATGAGCCTCGATTTCTGCTGTGACATTTCGGATGGTAGGGTCAGAATTTGGCATCTACAACATGAAAGCATGGATCCATCCTGCCTTGTATCAACGGTTCAGGCTGGTGGTGGTAGTCATGGTGTGGGAGATCCGGGCACTTTCCGGGCCCCTTGGTACCAATTGAGCATCGTTGCAATGCCACAGCCTACCTGAGTATTGTTGCTGACCATGTCCATCCCTTTATGACCACAATGTACCCAACTTCTGATGGCTACTTTCAGCAGGATAATGCGCCATGTCATAAAGCTGGATCATCTCAGACTGGTTCCTCAACATGCACAACTGAGTTTGCTGCACCCCCAAACGGCCTCCACAGTCACCAGATCTCAATCCAATAGAGCATCTTTGGATGTGGTGAACGGGAGATCGCATCATGGATGTGCAGCCGACAATCTGCGGCAACTGTGTGATGCCATCATGTCAATATGGACCAAACTCCCTAGGAATGCTTCCAGCACCTTGTTGAATCTATGCCACGAGAATTGAGGCAGTTCCTAAGGCAAAAAGTGTCCAACCCGTTACTAGCATGGGTACCTAATAAAGTGGCCGGTGAGTGTATATTATCTTAAGGTTTAAGATTTAGTTCACTCGGTTTGAGCAATACGGCGGCTTATCTTAAGAAAACACCACTAACCAGTCAAGTGACTTAACCGACCTGTGGTAAAAGTGTCGGACACTGGTTCGCTCTCCTCCAGACCTTTCACTGCAATAACTGACACCTGATACATCTCTCCAGGAGTCTCAGATTCAGTAGTGAAACCTGAGATTGTGACCCGTCCACCATCACGATCATGGGTGTACCTGGTAACATACAGAAGAGAAGCAATAACGAATGAATTTACAGTATAGCTACTTGAATATAATTACATTGCATGTAGCTATTGCATTGCATTTAGGGTTTGAAGAGCACCAGCACTCGCCTCCTTGGACTGGGAAGTAAGTGATCCTGAAGGAGTCCGGTTGGGAACGCGGTACAGTCCAGTAAACCACAGCTGATGTGTCCGCTGACGTCAGAGAACGAAGGTCTGGAGAACTCCAAGGCCTGCCAGCAAAGCAGATATATATACATAGATTTAGCAATGTCAAGAAGAAAATGCAGAAATTTGGGAAATTGTTCCACCCAGGGTCCTTATGGCCATTTAGATATGAAGTTAATTAATACACAGCCACTAGAAAACTGACAAAGAAAGACCAGCATCAAACACTGAACTGCAGAAGAAGCGGGCCTTTCCCTGGTGCAATGAAAAAGGCCTAAAAGAAAGATTCGTTAGTCTTAATAGTGCAAGTTTCCATTCCAAGAAACATCCACAAAAGCTCCCATTTGTACCAATCATGCCAAAATCATTAAACTGCATTCCACAAATTTACCTGGAGTACAATGATAAAAATAAGGCAAGTTATTTAGATTAAACCATTTACATAAACCAACACAGAATCATTAGTTGTCAGGGCATGCGGACAAATGAACATCACTTTCCCAACAGCAATGTGCAGAAACATGTAACTTGATGGTTTAGTAGTGACATGAACATCAGGAGACTTTCCTCTGGATGCATGAACACACATATGAACGTTCCTTAGAAGAGAAACGAATGCATGCAAGGTTAAAGTCAACATGAACTGAAGTTTTGTCAAAAAGTATTTTTCAGTGCCACTTTTCAAGCCCCAATCAAGTTTTTCTTGTTAACTACTGTATTTAATTTGGTGCTTTTGTGCATCTTTTGTAAGTCGCTTTGGATAAAAGCATCTGCTAAATGCATAAATGCAATGTTTTGTGAACAGAGTCTTTCACACTCTCAAATGTTGAATACTAACATTAACATTAATACATTTCTGTAACCTAAAGTGATGACAGAAAGAAGCTGTCAGAGGACCACAAAATAGCACTGTTTCAACTTCAGTATTTGCTGTTGACTTTAACCCTGGATTGAAACATATCATGATAGATACATTTCAAATCATGGTGCACCAAAGATTAACACATCAGTCAGTACCTGTTTAGGATGAAGAGTGTTATTTAGAGGTTAAAGACACTTCCACCACATTGCAGCCAAGAAAGCCCTCTCAAATCCAGAAGTGATGCGAAAGCCAATCCCATAACACTGAACACAAACCTGTTCTGGCAACAGCAGTAATGGGTTGGGAGCGATGTTCCAACGTGACACCGTAAAGCTCAATTTCATACTCGGTTCCCCCCAAAAGTTGCGTTAACACTTTGGTTCTTTCATCGCCCGGCAGAACGAACTCTCGAGGGTGGGAGAGCTTTCTCGAATCTCTAACTTCGAGCACAAATCGATCAAAAACGTCGTCTTCTGCCGTCCAGGCCAGCCGAAACTCTCAGGGGTGACGTCCGACACGAAAAGGTGCTCAATCTCTGGTTCTGCCTCTGATTGACAAGAGGAAATGGGTCTTTTTCTTGTTTCAACCAGTTCATTTCCAACTACCTTGCCGGTCTCCAACCATTCCACATGCATACTACTTCTCGTGTTAGTTTAACCATGGACACATGTATACGCGTCCCTGCCTTCATGACTGGCATTAGAAAATCATGCACGCCACTTACACAAGACATTCATGCAAGACTGTTTCCTTCTGAGCTGCATCATACAAGATCTTCATGCTGGTGAAAAACCTTGATGATATGGGACTTATATGGGATGATATCGATGGATATCGTTTTTGCCAGCCATTTAAGTAGAAAAGAAAACAGTTGAAATATGGCATCAGACATGTGGGACAAGTGAAGCATGTATTGTTCACACAAGAAAAACACTTATCGATGGAGGAGACCTGGCCAATAAACAAGGGATAGTATTAAGGGGTAGTAGAGTTTCCCAACCAAAGCTTAGATGTCATCTTCTAGAATATAGACTGTGACATTAAAGAGGACGTGTAAACACTGGACATGTTCATTATTTTGAATTGTCATCTGCATAAGCATTAGTATTTTCTATTGAGCCTCTCTCAATCAGTCTGACCAATAATGGGGTGGTGATGGCGGAGTGGATAAGACACATGCCTTTGGTGTGAGATACAAGGGTTTGAATCCACTGTGAGACACAATGTGTCCCTGAGCAAGACACTTAACCCTAGTTGCTCCAGAGGCATGCAATAAGACATATAGCAATTGTAAGTTGCTTTGGATAAAAGTAACAGCTAAATGAATAAATGTAAATGCAATAGAAGCATCTAATGCTCAAAGGTTAAAAACAGTTGCATTAAAGTCATTTTACAGTCGAAAGTGATATTTATCTTACTAATTGGTTAGTTGAAATGAAGTTGCAAAGTTACTTATAGTTAGTAGAGTGTCTAAAGTGGACCATAAAGTGTTACCAATAACAGTTCTCGTCAGTACTGATTTTAAAATGACTGACCAATCAGAAGCTCAGCAGCTGGGGGTGGAAAAGCAACTTGAGCGTATGAAGTGTTATGCTATGTTCACACCGGACACGAATAGCGCGTCAGGCGCGAATGATTTCAATGTTAAGTCAATGCAAAGACACGTTATGCACGTAAAAAATTCCCTACTTCATCAAGTTCGCATCGAATTGAGCGCCTGGCGCGTCAAGCGCGAATGATTTAGTTAGTGCTGTTTGTGCAATCATGCGTTTGATGCGAATTCGCGCCTGCCGCCCAAGTTGAAAAATCGGAACTTGGTCGTCAATTCGCGCCTCGTTAACCAATCAGGAGCCTAGCTGTTTGCTCACGTGGTGAAGGATGTGGATGCTTTAATAAATAATTTTGTAATATGTCTAAATGCCTGGTGTAGTTCTAATGCACAACAAAGCTAAATTAGATGGATGAGGGCGAGGGTGATCCTCGCTCTGATGCAGGACAACAGGTCATCAAACTGGGTGCGGGACAGTCGGAAGTACCGCTGACAGCGGCCAATATCCAGGCGCAGCTCCTGGAGCGAGCAAATGGTAAAATTCACAACGGTTCGCCTCCGAAGGGTCGATGAATGCTCGATCAACATAAAAAAAGATGGCCGCCAACAGGTTTCAATTCTGACGTGATTTTACGCGCGTCAGTTTCACTCTTGACGTGCAAATTAACACAAAGTGGTCAAGCTAGTGGTCAAACTAGACGCGAATTTGATGTGCTATTCGCGTCCGGTGTGAATCGTAGCACTATAGAGCAACTGCACATTTGATCAGGTTTTTGTCATGGTATTGAGTGTCTAATGTATCAGAGAGAATCTTGAACATGTCCTGTGCATACAACCCTGCAAAAATTGCAATAGCGGTAAAATATGATCTGCTAGATATTACGCAACAAAGTAAAAACTACTAAGCTTGGGCAGTGAAAGCTCTGAGGTGAAGGAGTGACGTGCAGTTGAAAAGCAGAAAGCGGTACCTGTAACAGCCACTGTGGTGATTGGACGAGACTGTAACCCATCCCCTGACACCCCGGTCACACTGACCTCATAGCCAATGCCAGTAATCAGGCCCAAAACATCCAGTAAGGTCTGGTTTCCCGGCACTACGTACTCTTGTGGCTCCAGCAGCAGGCCAGAGTCCGACACCTTTACCTGAAAATGGCTGAAGCCTTCAGAAGAATCTGCTTCCCAGGACACCCGAAATCCATATGGGGTAATATTCGAAAACGGTGAGGTTTCCCACTTTAGGTAATGACGCTGGGATACGTGGTACAGGATTCATTTGGGTCCCGTAGTTGCAGTGTTATAGGAGGGGACAATACAGGGTGAGGATGTATAAATGATTCTGCAGTGATTGCAAGGTCAAAATAACTTGTTATTTGTCAAATGTTACTTATTAATTTGTCAATGTTAAGCTATTATTATATAAGCTTTCTGTGTTCCATGTAAAAAGCGAGTATTCAGAGGGTGCAATACAACTGCATGCATATGCATTGACAAAAACGGGAATGAATCAAAATAATCATCCATCTGTTTTAATTAAACAACATGTGGTCAGAGTCAGACAGATGCAAAAATGAGTTTCCACACTGCAAATTTACTTTTCCAATCAATCATGTTTGAAGCATAGCAGATTATGTTGCAAACAGAAAAATCAATGGGAGAATTAGTGTTTTTTTTTTACTTTGCACAAAAAACTATTTCAAGTTCCAATGTTTTTTTATTCTTTCATTTTTTATATAGTCACACTTGGGGCCAGATTTAACAGCTTGCACCAGCGCAAACCCTTGGCTTTCAAAAGCTACAGTAAGAATTTACTAAAGACGCAGCGAAAAGACGTGAACAGGGTTATTTTTGTGGTCAACCTTATTGCATATGCATTTGTAGGAGTTTTCAATGCATTCTCATATATAGTGTATATAGTGACGCTTTTGACATTTGGCTCCCTTTAGCGTCAATACATATGTGTAGGTTTAGGTCTGGGGTAGGGTTAGACCACTAGGAGGCGTCTTCTGGCCCATATACAGTATATCTGCGTCTCATATTGACGCTAAAGGGTACCATGTGCGTTGGATGTTGACTGAAATGTCAAAAGCCTCAGTATATGACACCTTGGGATGAGACCGGGCGGGAGTTTCCCTTTCAGACGCAAAATTTATGGCAGGAGAGTATTTAAATTAATCATGCAAGGTGATTTCACGAAGGTTTGTGCTCGTCAATTTACTGGTATTTGTATCAGCGCTAATTTGTGCTGCTCTTGGTAGATTACGATGATAATTATGGAAAAACTTTCCACTCACATCTGCATTTTATTGGATTGCGCTGCTCACGCTACTTGCCCTGATTAGTAAATCCGGCCCCTGGTGTAAAAAGGCCTTCGGAGTCATTCAAATGACCATGTTAAATATTACATGCATGCAATTGTTTCAGTAATTTGTAAATGTGTTAGTTATGTTTGTTAAGTCCTGATTTGTTGTGATAGAAGCATGAAAAACTTGCACAGTACCTGTACTGGTATTGAAGGAAACTGATGGAGTTTGACGGCCATGAGACAGACCGTAAAACACTATGTCATAGACCGTAGAGTCCATAAGACCCATCACGGTAACGTTCCTCTCTGATCCTGATAGCCTGAGCTCTACAACATCATACAGCTGCTCATGGTCAGTGATACGAGCAGCAAAGCCATCAAAGTGGCCTGACAGTGTGCTCCAGGACAGTGCCAAGCTATTCGGGAGGGTTTCAGACACCACAACGGTGCCCAATTTAGGCTTAGGCTCTGAATGAAAGAAAGTATTGGGTACTGTTACGAAACTTAACAGTAGCGGAAACAAGCGAAAACTGGATGTTTAATACAGTAGGAATATTCTGGGTTATTTGCCTTAATGTCTATGATAAGCATCTGTGGTCTGCAGTCAATTGCAGCAGATAATAATTACGACTTGGTCCTCAGTTTGAAACATGGCAAAGAAAATGCATAAGCATTCAGTGAGACCAATTCTTTTTTGCACTTTAAGGACAAACTACTTAGGTTTGCCCGAAAAATGGCATCAAATCACTGATCAATCAATCACACTATTCAAGTGTTTGTATGTAATGCTATAAGTAGTAAGTAAACTAGGCATTTTGGCCCAAATTAGATGCAATATGGACCTGATTTTATCCTACAATTCAAAAGAGTGAGTGACAAATTGGACATAACTTGTGCAAATACAAGGTTTGGAAGCAAATCTTTAGTCCTGCTAATCAACAACATGCCATAGACATTACCCTGCAAACAACCAGTAATACTACTTTACGTCATGCTTTCATGTACTTTGTGCCATACTATGAACTATGTAATTGTGATTTTTTTTAATATGCACAATTCTGACATTATTTCTCACAATTCTGAGCAATTTTAAGGTTTTTTCTCAGAATAGTGAGTTTATACCTCGCAATTTAATTCAGTATACTTCAAATTCATTTTATCTTTAATATACTTTATGTAGAGAGTATACTAATATCAATGTACAAGAAGTATACTTGTAAGTGTACCATTTCAATATTACTTGGGACTAGATTGGCCAACTTTTTAGTGTATAAAAGTATACTTAAAGTGTAACAGTAGACATTGTGTAGACAAGTTTTTCATTTGTACTGCAACTATACTACAAGTGAACTTACTGATGGTTTACTTGTCAAATACTTGTAGCAATGTTTTAGTTTTTGAAAGTACACGTTTAGTAGTTATATGCAGTACTGCAACTTGCTTTAAGTGAACTTAGCACCACACTTACAGTTTACTATTTATATATCACTATGTATATATTATTTTTGCACTTTAAGTATACTACTATATTCCTATTTAGGTAAAAATAATATATATACTAGAAATATACCTTTCAGTCAACAGTGGGGAAAGAGTAAAGTAGATTTGGATTCATATGTACACTACCAAGGGTCTAGCCTACAAAAAAATCAACTTTAAGACAGTTTTAAATTTGGGAATTAAAAATTATAAAGTAAAAAAAGTCCAAATTGCGAGATATAAACTTGAACTTGTAAGGAATAGTAAGAATTGTGAGATAAAACTGTGAAATTACCTTATTATTGTTTTATTCCAGGGTCGCAAATGGGCTTCCATAGCAAACCAAATCTTCAAAACCCAATATAATTGTCTAAAGCATGTATTCTGAGAACTCAAAAGCATGCTCAGCTGTACCTGTGGTTACTACAGTTGTCAGGGCAGCCGTGTTGGCGCCACCAGAGGTGGCATACAGCTTGATCTGATATCGCGTGTCTCCTCTGAGCCCGGTCAGCACCGTGGAGCGGGCACCTGTGGGCAAGGTGCGCCCCGTCGCCTGCGAGGGCAAAGCAGACTCTCTCACCTCGACTATAAAATTATCAAACGCCTTCTCTCCCGTCCGCCAGGAGAGCGACACTGTGTCTGAGGTAATGTTTGAAACAACTAGCCCAGACAAGTCAGGCTCGTCCGCTACAGGGGAAAAAGCCAGCCATGGCGTTTTGTTTAGTGTCTCTTTCTCTGCTTTCAATTTAGTTTTAGAGATCTGTCCATGCTAACGGTCCACCTAACAGCACTTGGTTAAAGAGATAGTTCAGCCAAAAAAGCATTCACTCATCCTCATTTCGATTCAAATCTGTATGCTTGTGTGTCTGGTCAAAATCAAAACAGGGTTTACGGCGTGGGAGGTGGGCGCACTAAGAAGAATGCTAAAGACCGCAGCTGCTAGCGTCAGTCACTAGTGCACCTCTTAAAGCCAGGGGAGTGAGGTTTACTTGCACAGCTCTTACTGGCCTATGTTCGTTGCACTTGCTTTCCCATAAACCTCATTCCCATCCGGGTCATGGCACCAAAAGTAGTCGTTTCTACTCGACCAGCTCAGAGTGAGGTTTGAACCAGGGTCTCTGGCGTGCGAGACTGGCTTGCTAACAAGGACGCTGAAAGACCGCAGCTGCTAGCGTCAGTCAATAGCGTGCCTCTTGAAGCCAGGGGAGTGAGGTTTACATGCACAGCTCTTACTAACCTATGTTCGTTGCACTTGCTTTCCCATAAACCTCATTCTCATCCGGGTCACGGCACCAAAAGTATTCATTTCTACTCAACCAGTTCCTAGTGAGGTTTGAACCAGGGTCTCTGGCGTGGGAGGTGGGCTCGCTAACAAGGACGCTAAAGACTGCAGCTGCTAACGTCAGTCAATAGCATGCCTCTTGAAGCCAGGGGAGTGAGGTTTACATGCACAGCTCTTACTGGCCTATGTCCATTGCACTTGCTTTCCCATACACCTTATTCACATCCGGGTCACGGCACCAAAAGTAATCACTTCAACTCGACCAGCTCCTAGTGAGGTTTGAACCAGGGTCTCTTGCATGGGAGACAGGCTCGCTAATCAGGAACGCTAAAGACCACAGCTTCTAGTGTAAGTCACTAGCATGCCTCTTGAAGCCAGGGGAGTGAGGTTTACTTGCACAGCTCTTACTATCCTATGTCCGTTGCACTTGCTTTCCCATAAACCTCATTCCCATCCAGGTCATGGCACCAAAAGTAATCAGTTCAACTCGACCAGCTCCTAGTGAGGTTTGAACCAGGGTCTCTGTCATGGGAGACGGGCTCGCTGAACAAGGACGCTACAAAACACAGCTTCTAGTGTCAGTCACCAGCATGCCTCTTGAAGCCAGGGGAGTGAGGTTTACATGCACAGCTCTTACTGGCCTATGTCCATTGTACTTGCTTTCCCATAAACCTCATTCTCATCCGGGTCACAGCACCAAAAGTAATCGTTTCTACTCAACCAGCTCCGAGTGAGGTTTGAACCAGGGTCTCTGGCGTGGGAGGCGGGCGCACTAAGAAGCACGCTGAAAGACCGCAGCTGCTCAGCGTCAGTCACTAGTGTGGCTCTTGAAGCCAGGGGAGTGAGGTTTACATGCACAGCTCTTACTAGCCTATGTCTGTTGAACTTGCTTTCCCATAAACCTCATTCCCATTCGGGTCACGGCACCAAAAGTAATCGGTTCAACTCGACCAGCTCCTAGTGAGGTTTGAACCAGGGTCTCTGGCATGGGAGACGGGCTTGCTAACAAGGACACTAAAGACCACAGCATCTAGTGTCAGTCACTCAGCGTGCCTCTTGAAGCCAGGGGAGTGAGGTTTACTTGCACAGCTCTTACTGGCCTACGTCCATTGCACTTGCTTTCCCCCTAAACCTCATTCCCATCCGGGTCATGGCACCAAAAGTAACCAGTTCTACTCGACCAGCTTCGAGTGGGTATACTAGCAAATCATCTTGTGGCACCAGATTTAAATAAACTTGAATTTAGTCTTCAATTGTGCATCTTCCTCACGCTATAACATGACTTCAGAAGACTTGAGCTTCATGGACCACTTTTAGAGAGATCTTCAACAAATGAAGATGAAGAAAAAACATACAGGTTTGGAATGACATGAGTACATAAATGTAAACTTTTTGGTTGAACTACTCTTTTGAGGCCTGATTTATCATTTCCAATATAAACAAACGGGGGAAAACAGCAAGGAAAAGAGAGAATTCCAGTTACCTGTGGAGGCGACAGCACTGACGGAGTCTGTTCTCCTTCCCTTCATAACTCCAGTGAGGTAAGCTATATAGTCAGTAGTCGGCTGTAGCCCAGTGATTTCAAATGACTGTGTACCGTGTGTTAGATTATATTCAACTGGCTCCCGCTGCCAGCTAGAGTCTATAATCTCCAGGATAAACCTCTCAATATCTCCTCTCGTGTCATTCCATGAAATGGAGAAGCTCTCTGATGTAATATTAGACACATACAGACTGCCAACCATTGGAGCGCTATCTAAAAGGAGAAACGGTTATTGGAACAGAGGTAATGTATATTTGCACTTGCTGTACAGTGTTTGGACATTGTCACCCTTAATGTCTATAGTTACATCCTTACTGTACTATATGCGTAATTTGCATGTATAATTTGTTAAGCCGAGGAAATGATTTGCTATTTATTGTGAGAACTGATATTAATTGTTATAGGCTAAATACTGACTAGTGTTATTTGTGCTTGTTGGATTAGGCCTGTTTTACACACCCCGTATCTGCAGCATATTTATTGTTGCATGCATACAGGTTAGAGTTTTCATATCTTAGATTTCACCATGGCAAAGTTTGTAAAAACTATAATTAAAATGTAAATAATCAGCCAAAAAATAATATACTTAAATTCTTCATTTTTAATGTTTTCATGAATTGTTCGCGTACACACTGCAGATGCGTGATATGAAAACTATGGAAGCTTGTTTCCGCCAAGAACAAAAAAATAAATAAAATAATTGCGACTTTTTATCTCACAATTGCGAAATATGAAGTCAGAATTGTGAGAAATAAAGTCGCAATTGCCTGTTATAAAGTCAGAATTGCGATTAAGTCGAATTGAGAAATTACAGAAGTGCGAGTTTTTATTTCACAATTCTGACTTTTTTTCTCACAATTGCGAGTTTACATCTCGCAATTCTGACTTTATAACACATAATTGCGAGGTTATATGTCGAAATTCTGACATCTTTTCTAGAATTGTGAGATAAAAACTCGCAATTGCGACTTATCAGGCCAATTCTAAGGGAAAAAAGACTAACTTTTTCCCCTCAGAATAGTTTAAATCTCACAATTCTGACTTTACAACATGCAATTTCGACTTTATATCACGCAATTGTGAATTTATTTCTCGCAATTCTGACTTTATACCACGCAATTCTTACTTTATACCATTATACTTTATAATGGATCTCGCAATTGTGAGAAAAAAAGTCAGAATTGTGAGATAAAAGGTCGCAATTACCTTTTTTATTTTTCATTCTGTGGCGGAAACAAGCTTCCATAGAAAACAGAAAAGCCGGAGAAAAAAAAGAAAAGAAAAAGGTGTTTTCCAAGAATGTTCGTTTAGATGTGAATAAAACTGAGGCTGTTTTGTTATATTTGTTCACTGTAGTGTCAAAACAGGTTAACAAGAATATCGCGTTAGTGCATATGAAGCATTGAACACAAAAGATGTATAAAGATTATTCCAAATTATTCCCATGCCAATGTTTGATTATTCCCAATCCAAACAAAAGTTAATGCTCAGATGGTGACCAGAAATAAAGCAGTGTTTCAATATCACACCAGTATTTCCAGTGAATGGGTAAAAACATAAATAACAGAGTTAAAAAAATATATGAATAAACGTGTTAGAAGAAACAACATGTCAGAAGATGGATGAGTATATAATGGTGATAGCCAGTATCTATTTTGGTTTATGTAAGGCTACTTTAATTATTTCAAGAAGTATATTCTGGGCTTCTTCGTAAATGGGTTACATTTAGCTTCCTCCTGGTCAAAAACTGACAAAAACTTAAAATTTAACTTAATTTTTTTCCCAGGATAACCATTCAAATATATTTTTGTTCTATAATATTTTCTGAATATTATTTAGAATGCTTAGAGTTTTTTATGATACTTTGCATTAATTATATATTTTTATGAGCTATTTTTTCCATTAGAATTTATATATATATTTTTATTTTATATTTATTTAAAAAAAATCAATAAATGCAACATTTCACATCAAAATAGAGTGCCAGCCTAATAAAAAAAAGTTAATTTATTAAATGTATAAATATATAAAAAATATGCATAAAAATTGGTTCAGCTGATGAAAAAGATTGGGAATCATGGCGCTGATATAGAAAGACCTCAAAATAAACACTACATCAAAATGGATGGCTTATTTAAATGCATGTTGCTTCTATATCAAATCAATAGATGTGTGAAATGATGCAGGGAGATGATGAGATCACACAATGAAATGATATGTAAGAGGGTGAAATATGTTGCAATCACTGCAGCACATCAAAACTCACCACAATGTGATATCTATATAAGATGGGTGGTGCCATGCATTTGGGGTAGCTGGTTGAAATGGATGATATGTAAAGGTTGACAATGATTACTGCTTAACACAAAGCTTTGATTTCAGTGGGAATGAATGGAAACATGACATATCCTTTGCCCCAACGCAATCAACTTGGAGGCAAGACCGACACAGTGGCTGGAACAGTACAGCTGACAATCAGTAAGCTTTGTTAAATGAACTCGTTTCACAATCAACAAATTATTGTGGACATGCTTAGGTTTCATGAACAATTAAAAGGAAATGTTAGAGCACAGAAGCACCTGCTTGACACCACAGCTCCCAACTAGAATGAAAAAGGTCAGAAACAGAGAAAAGATTAAGAAAAAAAGGTATAATAGAAAATAGGTTTCCCATCCCTTGTGAAAAAGAAGTGGGCTTAATTGCATGATTGAATGTGCACTTGCATTGGGTTTTAAATCTGAAAAGGATATTTATAAAAACTGTACTTGCCGATAATATGATTAATTAAACATTGATATAAAATGTATGATAATTAATATAACATTAATTGAACATATACACTACCGGTCAAAAGTTTAAGATCGGTAAGATTTTTTATGTTTTTAAAAGAAGTCTCTTCTGCTCACCAAGGCTGCAATTTTTTGATAAAAAATACACAAAAAACACAGTAATATTGTGACAATTTAAAATAACTTTTTTATGTTAATATATATTAAATTGTAATTTATTCCTCTGAAAAAAGCTGAATTTTCAGCATCATTACTCCAGTCTTCAGTGTCACATGATCCTTCACAAATCACTCTAATATGATGATTTTATGCTCCAAAAACATGTATGATTATTATCCATGTTGAAAACAGTTTTTTACATTTTATTTCAGGATTATTTGATGAATAGAAAGTTCAAAGAACAGCATTTATTTAATTAGAATCTTTTCTAACATTATAAATGTATTTACTGTAACTTTTGATCAATGTAACTCATCCTTGATGAATAGAAGTATTGATTTCTTATTTATTTCCCCCAAAAATAAAATACAAATTCTTACTGACCCCAAACTTTTTAAAGGGTAGTGTTTAATGTAACAAAAGCTTTCCATTTCAGATAAAAGCTGTTCTTTTGAACTTTCTATTCATCAAAGAATCCTGAAATAAAAATGTAAAAAACTGTTTTTAACATGGATAATAATCATACATGTTTTTGGAGCATAAAATCATCATATTAGAGTGATTTGTGAAGGATCATGTGACACTGAAGACTGGAGTAATGATGCTGAAAATTCAGCTTTTTTTCAGAGGAATAAATTACATTTTAATATATATTAACATAAAAAAGTCATTTTAAATTGTCATAATATTTCTCAATATTACTGTGTTTTTTGTGTATTTTTATCAATAAATTGCAGCCTTGGTGAGCAGAAGAGACTTCTTTTAAAAACATAAACTTAAACTTTTGACCGGTAGTGTATACTGTAAATTTAAATGTATTTATTTAAATAAATACATGCTTGTCATAACACAAATAATTATTGTTCAACTCATTTGAAATGATTAAGTGTATTTGAAATGAACTGGAAACTTGAACTGAATGAAAATTAAGAAGGGGCTGATTTGTGAGTTTGTTTTCAATTTAATGTAAAATGAATATGTGATGAGTTAAGTTCAACTAATTGTATTTAATATACATTTAAACTATAATACATTTTCATTTTATAACATGCAATTAAGTGTCTTTTTCACAAGGGATGTCCAGGTCAGCATGGATACCTGTTGCTGCTTCAATGTTGATCGACCCCAGGATTCGAGCCCTGATGCACTCCGTATAGTGTAATTGTATAGGACGTGTCGGGGCTTAGCCCAGACATCCATAAACTACGTGCATCCCCAGATACAGAAAGGCTCTGTGTTTCTGGACCACCTGCTGAATTTGCCACTTCAATCACAAAACTGTCAAAGGCAAGGCCATCCTCAATGATCCAGGACACATTGAAACTATCCCAAGATACATCAGACACACTCAGACTGCCAATCTGCGGCTTCTGCTCCTCTGACAGACAAAGAAATCAGAAATGAGTTATTGTCACTGAAATTAATTACATTTGCATAATGAAATGAGCTCAACTTGCCAGTGCCACTTGCATAAACACAATGACAGCTACAGATAAAACAGTTAATAGATGGAATGAAATGATATGAATGAAGACATGAGGCACAAAGATGGTGTTCATTCATGTAGAGAAATAATGGTAGAGTGATCCGATATAAAACGTTTAAGAATTATTTCATGCCATAATCCCGAGGGGACGTTTGGAAAGCACAGGAACAATTCTGCAAGCGTTTTGTGGCACTAGAGGTATAGGATCACATCTTGGGTGTTACCTAAAATGTTTAGTTTGATTGGAGAAAGTGAACTTTACATAATATTCAATGATTAATAAATAATTAAAACACTACCATTTAAAAGTTTGGGGTCGCTAAGATTTTGTAAAAGGTTTTTGAGTCTCTTATGCTCACCAAGGCTGCATTTATTTGATCCAAAATACAGTAAAAACAGTGAAATTTTGCCAATTTCGAAGTTTTAAATTATGTTTTGAATTTGATATATATTTCATTTATTAAAAATATATTATTAAAATTAATTATAATAATTAAAATTAATTAATTATAATAATTATTATTATTATTATAATAATATAATTATAATTTAATTATATTAAAAATATTAAAATTTAATTAAAATATATTTGATATATTTGATATATTTTAAAAAAGTAATTTATTCCTGGGATCAAAGCAGAATTTTCAGCATTATTAATCCAGTCTCACATGATCCTTCAGAAATCATTCTAATATGCTGATTTGCAGCTCAAGAATCATTTCTGATTATTATCAGTGTTGAAAACAGTTGTGCTGCTTAATATTTTTTAGAGCCAGACCGATAAAGGATTTTGAAGGCCGATGACTGATACAAATATTTGTTGGTTTTAAAATCCGATATTCCGATATATCGGCCGATATTATTATTATTTTTATTTCAGAAATGCGCAACAAAATATTAACAGATTTCCCTAACATTAGTTATTTGTAGTTATTTATGAGTTTTAACTAAAATAATATGATAATGCATTTTAAAAAGAAACTTGTTTCTATTGTCACAACAGAACAGAGGAACATCAAAATATATTAAAGTTCTGATAAATAAAATAATCATTAGTCCCTACATTGCCTTATAGTTATAAGCTACCTTATAATTACAATGTCAGCTTGCTTATCCCTTTACCTGCACTTTTTGACAACACTCATGACATGGTTGAAAGCGTGATTCGTCCGTTTTTATTTAATTTTTTAAATATTCATTTATCGGCCATTATCAATTGCCAGATACCGATATTTTAGAAAATGCCTAATATCGGCCTGCCAATATACCGGTCTGGCTCTAATTCTAATTTGATATAAGATCTAATTCTATCTAATATTTTTTTATACTAAAGTTAAAACAGAAAATCTAAAAAAAGCATATATTAAAAACAGTAACACTACAATAAGTTCTCATTTGTAAACAAAGAACTAAAACCGATTAACGAATGAGCAATATATTTGTTACAGTATTTATTAATCTTTGTTTAATGTTAGTTCACATTAGGTCATGCTAGTTCACAGTGCATTAACTAATGTTAACAAATGCACCTTTTGATTTTAACACTGTATCAGTAAACATTGAAATAAAAATGAACTATAATTGGTAAATGCTAATACAATTAGCTCATGTTAGCTAAAGTAGTTAACTAATAAAACCTTATTGTAAAGCGTTACCAAAACAAACTATAACCGTATATCAATGATAATAAAATAACACTAATAATGCTTCCTTGCTGAATAAAAGCTTACATTTCTTATAATTTCATAAACATAATTTCTTTTGAACTTTTAAATGGTATTGTACAACTAAATACTTCAACATGCACAGAGCGTCACTTGCAGGATTTGGGTTTCTAAACACTCGTGCAAATTTTCTTTCACAAGCCATCTTACGCCTGCAGAAATGCTCCTATAAATGACATTAGTACTGTGATGGCGGATGACAGACGACTGGTTTCTGAAGATGATGTCCATGTACCTGTCTTGACGTGAACATTGACTGGTTGAGATTTTTCGCCCTCCTTCATCCCATATAAAGTAATCTCATAATGCATGCCAGCGGTCAGCCCATCAACATGGACCTGCCTGGCTTCTCCAGATACGTCAATAATGAGCTCTTTAGACTTATTCGACGTTGAGTTCAGCTCAACGATGAAGCTATCGAAGGCTCCTTCTGGAGCTGACCAAGATAGCCACAAACTATTTCTGCTCACATTTGTGACGTTTAGGTCACTCGGAGGCCCGTGACTCAGAGGCCCGTGACTTGGGCCCTCAAGTTCATCACCTGAGGCTTCAGCTTTAAAATCTTCTGTTAAATAAGTGGAGGTAGAGACTGCTGGTTGAACCTCCTTATGGAGGCTTGGTAGCATTGTTGAAACACTTTTGACGGTCAAAGCAACAACATCAGGAGAGGTAGACTGTGCTAGAGGAAAGTACATTCAGTGCATTTAAGGTCAGAGGTTAAAGCAAGAGAGAATTAGAAGTGCTTTTCCTGTGAAAACAAGAGGTTACAAGTCATTGACTAAGTGCACAATGACATAAGAAATCAAATTTGACTTGATCTTTTGACATATAAGAGGTTTAAAATGTCCTCCTCATTCTGAACAAAGCATTCGTTTAATCAAGTTTCAAAAAGCTGCCCTTTAAAACGGCTCATTTCAGACAGAGGGTCAGAATGAAGGTTGAAAATAATAGTTTTTCTGCATGTATATTTGTTTTGTTTTTATATACATTATAAGTCAGCCTCAAGGAACATATTAAAATAATTGTCATGACCCTTTAAAATATGACTATTCACTTTTGTTTATCCTGGGAAGTGGTTCTCTGATTTGCTCCATTAATAATTGTAAAATAATTACTACTGAAATCTACAAAAAGTACATTTTATAATTCTTTTTGAATTAATATTATGATTTCATTAAATAGTTGCACCACTTTAACATGTGGGATTTCATCCACATGTGTATGTCAGGGTTATTATATTTAACTAAGACCATAAAAAGCATTTTCATTCATATATATTATATATTCACAACATATTCCCCCTCACTTTCTCAAAGTGCACTGAGATTTGAGACGCACTGCATGCGATAAAACTTCATTCACATGCAAATGATGTTACTGTGAGTTATTGAAATCTGCATGCATGAATCTGAAAACATCTGGCATTAATGGCTATGATGAGCCATTAATCGCTGAAGTTTCCAAGTAGTCCACCAGAGTGGAAGTACATGGGACACTTCAATGCAGACCTGGAGATGTTTGAGGAAACGGCATGCATGAACTCAAGTCGTTGTTAATTAAACAATATTCTACTAATCAGTTTTCTCATGCATTTTCTTTTTTTCACTACACAGTTTAGTATGTTATGAGCATTAACTATTTTCTCCACTGGGTTTGTGGATATTCTTGTCATTTATAAACTAGGGCTGGGTGATATACTGAATATTTGCAATAAATATATTAAAAAATGAAAATAATATGCCTGAATCATTATTCGCTGGCTGCGTGACTCATGGAGGTCGTGCAATTCTCTACATTAAATTTTTTATGCATTTATGTAATTGAAAGCAGCAAATTTTTGGTTCATTTTAATATTAAATAAACAATAATTATAAATATTATATTAAATTAAATAAATAAATGTGACATTTTTCCTTGTGTAAATTTAGCCCAAAAAATTATGCAAAAATATTTATTGCATTAAACAACTTGAATTGGATTCAATTCTTGTTAAAATAATGGCTTCTCTTATAAAAAAAATATTGAGATAAATCGTGAATAGAGTAAAAATATATATTAGGGCGGTCAACTATTAATCGCAGAATAAACGCATCCAAAATAAAAGTTTGTGTTTACATAATATATGTGGGTGCACTGTGTGTAATTATATATATATATATATATATATATATATATATATATATATATATATATATATATATATATATATATATATATATATAAATATATATATATATATATATATAAATACACACACATGCATGTATATTTTAAGAAAAAAATGTAAATCTATATACAGTATATAAATGAAAATATTTCTTAAATATATACAAGGATGTGTGTTTATTTATATATATATATTATATATATATATATAATAATTATACACAGTGCACCCACATATATTATGTAAACACAAACATATATATATATTTATATATATATATGTTTATATATATGTTCACATATATATTTATATATATATTATACATTTTTTCTGTATCACCCAGCCCAATAAGCATCAATATCCTGATGCATCATCATCATGCATGTTTTTTTGCTCGACCATTTGATGTATGGGAGCAGTTGCATATCATATATCATGCAAAATGTGTCATTCCACTCTTAAACCTATGAAACCAAACATTTCTTATAATTCATAGCAATGGGACGAAATCAAACAGGTGACTTAGTTGAAACCCAAAGACAGTTTATACCTGTGACTGCTACTGCTTCTAGTAGTGAAGATCTTTGGTTATTGGATATTCCATAAAGCCTTACTTGGTACTCAGTGGAAGCCATTAGACCTCGGATCTTAGTGCCGTTCACCTCCACACTGAGATGAACCTCCTTGTTCCATTTCCCTGAGAAATCTTTAAGTTCTACAGTGTAACTATCATAGCCAATGTGCATATTTGACTCCCACGAAAGATCAAATCCATCAGACGTGACATTGGACACTGTCAAGGTGCCGGTGGGATCCTCGTATCCGCTCCCGGAGACGGGCTCTCGAGTTGTCGAGAAGGCACAAAGCTGAATGACATTGTCGTCGGTGCCTTTGGCTGAACCGAGCTCAGGAAATGTGTTCGCTAGATAAAAAGTGAAAGATGCTACAAGAAAAAGACAAAAACATTTGAAACTGGGCAACAACGGATGAAACCTCATGACAACAGCATGATCACACGTGCAAATCCCTTCATTCAAGACCAAATATGATTGACTATAATCTGGAACATAAGCCCTCACACAAGCTGTTTCCTGAAAGTGAAAAACGCTGATCATAATCGCAAATGATCTGATCATGTTTGATGTTTAACACACAGCTGTGTGAGAGAGATCTGTGTTCGGTATTCAGAAACTCAGATGTAGTGGTGTCACAGTTAGTTAGTTATGGCAGGAAACATTCTTCACGCAAGTGCACAGATGCAAACAATCGACTACAGAAAGTATGCAGATCTGATGAACCTACTTAAAGGGATACTCCACTTTTTTTGAAAATAGGCTCATTTTACAACTCCCCCAGATTAGTTCACTTTTAAAAAAACTTGCTGATAATTTACTCACCCCCATGTCATCCAAGATGTCCATGTCTTTCTTTCTTCAGTTGAAAAGAAATTAAGGTTTTTGATGAAAACATTCCAGGATTTTTCTCCATATAATGGACTTCAATGGGGACCAAACGGTTCAAGGTCCAAATGAGAGTTTCAGTGCAGCTTCAAAGGGCTTTAAACGATTCCAGACGATGAATATTTGAGATGACCAATCAAATCGAAGTAGGCGGGCTTTATATTCACAGACCCTGAGCGCGAATTTTAACAGTGCAACTCGACGCTTCAGTGTACGGTCAAGTGCGAGATAAGATGTAAGTATATATTTGATCGTTTTTTTGGTCATAAATGTTAAACGAATGACAAAAAATAATTAGGCAAACTAATATAGTTTTGTCTAATTTCGCCATTTTTAACTGAAAATAGGCCTATGTAACATATGGCCGACAAGAAACATGAACATAGCCTTTTTTATCATGTACATATTGAGAATAAAATACAAATTGCAGCCTTTAGTAAATTTAAAAAAATCCAACTTTAGGAGGGAAAGAGACAGGGCAAGATAAAAACAGAGAAAAAGAGTGTGATGCTGACGAGGAGAGAAAAATAATCAGCGGCCCACTGACATGGTTTTAAAGCTGTTATTATTTTTTTGCCTTCACACCATCTTAAAATGCACATCTGTAGTTCAGAGAAATCCCAAATTTTCTCGGGAAACCCCGAAACCCCTAACCAGCCTGCCTCAAATTCGGGACTATAGTGATTATAAAACCATGAAACCAACCAGGTAATGAAACTAGTTAATAGTAAGCATTACTAAAGTGTACCTTTATATATTTTTTATATTTCTATATATTATATCTTTTTTATAAATCATACCCCCTAAATGAAAATCCTAAATGAAAATGTTTTATTTTTGGAGGGGGGCATCATAAAGGAATTATGCTTAGGGCACCAAAATGGCTAGCTGCGTTTACTAAAATGAACAAATCCTTTTTCGTGTCATTTGGTTCATTCATTTCGCTTGATAAGACCCTTATTCATCGTCTGGAATCGTTTAAAGCCCTTTGAACAGTTTGCGGTTTGCACTGAAACTGTCATTTGGACCTTGAACCGTTTGGTCCCCATTGAAGTCCATTATATGGAGAAAAATCCTGGAATGTTTTCATCAAAAACCTTAATTTCTTTTCAACTGAAGAAAGAAAGACATGGATATCTTGGATGTCATGGGGGTGAGTAAATTATCAGCAAAAGCTTTTTTTAAAGTGAACTACTCCTTTAAAGAATACCAGTTTGCAATTTCAAGCAGACTGTATTCTACAGCTAATATAACTGGAAGTGGCTCATGTGGAAAGCCTTGCACCCGCATCTGCTCTTACATTAAAAATAAGGTGGATAAACATGCTCTTAATTTTAGATAACTTGGCAACCATTAATGCATGCTAAAGCAATCCTTGCCATGTTGATAATTGCATTGTGGCATGAATTGCATTGACACATTTTGGACGGAGTGCTTCAAAAAATAAGCTTTCATGCCTAAAACTTTGGGAAAAAAATCATGCATATAAAAGTTAGTCATGATCATTTTCACAATCTCTTGTCCACCTGCAAACAGAACAATGGCATTATCATGTTGAAGAAGCAAACAAAAGTAAGGAAGGCCTCACCTGTGGATGCGGTCACAGTGGCTGGAGCACTTCTTCTCCGTGCGCGCTCTGACACCAGGGTGACGGTGTAGCGCAATGCCAGGGGTCAGGCCGGTCAGCGTGTGTGTGGTGGCAGTCGCTGGCAGCTCCAGCTCTTCCCGTCGCCCGTCGGCAGACACAAACTCTAGCCTGTAGGTGGAGATCTTGGCCCGGGGTCTCTTCCAGACCAGTTCCAGAGTGCTTTCAGAGGAGTCTCGCACTTCCAGGTCTCGTGGTGGATCCAGATCTACGTGGGCAAAGAAGATTCATCGTCATTCAAGAGAACAGTCTTATTTTTTTTTAGGATAATCTTTGTTTGTGTTCCAAACAAACAGTATTTGAGCTTATAAAACTTAAACTTTGTAATTTATTTATTAAATGAGCGATCATTTCGCTTGATAAGACCCTTATTCATCGTCTGGTGTCGTTTAAAGCCCTTTGAAGCTGCACTGAAACTCTCATTTGGACCTTGAACTGTTTGGACCCCATTGAAGTTCATTATATGGAGAAAAATCCTGGAATGTTTTTACCAAAACTGTCACTTGCCCGTATACGGGCAACCTAAACTTATTATTACTATTAAATCCTAATCTAATCATGACAAACTATATATCGTTGGAAAGGTCTAAGACTCCTAAATAGATATTTTAGCGCTGTTTTTTTCTTACAAATTAGGAATGAACAGTAATATATGAATTTATGACAAGAGTGCGCCTCAAAAAAATCAACATCATTACAGGAGTTTCTGACCTTTGTCACAAAAAGTCGACGCACACACTTTTAATAATTGAAACTTTGGTTTTTAGTGCTAAAAGTTCATAATAAAACATAATCTAGTATTTGTCAATAAAAAAAGATAAAATTATATTTTTAAAAGTAAGGTTAAGAAGTCCTCTAAAAAGTGTAATATATTATATATATATAATAAATATTTTATTATTATTATATCACATATTTTAGTAGTTATCATAAATTAGGTATCATTTGAAAGCTTACGAACTCAGAATTCATCCTGTGAACACCGTTTTGAAATTAGACGTTGCGTTACCATAGAAACGGTATTTTTTTATTAGGCCCCTCCCCTTTTGGGCATCATCTTTCATAATTTATTATCAAAACCTTTTCTAATCTTGACAAAACACATATTGTCAGAAAGGTCTGAGTCTCAAGGTTCCATATTTAGTGACAGAAGTGATATTTGGATAGAAATGTATTAATTTGTTATGGCAGAATGCATACAATTAAATTCAATGGAATTCAATGGCACCCGGTGGCTATTTTTGGTATAACGCCTAAACAAAATCTCATGGGAACTTCAATTTTTGTGATATCAACTTTAAATTTGGAACACAACTTGGTTAGATATATAGCTTTCATTTTATAGTAATTTTATAGTAAAACATATTTTGTAAAATATTTATTTTATATTCAAAAATATATATTAATAAAGTATATTTTATTTACTGTAAATTATAACTTCCATAACTTTTTCATACTTTAATTTTTTGAAGTGCTTTCACTTCAGTAATAATCTGCTGATTGTTTTCTTTAAAACAAGACCAAACTTGTGTATATATTCCAAAGCATTCTTGAATTACAACCCTTTAAGTTTGTATAGTGCATTTTAATGTCAATTATCAAAAAGAGGGGGCTGACAGGTAAAGGGTTAATTTCTTTTCAGACTGAAGAAAGAAAGACATGGACATCTTGGATGACATGGGGGTGAGTAAATTATCAGCAAAAGTTTTTTGAAAAGTGAACTACTCCTTTAATGCACCCTTGCAGGATAAAAGTATCAATATCTTTCAAATAAACAAAAAACAATGATATTAATCTTGAAGCTTTGAGTGTCTGTCGCTCATATAAAGAAGAGATCTCACCGGTCAGTGCATTGGTGGTGGCCGGCACACTGTCTCTCTCATTCTGAACGGCTGTGACTCCGATCCCGTACTCCGTTCCAGGCTTCAGGCCTACGGCACACACAACCCATTAATCCAGAAGATGAAACTCTAAACTGATGCATTTTCAAGCAGGGAACAAGGGGGAAATTCTGAGTTATGACATCTCTATGTGAACATTTTCACTTCTTTATGTGATTTTCTTCAAATAATCCTTCAATGCACCATGTATGCACATCAGCAAACAAATTGCACTTTCCAGGAGTCCGAAACAAGTCGCATCTGTGACGAATCAAAATCTTGTGTACAGTATGGGTTTAAAAACAGAAATGTGCAGTTTCTATTTTTGTTAAAAAAAGGTATCTGAAGGTGCTCTTTGGGGCCGGGAGTTCGATGTCATGTAGAAAAGGAAATCCAAGACACTCTTCTTTAGAAAATTAAAAAGTAGGGCTGTGCAAAAGTTAATTGCGATTAATCGCATCCAAAATAAAAGTCTGTGCTTACATATATATATTTGTGTGTGCTGTATATAATTATTTTGTATATATAAATACCTATGCATGCATGTATATATTTAAGAATTATTTTGCGCTTAAATTCTGTATATATATATATATATATATATACATATATACATATATATATTATATAATATAAATATTTTATATATGAATAACACATTTTCTTAAACATATACATGCATGTGTGTGTATTTATATATACAGAATAATTATATACAGCACACACAAATATATTATGTAAACACAGGCTTTTATTTTGGATGCGATTAATTGCAATTAATTTTTGCACAGCCCTATTCAAAAGCCTTTATTAGACTGGCTATATCATGGTAGAAAAAATTGTTAAAACATGTAGGGGAAAAAACAACCCACACATAGCGGCACAAACAGCCAGGGTATATTTTCCAAACAGACAATTTCCTCTTTTATAGATGCTAATTGGGAACACCTGAATGACAAATAGCCTGCATATACAGAGAAGGTCGACTAGGCCTTTATAAAAAAAAAAAATAATAAATAATAAATAAATAAATAAATAATAATAATAATTAATAATTTAATATTTTTTTATAATAATTCAAAAAAATTATAATAATAAATAAATAAAATAATAATAAAAAATATAATAAAAAATAATAAAAAATAAAACCAATAATAATACAAATAATAATAAAATAATAAAAAATAAATAAAAATAAAATATATAAAAACAAACAAACAAAAAAAAAGATAAAAAAAACAACAACATATAACAGAAAAGGGCTGAAATCTATTTCTTTATTTAAACCAGGACTGTGGCCTGGCCCTGTAGAAGTAATTTTAATCGGTCACCACCCCGAATACTCTTTTTGATCGTTTCTAAACCCTCAACCATAAGACCTTCGGGTTACTATTGTGCACATTTTTATTCTTTCTTTCTTTTAAAATGATCTTTTTTGGAAAAAACATTTTGAATACATTAATTTTTGGAATGACATTTCTCGTTTATCTCCGTGCATATTGTGAAAAATCACGGCAGAAGTATAATATTGGAAATAACTGACATGACCTTTTTAATTTTACAACTCTAGTTTCAAGTTAAAACATAAATTGTTTGTTCTTATTGTGTATTTTAATGATTGTGATGTTTTTGCCCTTTTCCCCAGACTGAAATGACAAAATCACAATCAAAAAAATATTTGCTTGCTTAGTATTTTTATCTTGTTTTCCATTTCAGATTGAAAAAATTTAATCAATTAGGGGGAAAATGACTTAAGATGTCAAGTCTCGTTTTCTGACAAATTGATCAAAATGAATTGAGTTCATGACAAAATATCTGCCAATGGGGAAAGAGACAATCTTGTTTCCCCTTTGAATTAAGTTTATTTTTCTTACTCAATTGGCAGACATTTGTCAAATATAGCTACAAATGTATTTATTTTTTTAGATACCATCCATTATTTTGCTTCTTAAGTAAATGTATCTTGATTTATAACACTCCTGATCTGTAACATTAAATAAAATGCAGTTCTCAGTAACAGCAGTCTCATTTTTACCTGTAATTGTGCCCCATGTCATGTCTCCTGCTCTTTTAGGGAACATATCTTCACCGTGAGCACCTCCTGCGATCAGGTCCGTACTTCAATCTGGTATCCATCGATGGATGAGCGGCTGTTTTTCCATTCCACTGTGATGCTGTTGTCAGTCTGATCAACAGCTTTAAGGTCACTGGGGGCATCCAGGCCTGGGACACACAGAAATCAATCTGGTAAAACATTGGTTTGGCTGATTTAAAGGGATAGCTCACTTTGAAATTAATCTTTGATATGTTTTAGCTTACCTTAGGGCATCCAAGATGTAGGTGTCTTTGTTTCCACAGTAGTTTAAATTTTGATATTTTTAGGTCAAACCGTTCTTGTCTGTCAGTCATATAATGGAGGTCTATGGTCACCACCTCAACGAGCATGCACAGAGAAGTCCACATTAAACATGATTTAATGACTCGATAAGTGTAAGTATACATTGATGGTCTAAGACACAGAAACGAGCGGTTTGTGTGAGAAAACGAACAGTATTTATATCGTTTTACCTCTTGTAACCATGCTCTTTGAGGTGGTGACCATAGACCTCCATTATATGACTGACAGACAAGAACGGTTTGAGCTAAAAATTTCAAAATTTAAACTACTGTGGAAACAAAGACACCTACATCTTGGATGCCCTTGAGGTAAGCTAAAAAAATAATTTCAAAGTGAACTATCCCTTTAAGAGACAAACTCCTGTAGAGTGTAGAGTGATCATACCTGTGGTGAAGCTTTCAGAGATGGGCTCACTGGTCAAATCTCCCCTTCTAGAACTGAGAGAAACTCTGTATTCAGTGTCGGGTTTCAGGTCTTCCAGGCTGTACTGCGTGTCTTTGGCCGAGAGGTCGACATCAGCGATGGACTGACGTGTCTGCGCTTGGTCCGTACGAAACCCTGAACCCGTCCACCTGAGACACAGGCCTGGACCAGGAGATCACTGCTGACCTGTCAGTCACATCCCTAACATCAACCTGTCCTGGAGAATCGATTCCTTCAGCAAAATGAGGGATATGTGGTTACTTACAATTATTTTCAGTTCAAATAATATAGTCTCAGGTTGTGTGTTCATTCATTCATTCGCAGAGCGCTCCGTCTTGTATGTTTTGTTAGTGTCTGCATCCAAAAGCGCATACTTCCTTACTAGATAGTAGGCGAAAACCTGAATGTGACAAAAGAAGTATGTCCGAAATCGTAGTAATCATAAAAGAGTGAGATTCTGAAGTGTGTGTACGATTGACACTTTCAATCCCATGAGGCCATGGAAGAGGATTTGTAAATGGCAGTGAAACGACGTAACTGATGCTGTAGTACGTTCATATACTCATATACAGCAGTATTTTTTAGGGGTCTTTCACACTTGGTTCGATTGCCTGTTCCGAACCCGAGTTCGATTGCTCCCCCTGCCCCAGATGGTCTGTGTTCACATTATATATTTGTATCCGAACCGCGGTACGCTTGCCTCATCAAGCTGCAGCTGGCGGCGTAATCATGTTGCTTGGTAACCACAATGAATGAAAAGGCTTAAAAAGCTATGTTGCATGTTTTATTCATTTAAATTTCGTTTTTATTTATTTAAATTTCGTTGCTATGTTTTATTCATTTAAATTTCGTTTTTATTTATTAAATTTTGTTGCTATGTTTTATCCATCTAAATTTCGTTTTTATTTATTTAAATTTCGTTGCTATGTTTTATTCATTTAAATTTCGTTTTTATTTATTTAAATTTCGTTGCTATGTTTTATTCATTTAAATTTCGTTTTTATTTATTTAAATTTCGTTGCTTTGTTTTATTTTAAATTTCATTTGTATGTATTTATCCATTTAAATTTCATTTTTATTTATTTAAATTTCGTTGCTGTTTTATTTAAATTTCATTTATTTAAATTTAGTTTTTATTTATTTAAATTTTGTTTTTATTTATTTAAATCTCCCCTACTTTGTCAGTGAGAAGACTAACTTATTAAAAATATTTGCTGAAGTTAAAAAGACCTGTATGTGCGTGTGTGTCCATTCTCGGACACACACTCTGTTGCTGCATTCGAGTTCGGAAGACAGCGTTCACATCATCTCAAACGAACCGAACTACTGACGTCATTCAAACTCGGGTGGGCACCAAAAGTGCTAGTGTGAAAGCCCCCTTAGTGGCCATGAATTATTTATTCAAAATAAGTACCTGCTCAAAAGATTATACCATTTCAGATGCAGCACTTGTGTTTGCAGTCCTGTGCCAGTTTGTTGTCCATTATCAAAGTGTTACCGTTACTGTCATCTACATATGTATTTAGTTATATGATTTGAATATACACCTCTCCCAAAGCAAGACATTCAAGAGGAATCAAATCAAACGCTGCTGGACAACTTGCACACTGCAGTTTAATGTCGTGTTAAGGGTTCATTCAAATGAATAAACTACACTATAAACTTGTCAATTCCTACACAATTCTATCATGCAGTAAATATGCACTGAAAAGCACATTCACCCATAACGGATTGACCTAACCATGACCGATATCTCCAGATCTAGTAATCTGAGCAGGCAGTAAAATGGGGAACTACACTAACTACTGTCAGAAATCAGGGGCCTTTTGAAACCAAAACACGCCTTATTGGCTGTTATCTTGGGTAAAGGCTGTAAATGTCAAGCCAGACACATGGATCTTCCAAATTTCTCACGGTCGAGCACAGAATTGGGCTGTTAGAGCTCTGCTGGCCTGCCCACGCTGGATGTTTCATTTGGTTAAATGATGGCCTCTATTCTTCTTGGCCTTTCCAACCAGCAGGCCTTCAAATTCTTTACCGCTGAGCTAGTTTCACCTTTGACCTCTGACACTTCAGAGCCGTTTCCCAGATGTAGATTAAGCCAGAGCCCACATTGGCACTTCCTATTAGCCCCATTGTGTATCATCTTGGTTGCAGTTCCATTAGAATTCCACTGGGGTGATCATGGGCGAGAGCAGAATGAATGGGAGTCTATGGGGCTAAACGGCTAAATGTGTCTCTTTCACCTGCTTGTCGTTAAATTAACAGATTTTATTGTTGATTCTGCAAGTTCAATATAGATTATAGGCCAAAAGTCGAATGAACGAGCACTTATGTCCTTTTGATTTCTTACAGGTTAGGCCGTTGTTGGCCGGAACACGCTAGCATTCTGCTATTGTGTGACCATCACATTTTTGAACGGATTTTTAGAACAGATAAGTGAACTTAAAAAATGCAATTTTCATCTGAGTGTATTATCTTAGCCCTCCCTTTTGAATGCAACTTTCAAATTACTTGACAAAAAATTACATCCTGAGAAAAGTGGATTTCTGGGGTGAAACCCCATTGACTTCCATTCATTCTGCAGCTCGATCACGAGCGCCCCCGCATGGACAGAGACGCGTTACTGCAGCCAGTCCAGAAACTGAAAGTAACCAGTCAGTGCCAATTCTCTTCAATTAGACATTCTCTGATTAAGCCAAGTTCTCCAGTCAATTACAGCACAGATCTTCAACATTAACTTCAATACTGACATTACAGACTATAGAGAAGGTGCATTACTTGTAACTACAGTCAAGCTGATTTCAGGGTCCTCTGGTGTTGTTCTTTATGACGGACAAAGTGACTTTCGTATTCCTGTCCTGGCCCGAGTCCTGGTTGCTCAAAGTTGGTCTGGGAAGGTGTCAGGTTGTTCACGATCTTCCCGTTTTCTTCCTTCTGTTATGGAGAAGACATAAGAATATGCATTTAGCTTCCTTTAGTCATGATTGTTTCTGTAAAACTTGTCATTTATTTAGTAAATGCTAAAATCCAGATACAGTGGGAGCCTTAGAAATTTTCTCAGACGGCTTAAAGTAGTAGTTCACTTTAAAAAAAAAACTTTTGCTGATAATTTACTCACCCCATGTCATCCAAGATGTCCATGTCTTTCTTTCTTTCAGTTGAAAAGAAATTAAGGTTTTTGATGAAAACATTCCAGGATTTTTCTCCATATAATGGACTTCAATGGGAACCAAACGGTTCAAGGTCCAAAAGTTCAAGGTTTCAGTGCAAACTGTTCGAAAGGGCTTTAAATGATTCCAGACAATAAATAAGGGTCTAATCAAGCGAAAAGATTGCTCAGCTTAAAAAAATAAAATAAATAAAAAATAAGCACAAATGCTCGCATTTGCTCTGTTCTTGTGATGCGCGTTTGTGACTCTCATGTTCGAACTCGTTCATCAAAATGAACAAATCTTTTTGAGTCATTTGATAAAATGAACAAATTGACTCGGAAAATGAATGTCTTTTGGACCTTGAACCATTTGGTTACCAGTAAAGTCTGTTATATGGAGAAAATCCTGGAATGTTTTCATCAAAAACCTTAATTTCTTTTCGACTGAAGAAAGAAAGACATGGACATCTTGGATGACATGGGGGTGAGTGAATTATCAGCAAAAGTCTTTTTTTTTAAGTGAACTACACCTTTAAAGATAACTTAAAATGATTGAAAATAAGTCAAAACAAGCATCAAAATGAGGCAAAACAACAACAATTCACATCCTCAAAAACCTGGATATATAAGGTGGTATAATTTTCTAAAGGATGAAATAAAATCTAAAAAATAATATAGAGATGAAAGATCTTGTCTGAGGGGTCAAAAAAATATGCTTTTTTTCTCACATGCAAAAATTATTTCATAATTTGTATTTTTTCAGACTTTTTTTGTCTTAGCTTTTGGGTGATATCATGAGAGTTACACTTGAACAAATGAATCAAATTCTGAAATTGCTGTATGAGATACTGTAAATGTTCTCTTAAATCTTTAATTTTGTGTCAAATTTACCTCTCATCTTGTTTTAAGGTTTAAGAATTTATTGTTTTAGTTTTAGTATTAGCTTATTTCGGTCCTCATTCATAGTTTTCCAACAACACAAGGTGAAAATAATAAAAAATAAAACAATATTTACATGCATAATGACAAAAAAGAAAGTTGTGCTTATTCTTGTATTGCAAAATGTACAAAAAAATAAATAATATAATAAATAAAATCTCATAACTCCATGGGCATTTTTTTATAATGAATATAGTATTTCTAAGTATGCCAAGATCTAAAACATTTTATCAAGAAGAAATTTGAGTAAAAAATCTAAACGGGTTCTTCTAATATTGTTGTAGACAATGAGGAGCCTTTGAGTCAAAAAGGCTGAAAAGCACTGAACTTGATGACCTCAAATCTAACTAAGTCACAAAGGTCCAACTGCGAGTCTATTTATACCCGTTACTGGCAGCCATGATTTGACACAGAGAAAACGTGTCATGCAAAAGTTGATGGTTTCCTAAATGCTGGTGGCATGAAACAGCAGAACTGAAAGTGAGCAGTAAGTTCAAACATCTGGGGTTTCTGAAACACTATTAAAGTGAGTCTTAATGGAGACTTTATGGTTCAAGGATGGCTCTTTTTAATGGCTCCTTAAATGAGTGTATGAGCTCATGGCCGCTGTAACTCTGACTCAAATGGAGAAATGCCCATTCACATCACTACTAATGAACAGTGATTAAATCGTCCATTACTCTGTTTTAATATGCGAGAGAGAGACTGTGAAACCAGCCGCGTGACCGTATAACCCTGGCACCCTACAGTAGAACCGCGTTTAGGAATAAACCGCTGTGTGAACAACTTACCGCAGTAAATCTGCTGACCTAAAGGTTGACATGTTATGGTCTACCAGCTGGTATAGAAATAAACTTTTACTATTATTTTTACAGCAAGTTATTAAAAGTGTTTCAAGATATTTCAACACTTTTCTCGCACTTTAAAGAATGTGGCTCCAAAATCATTGGATGTTTTTATAAAGTTAATGACACTGACCTAAATACCTTTGCCAAGTAAGACATCAAAAATATATATTGTAGGGCTGTCAAATAGTTGTTAATAGCTTTAGTATATAGGCTAATAAGGATTAATTATATTTAATTTATTAAAATAAATATGTCTGCTTGAAAGAATAAAGAAAGATGTATTCAAGTAGTTATAAAGAATGCATAAATCATTCATTGAAAAGAAGACTGTTGTAGGCTACTTTAGGAAAAGTGGTTTTATTTAATTTTAAGATATTTTTTAAGTCACAGTAGTTAAATCCGTATCTGTATTGCATGTTCAGACTTTTAAATCATTCATATTAACAGGTTAATAGATGTTTTCTTCAGGAGTATATGGGTTTGTAAATTTTATTCTATTCTAAATTCTAAATAAATGCATTACAATTTAACTAAACCAATTATATTTTAGTCGACTAAATCTACTGTAGATTTAGTCGATTAAAATCATATTGAATTTCGTCGACTAAAACTAAAACAATTCAGATGACTAAAATAAGACTAAAACTAAATGCCATTTTAGTCAAAAGACTAAAACTAAAAATAAATCAAAATTTGCTGACAAAATTAATACTGACAAATACTCTTATCTCGTTGAAATCTTGACAGATTTTAGAAACGGTTTGGTTTCTTGACAAACGTTATTAACGTGTCTATAATTCTGCATGATTATTTACTTTATTTATTATTCATAAGTATGCATATCATAACTACATCTCTGATGTTTATAACAAACCAAACCGTTTGAAAATCGGTAGAAAAATTAGCAAGTTATGGCTATTTAAAAAGTACGTGCACCATTAAAACACAGTGTTGCAAGTGAGCGAGCTGACTGTGACAAGATGGCCGCCAGGTGCAGACGTCGGACCTCCATTGGCCAGCAGCAGCGAATGACATCTAGCCTTTATTATGGATATCTATGGTCGGGACTACCTGTACTACCTCTCACTACCTCTCTCGGTTGCCTAGGTAACTACATATCACTCCACTGCTACTGTAAGACTGTGCTAATAAATACAGGGGACAAAGTTTAACTATTGCAATGCGATGAAAAGGTAGTCTGATTTCTAACTTTATTCTCTTAGATAGACATTTACATCAATAGTCTGGCGTTATAATTTATTTGCTTTTGGTTTTCTGTGGAGTGGGTAAAACTATTTTTTATGGCAGGCTAGCAGATACCATTGACTCGCGCTAGCCTAGCATCGGCGAACTATGCAAGTGGAACGACTGGATGAAAATTTTTTAAAACTGTCTCCACTGATGAATAACACCCTGGCCAAACTTGGAAATGATGTCCAAAATCCTGAACCACCCCTCCTGACACTAACCGTGTTACGAAAGTTGAGCTCCCAGCCGTCAAAAGGAATGTTCAGCTGGTCCCACAAAACCTCCACAGACGTATCAGTGATGGACTTAAACTTCAAGCCCTCAGGCTGCGGGTAGATCTGCAGGAAAACAGCACAGGTTTATTAGCCGAGTATCATGACATTCATTTAAGTTTATTAGCAGTGTTCAGTGCCTGGATATAAGATGTTTACTTGCACAAATGTACAGTGGCTCAATGGATTAGTTCCCGAATGCTGTTTGGACAGTTTTGCATGTGCAATGAAAGGTTTGAGCAACTTTACTGTGTGTGTTAAAGATTTGTCTGGGTTTACAAGAGATTCTTAATGAACTACTATCATTGTGCTTTGAGCAAAACACCTCACTACAAACTGTTCCAAACTTTTCCTATAATTTGTGAACTGTGCACTGCTTTGAATTAAATACTCTTCTAAAGACTCTTTAAAGTATATTTAAGTTCAGTAATTTCACTTAAATGACAATTAATAAGGTAATCTTCATTGCCATTTAAGTGAAATTACTGAACTTAAATATACAAGCTTGATAAAAATGATCATTTTAGAAGAAAATTTCAAATGGCACTTAGAGGCTTTTGCATCTGATATATATATATATATAATATTATAATCTTCTTACATTAAACATTGCAGTATTGAGAATATCAAAATTTAATTTTAATTTTGATGATATAGCTATGAGAGCTGGAGTGAGAGGAAATGCTTAACTGTCATAATTATAAACAATTATGTATTAATTAATTATATAATAAAATAAATATACATTATTAATTGTATTATATTATTTTATTTATTATAACTGTATTAGTATTATTAATAAAATGAAAACAAATAAAAATACCTAAAAATTAAAAAGATAATAAAATAATCCTAAAAATTAATAATGTTGAAAAATATTAACAGCCCCCAAAATGTTTATTTCTTCAACAATTACTGTCTTTTTAGTGAATTATGCCATTTTCTTGACAGGTTTCATACTTTCAAACGTTTCAAACTATTGTACTTTCAAACAATCTGACAAAGACAAAATATGAGATACATTTTTCACCTAAATCACACTTTTGTCTCATTCCTCTCAGGTGATTCAGATATCTTTTCTTTTTTTGTATTGGAAAACAAAACAATAAATAGTTATTAATATTATTGGATAGAAAACCGAACTGCAAGAGACTGAATTTGTAATTCCAGTGTTAGACAAAATGATACATACATGTGTATATGAACATTTGTTTCACCACAAAGTGTGCAGGTGTGTATAGTGATTGCATGTGTGTGGACGTACGTGTGGCCACTCTGGCACTGACTGGAATGCTCTTCTTGTTGTTGAGGACGGCATAAACGTTGATCAGGTACTCGATCCCAGGCTCCAGCTCAGAGACGGATGGCAGACGTACGGTCTCCAGGCACTCGGAAGTCCAACTGCAGGCCGCCTGGTGACGTCGGGATGTACGTCACTAAATACTCCGTCACCAGCATCTCGTTCTTCCATGTGAGGTTCACCTCCTCTGTGGTTACATCTGTCACCGTCAGGTCTTCCGGTGGTGAGACTGGGAAAGATATTAAGGCTCATTTATGTCACAGATGTCGAGAGACTGAATGACCTTTACTGCCAAGTGGTCGGAAAACTGTCCATGTTTCCATTGTGGTGATCGGAAATCATCCAGTCAAACTATGGAGAGGTTTCAATATAAAGCTACACAGAGTAAATGATCTTTTGTTTCTTATTAATGGTCCTCTATGTAAATCTAGTGGATTTCACAGGCACACATATGGTATTAGTCAAGAAATGAGTTTATAATTAGCCGAATAAACCCACGGCTGTCTTTGTCCTCGATGTTAATCTAACAACAAAAGACAAAGAGAAAATCACTGCTCTCTGACCGAATGAATTTTGTAACTTTAATAATGACTATTTATACTGTGAAATACAGTGTAATTTAACATTTGATTACTATAGTCAGTTTCTATACCAAAAAATTGTGATATTTCGTTGCTGTCTTAAAATTTGAACCCCTGGCCCCAGCAGGCCAGTAGGAAAAAATATAATTGTGCCCTGCTGGAGCTATAAATATACACTGTGCTATTAATTTAAAGATAAAATATGATAATGCAAAAATATGAACAATGAAAGAAACAGAAGATCCTAAAAAATATTTTAACAGGCATAATTAGGCATGTAAAATATCTATTTGCTAAGTGATAAGCTCGATTCATATTCTTTTGGTTTCTCTGCCCAATATTGTAAAATATAAAAAAATCAGTATCGTTAAAAATAGGTATCAAAAGGTAAAAACTCTGATATGGGCAAGAACTAAAAATTTAAGTATAGGTATCGGATTTGTTCTGGAAAAAGTGGTGCATCCCTAAAAAATACAATAAAAACATAATTTTTTTGAAAAATAAAGAAACATTGCCTTAGCAATTAGTTAAAAATAAATAAATTATATATATATATATATATATATATATATATATATATATACATATATATATTAGGGCTGTGCAAAAGTTAATTGCGATTAATCGCATCCAAAATAAAAGTCTGTGCTTACATAATATATTTGTGTGTGCTGTATATAATTATTTTGTATATATAAATACCTATGCATGCATGTATATATTAAATAATTATTTGCGCTTAAATTCTGTATATATATATATATATATATATATATATATATATATACATACATAATACTATATTATATATATAAATATTTTATATATGAATAACACATTTTCTTAAATACATACATGCATGTGTGTGTATTTATATATACAAAATAATTATATACAGCACACACAAATATATTATGTAAACACAGACTTTTATTTTGAATGCGATTAATCGCAATTTTGCACAGCCCTAATATATATATATATAAATAAAAAAGTATTTTATATTTTATTCCAGTTAACATTTCTTTTATTTCAACAAATGTTTTTAATGGTTTTAGTTTTTAATTAATTTTTGTTAGGGCTGTTCAAACGATTAATCGCAATTAATCGCATCCAAAATAAAAGTTTGTGTTTACATAATATATATGTGTGTGTGTACTGTGTATAATTATGTTGTATACAAATACACACACATACATGTATATATATTTAATAAATATTTGCATGTATATACTGTGTATATATTCATATATAACAGATATTATATATAAATATTTTCTTAAATATACATGCATGTGTGTGTATTTACACACTGTACACACACATATATTATGTAATCACAAACTTTTATTTTTGGATGTGATTAATCGCGATTAATCGGTTGACAGCCCTAATTTTTGTTTTAGTTCAAAACAGTAGACATAAAAAAAATAAAAAAATTTAACGGAAAATATAACAATTACCTTCCGAGCAATCCTCGCCAATGTAGCCTTCATCACAAACGCAGAGGCCGTCCACACATTGGCCCACCCCCTTGCATTCGTTCGGACAGCTTCTTTCTCCACAGGCATCTCCACCGAAGCCCTCGTCGCACACACATTTCCCGTTGACGCAGCGCCCGCGGTCGTTGCAGTTTCCAGGGCAGGAGGGAACGGAGCAGTCCTGACCCTCAAACCCCTCCTGGCAGACACACCGGCCGTCCACGCAGCGTCCGCGGCCGAGGCAGTCATTGGGACACTTCATTTGAGCGCAGTCCTCTCCGGTGAAGCCTTCGTCGCAAACGCACTGCCCTGCGACGCATCGTCCACGGTTCAGGCAGTTGCTCGGGCAGCTCAATTCACTGCAGTCTTCGCCTGCGAAGTTAGCAAAGCAAACGCACTTCCCGTCCACACACTGGCCTCGACCGTAGCAGTCCGACGGGCAGCTTTTGATGCTGCAGTCCTCGCCGCGAAACCCTCTTCGCAAACACACTGCCCGTCGACGCAACGCCCGCGACTCTTGCAGTTATTCGGGCAGCTGAGCTCTGAGCAATCGTGGCCTTGGAAGCCAACATCGCATTCGCACCGCCCGTCTATGCAGCGCCTCGGTTGTTGCAGTTGTCCGGGCACGAGAGCCTCCCGCAGTCCTCTCCGAGGAAGCCCACGTCGCAAATACACACTCCGTTAAAGCAGCGCCCCCTTCGTTGCAGTTATTCGGACACGTTAAGACGGTACAGTCCTCGCCCCGAGTACCCGGCGCTCACACACACAGCGGCCATCGATGCAGAAACCTCGTCCCGAGCAGTCGTTCAGACAAGAGAGCGTCCCACAGTCTTCTCCGATGAAGCCTTTATCACAGTAACAGGTCCCGTTGTCGCATCGCCCGCAGTTCGTAGCAGTCGTTCGGGCAGATGAGCTCGGAGCAGTCGAAGCCAGTCCAGGGTTCGTCGCAGACGCACTCACTATCAACGCAGCGCCCGCCGACCCAAACAGTTGTTGAGGCAATCCGAATCTGTGCAATCTTCCCGGAGAAGCCTTCATTGCAGACACACACCGCATCATGACACGCAACGCCCGTCTCTCGCCACAGTCGACCAGACAGGTCTCCAAGCTGCAGTCCTCACCCGCGAAGCCCTCAAAACACTCACACTTTCCGTTAACGCAGCGGCCTGGTCGCTGACAGTCTCCGGGACAGTTGGGAACGGTACAGTTGGGGCCTTTCCATCCGGGAGCACAAACACAGCCGCAGGTTTCAGTGCTGTAGTTTCCACGGCCGCTGCAGTAGGGCTTCGTTCCCACCGCACCTAAAGAATCACGAGATATGTGTAATTACATTGATGCATTGGCAGATGCTTGTATCCATCAAGGTATACATTTGATCAGTTGTGAATGGAACCCATGACCTTGGCGTTGCAGGCGCCATTCTGTGCTAGTTGAGCTACATACATAATACATACAGCTATGGGAAAAAATTAAGAGACCACTGCCAATCAGCAGTTGCTCTGGATTTATTATTTATAATATAAATAATAAATCCAGAGCAACTGCTGATTTGGCAGTGGTCTCTTAATTTTTTCCATAGCTATATATGGAATTTTAAATTATGGAAAAATCTTTGCCAAATATTGTTTGCGAAGAGCGCATGCACAGATTAATGCACTTTAAAAGCACCCTGACCTCCTATTTATAAGTTGTACAGGTTTTGCCAAAGTATATTGCAAATAGTGACATGACTGACATGATAGTTTACATGATTTACAAGATGGATTTCCAATATAATCAACAATTATATAAGAAACATGACAAATGTAAACATTTAGAAGAAAAAGAGAAAAAACTTTATATCTTTCGCCACCAGGGCGCCGCCATTGTGGAGTATTCTAACATGTGACGTCACGGGGTTGGTTGGCTCAGGCTCTATCCATAGACAGTAAGTGAATATCGCGACATTAAACTGTTTACACCAGTGTTTTGACCGCGAACGACTAATGTTAGGTACAGTTATTAGACAAAAAGACGACGTCTAATGTTATATGTTGACAATCTGCACATAGAAACATTGTTCGCGATGTCTGCCGTTAATGATGTATCTAAGGATGGATAAATAAATGAATGAATAAATACATATTTTTCTCTATGCTAACAAACATACAAACAAACAAACAATTATTTTATGATTTAAATTAAAGGTTTTAAATTAAAACTTTTGCTGATAATTTACTCACCCCCATGTCATCCAAGATGTCCATGTCATTCTTTCTTCAGTTGAAAAGAAATTAAGGTTTTTGATGAAAACATTCCAGGATTTTTCTCCATATAATGGACTTCATTGGGAACCAAACGGGTTCAAGGTCCAAAAGAGGGTTTCAGTGCGAACTGCAAACTGTTCAGAAGGGCTTTAAACGATTCACAGACGATGAATAAGGGTCTTATCAAGCGAAACGGTCGCTCATTTAATAAAATAAAATCCTAATTAATAATTTTAATAATTAATATAATCATAATTAATAAAATAATTTCAATATTATTATAATAAAATAAAGCTCAAATGCTCGCCTTGCTCTGTTCTGTGATGCGTATTCGTGACTCTCCAGTTCGAACTCATTCATCAAAATGAACAAATCTTTTCCCGAAGTCGAATTTCGCTCGTTGAATGAACCAAATGACACGAAAAAAGGTTTGTTCATTTTGATGACGCAGTTCGAACTGAGAGTCAGCGAATGAGCATCACAGAACAGAGCAAGGCGAACATTTGAGCTTATAAAACTTAATTTATTTTTATTTTATTAAATGAGCGATAGTTTCGCTTGATAAGACCCTTATTCATTGTCTGGAATCGTTTAAAGCCCTTTAAAGTTGCACCGAATCTCATTTGGAACTTGAACCGGTTCCATTGAAGTCCATTATATGGAGAAAATCCTGGAATGTTTTCATCAAAAACCTTAATTTCTTTCGACTGAAGAAAGAAAGACATGGACATCTTGGATGACATGGGGGTGAGTAAATCATCAGCAAAATTTTTTTTTAAAGCTGAACTACTCCTTTAACTTTAAAACAAAACACCTTTTAAATCTGTCTGTCAGTTTACACTGTGAAACTTTCAACCCTCCATAAAGAAGTGAATCTGCCTGTGTCCTGTACCTGTGACCTCTGCGCTGCAGCAGGTGGACTCTGTGCCGCATTGCTCTCTGAGTGTGGACACCTCCAACTCCAACATCTCCAGCCGACTCAGGAAGCTCCTTCAGATCCGGCAGTCCACCTGTACAGCCGCAGGCCTGCTTGGGGATGTTGATGCGATGTGTGAAGACAATCTGATTACTGCCGTCCAATGTCTGGTCTGTTACTTCAGGGCCAGATGGTGCGTCCTTCTGCTCGAGATCCGAACCACCGGGAGAGTCCAGATCCACACACAGAGAGCTACCCGGGACTTTAATGTTGTAAACGTGGTTGAAAACAACCGGTTGGGAAGAGTTCGGAAGGGTTACGTTGTGTACGCCGGGAATCGTCAGAGCTTCCCGTCGGTGCCTGATCATCTTCTTCACAAGGCCGGAGTGATTTAGAGTCATCATGGTGGCCAAAACCAAACAGCTGAAAGTCAGGCGACCTGACCACATGTTTCTGCACTAATGAATGCTTGTCTTGGCAAGAGAGCCTGGACAAAGTGGTGCTGTCTCTGAAAAAGACACAAAACATATTATAAAAAAATGAAAAAATGACATTACAATTCCAAGAATGAATAGAAAAGGCAGAAAACCCCTTCAAAGCACCATCAGATCTGAAGTGTGAAAGTGTCATTTTAGTATAAATGAGATACTATTACATTTTTAATTCTGTTTATAGTTTTCTTTTTAATTGTAGCTAATTTTTGTTCCAAGGAAACATCCTATTAATTAAATTTAACTACTAAAATAACTAAAACTTAAAAGAAAAAATTATAAATAGATATATTTTATTATTTAAATATATTATATAAAATATATATTTTATATAAGATAAAGATATATTATATAATCTTTTATTATTTAAATAGATATATTATATAAAAAGAAACTAATAAAAATTACAACAAAAAACAGAATCACAAACAGTCCCCAATAAAGGATTTTTAATTGTAGTCATTAAGCTTTGACAATTCTGTTATTGCAAAGATCCATGTTATTCTATGGATTGAAAAAATGGTAATATATATATATATATATATATATATATATATATATATATATATAATTATAATGTAAATATGAAATAAAATATAATGGAAGAACAAAACGCTATAGTTAAGGGTATTTATCTGACAAAATCATCTGGCAAAGGCGAACTACAGCTATAAGTTTTATTTTACAATGCAAAAATAAGAATGCATTGACTATTAAATTAATAGTGAGCTCACCAGCACAATAGAAACACCTCTTCGGAACATTACTCGAATCGTCTCTGGGCTAAATAGATTTTTTGAATAAATACATTACATTATATTGAGTTTATTTCTCCAAAATGTAAAAACTAAAAGTCATTTCTGGCCGTTTCTGTTATAATGTATAAGGTAACTCTATTTTTACGATCAGCGCAATGCATGATGTAGGTCTTGGGTTAGTGACCATCGGTTGTACACTACTTTTCAAAATGCATTCTGGGATACATTGAATGGACTATACAGGGTATAATGATCATCACTATACATTCGGACAGCACTACAAATGGTTGAAGCTCACTATATAGTCCACTATATAGTGAGCAGTGGGCTGATTTTGGACACAGCAAAAGATTTCAGGGGAAAAAGCATACATTGACTACAACACAAAAGTCTCTTGTGGGCAAGAGTTGGAAATTGACCAGCTGGTTTTCTGAAACTGCATCCCAGGCAAGATGCACTGTCCCAGGCATGACTTAAATACGACAAGAGGAATGTCCTCCTCAGGAAAACAACTAAGTCCAAATTGCCATATTTGGCCATATTTGGCAGTCGCATGTGAAAGACTGGCAGAAAACGGGCTGTCAGGTGTTGGCGAATGGGTGACAGTGGTTCTCAAGGCAGAGCCACATTAGACCATCATTAGGTCCGCTTTAGGCTTACTCTGGTGGTTAGACTTTTTGAAAAACAAAAGTATGAAACTGACCAGAAATTGACCAGCTGGTTTTCTGAAAATGCACCCAGAAGAGATGCACCGTGTCGGGCATGACTTTAAATATTTGCCCGCTGCCTGGAAGTCTTCACTTTACTTTTTAGCGGCTTTGAGAACTAAGCTCCAGGGCCACATTAGTCCATCGTAAGGCCCACAAAGGCTCACTCTGGTGGGCAGAGAGTTCAATTTCCACCGCTGTGGAGCTCTGGAAGAATGAAACCTCCAACCTCCAGGAATTGACAGGCTGGTTTTCTGAGACTGCACCCCAGGCAAGATGCACCATACCCAGGCATGAATCAAGCTTAGACGCCCTGGTCATATTTGGTCCCAGTCCAAATATATTTGCACAAAAACATACATTAACAACTTAACTAGTGTTCATACTCTTGTGAACTATATCTTGAAATTCTTGTTTCAACAAATTGAATATGCATTATGCGTGACTTATCTGTAATAAAATATTGATAGGCAATATATTCATTGCATGCATTGAATAAAAGCCCATTTAAAATCTGCACCAGTTATTGAACAAAATTGATTGCCACTGTATCGTACAAGACTATGAGGTCCATCGTTCATCACGATACCCTCATTGCTGAATCATAAATTCTATTTTTTCTTTTTCTAAGCCACTCTGCCAGATTCCTAAAAATACAGTCTTCGAGCATATTAATAAAATCTGTGTTTCCCTTCTGCACACTTGAGCTGGGATGACTTCATATCTGGACATTGGAGCTGTGTAATTTGTGGTTGGTGGATGAGGGCCAGAGTCTAAGTCTCCTCCGCAGCGTGGGAACACTCATCTCAATCTCCTTCTGGATGTCCATACAGCCTCCACATGTCTCAGATGTCTGAGTGTGTGTGAGTCGGAGAGGAAAACTTGACTGCGGGACCTCAGCGTGATTCAAAAGAGATATCAGACACCTACACCACCGCAGCGAGAGGGACTTCCTGTCTCTACAGTGTGAGCGCCACTTACAAAAAGCCAATTTTTTTCACTGAGCAGTTCAATGATAAGCTTTGTGCCTCAAGTTAGATGCATAAAATAGATGCATTTTTTGGCATGTGCATAATTTGAGGACACTTTAATGAGATCTTTTGAGTCCAGGCCTGTAATTATGTTAATAAAAGTTAATTGGCAACGATCAACACACTTTCCTGTCGCAATAGGGCTGATATATTTGAATATTCACACTAACAGATATGACATTTCTGATATAAAGGTGTTTGTTTTGAAATAACACATTGAAATATGTGTCATGTGATCTTACACCTGCACCTGTGAAACAACTACAGTCTGTAAACCGAGTCAGGGAAAAACAAGCCAATAAGAACGACTCTCTGCCTGTCAATCATTTTGGTTAGAGTTAGTAAGTTTGATTATGTTCTATATCAAAGAATCAATTTAAAATGACTGATGTTAAAATATGGTAAATAAATAAATGTATGTACAAAAATATCATTGAAAAGTTGTTACAAAGGCTATCTGCTTGATTTAAAAACACTAATATTTTGGAATACTATAATCATTTAAAATAACTTTTCTGTTGTAATATATTTTAAAATGTAAGTTATGCCAGTGATCAATGCTAAATTTTCAGCATCACATGATCCTTCAAAAATCATTCCAATATGATGAATTGCAGCTTTTCTTATAATTATGTTGAAAACATTTTCATGTTACATACATATGCAAGCTATTTACATCATATAAAGTAAATTAAAAAAAGAAGATTCAGTTGATTTTTTGACTCCTTTTCATGTGATATTTTGAACTGTTTAAGGTTTTTTTTATAAACGTTTTGCAAACTTCATAAAAATGCATGTAATCTAATATTTCAGAACTAGGGATGCACCGATATGAAAACTTTGGCCGATACCTGATAACCGATAATTCGTTATATTTGAAAGCCGATAACCGATATATCGGCCGATAAACTTAAATCCAAATTTGTTTTTAATTTTGAGAGCCTGATTACAAAAACAAAAGTCTCAAAATTAAATCCATGTCCCAAGCGCACAATTATAATGATGTTCTTATTATAGTGTTGTATAGCCGATATGACAGATTTGCGTTGCACATGTTGTCCGAACCAGATTAAAATTTTTTTGAAGAGATTTCAATCATATTGATCTTTTATGTTCATCAAAAACAAACAGTTCTCAACAAGTGTCTTAGCTGTGAAGGGAATAATACATTATTTATCGGCTTTAATATATCGGCCACATTTTCTTACCAGGCCGATAACGATAACATTAAAAATTAACATATATCGGCCGATACCGATATGCTGGCCGATATATCGTGCATCCCTATTCAGAACTACAGTCATCATTCAAACACATTAAGTTTATTCAGTGACCAGACAGAAAGTACAGCCAGACTGATGCAACAGACACGTGAGATTAGGAAAATGAGAAACAAAGTGTAAATAGGACTAGTATTATTACGTGTTCTACTATTATAAATATAAATAAGTTTATAATACTGAAAATGCATGTTTTGTATGAGAAGTCATCCCATCTGTATATATACTGTATATATGATGATATACAGTAGTCAACATTTGAAGTGGATCAAAACCACTACTTTTATAGGACTACTTTTTTGATCCACTTCAATTGTTGACTACTATATATTATGAGTTAGTATCTCATCATTTCAATTTACAAGTAAGCAATAATTCTCACATTTTATCTCAAAATTTTGCCAATTTAAAATCTGTATCTCATAAAGACACTTTTTATGGCTTTTTTAACTTTTCATCTCATAATTATGACTTCGTATCTCGTGACTTTCACAATTATGATTTACAAAAGCAGTAATATTTGCATATTGCATAAAGATGTAGTCGTTTGCATGTTTCATGAGACCAATCAGTGAGATTAAAAGTAGGGTTTGCTCTGTGAAATGTACTTATAAAAGAAAAAACTGTGAGTATGTATCCTAAGTTGCTTGCTATTTAGGATGGATTTAAATACGGTAAATTACAATCACCCAACTGCATGTTTAGTCCGCTGTGTTAGCCTGCTAGCTGTTATAGAAACCTTGCCTTTTCAGATTCTTCCAACCATTAACCTCACCATCACCTCATTCTTGCACCTTAAAGTCTCCACTCTACACTCCCAGGTTTTGTACATTCCTTCAAACCCTAACAAGGGCTGACTTTGTGACCCTGTAGCCCTTAAAGGTCAGATCGAAACACTTAAAACTAATGCAAAGGATCTGCAACACAGCACACGAGTTTATGAGATCGTATACACAGCATGCACACAATAAAGTTAAAATAAAGGCCAGCGATTGGGTCACTACGGTAGGTTCAGGAACAAAGGTTTGAATCGATCACGTTTCCTCCAACGTTTGTAAAACCACAGGATGTGAACATATAAACCTGAGCTTGAATTTCACAGGCTTTTCTCCTACATCTGGTGAGTATCTGGAAAATACCTTGTGTGGCTAATGCTAATCTGGCTACAACTCACTACTTATGCTTTGTTACTTGCGACTACGTTTGTGCGGTATGATGTATGTACCATCGCAACGGAAATCTGTTAAACTCCAGAGATTCTGCAAGACCATTTATACCGCAGTGTATCCAAAGTGCAATTTTAAAAAACTTGACACCAAGCGGAAAACTACGGCCTATTATGTAATACGTTGTAGCGGATCTTTCCTAACAGTTCAAAAGTATTTCCATTTAAAAATTTACTGGCTCATGCAAAACAGGCATAAATGAGTCAAATAACAAAATGCATATTTGCATTTCAAGCTAAACCCAATGTATTTTGTGATGTACTGTATATATAATGATAGTCAACATTTGAAGTGGATCAAAACCTTTTAAAGTTACACATATTTATAGGACATCTTTGATTAAACTTTTTTGATCCACTTCAAATGTTGACTACTATATTTTATGAGTTAGTATCTCATAATTTCAATTTACAGGTATGTAATAATTCTGACACTTTATCTCAATTTTTATTTAAAAGACTTTTTATAGATTTTTTTTAATTTTCATCTCATAATTATTACTTAGTATCTTGTGACTCAAAATTATGAATTATAAAAGCATGATTTTCTTGTGTGTATATATATATATATAGCTTGTTACAAGTATTATACAATAATAGGTACGGAAGGTTATACAGTATCTTACAAAAGTGAGTACACCACTCACATTTCAGAAAACATTTTAGTATATCTACTCAAGGGACAATGCTAAATAAATGAAATTTAGATATATTTTAGAGTACTCAGCGTGCTGCTTGTATAGCAGTATATATTTACTGTCCTCTGAAAATAACTCAACAGCCATTATTATTAAAAAGTGTAGGGCTACTCACTTTTGTGAGATACTGTATATATTACGGCTGTCAAATGATTAATCGCATCCAAAATAAAAGTTTGTGTTTACATAATATATGTTGGTGCACTGTGTATATATATATATATATATATACACTCACCGGCCACTTTATTAGGTACACCTGTCCAACTGCTCGTTAACACTTAATTTCTAAGCAGCCAATCACATGGCGGCAACTCAGTGCATTTAGGCATGTAGACATGGTCAAGACAATCTCCTGCAGTTCAAACCGAGCATCAGTATGGGGAAGAAAGGTGATTTGAGTGACTTTGAACGTGGCATGATTGTTGGTGCCAGAAGGGCTGGTCTGAGTATTTCAGAAACTGCTAATCTACTGGGATTTTCACGCAAAACCATCTACTAGGGTTTACAGAGAATGGTCCGAAAAAGAAAAAAACATCCAGTGAGCGGCAGTTCTGTGGGCGCAAATGCCTTGTTGATGCCAGAGGTCAGAGGAGAATGGCCAGACTGGTTCGAGCTGATAGAAGGGCAACAGTGACTCAAATAACCACCCGTTACAACCAAGGTGGGCAGAAGAGCATCTCTGAACGCACAGTACGTCGAACTTCTGAGGCAGATGGGCTACAGCAGCAGAAGACCACACCGGGTGCCACTCCTTTCAGCTAAGAACAGGAAACTGAGGCTACAATTTGCACAAGCTCATCGAAATTGGACAATAGAAGATTGGAAAAACGTTGCCTGGTCTGATGAGTCTCGATTTCTGCTGCGACATTCCGGATGGTAGGGTCAGAATTTGGCGTCTACAACATGAAAGCATGGATCCATCCTGCCTTGTATCAACGGTTCAGGCTGGTGGTGGTGGTGTCATGGTGTGGGGAATATTTTCTTGGCACTCTTTGGGCCCCTTGGTACCAATTGAGCATCGTTGCAACGCCACAGCCTACCTGAGTATTGTTGCTGACCATGTCCATCCCTTTATGACCACTATGTACCCAACTTCTGATGGCTACTTTCTGCAGGATAATGCGCCATGTCATAAAGCTGGAATCATCTCAGACTGGTTTCTTGAACATGACAATGAGTTCGCTGTACTCAAATGGCCTCCACAGTCACCAGATCTCAATCCAATAGAGCATCTTTGGGATGTGGTGGAACGGGAGATTCGCATCATGGATGTGCAGCCGACAAATCTGCGGCAACTGTGTGATGCCATCATGTCAATATGGACCAAACTCCCTGAGGAATGCTTCCAGCACCTTGTTGAATCTATGCCACGAGAATTGGGGCAGTTCTGAAGGCAAAAGGGGGTCCAACCCGTTACTAGCATGGGGTACCTAATAAAGTGGCCGGTGAGTGTATATATATATATATATATATATATATATATATATATATATATATATATATACATAACAAATGTATATGCTGTAGATTTCTAATTTCTATTATATATATAATATACATATTTTATATATATATTAAATAATATTTTTTCTTAAATATACATGCATGTGTATGTATATATATATATATATATATATATATATATATACACACACACAAAATAATTATACACAGTGCACCCACATATATTATGTAAACACAAACTTTTATTTTGGATGCGATTAATCACGATTAATCGTTTGACAGCCCTATATATATATGTATATATATATATATATATATATATATATATTGTGTATGCACACACGTACATATATGCAAATATATAGCTTGCTACCCTTATACTACCATTAACTGGATCTAAAATTGCTCATATTATTGTATAATGTTTATACAAAACTGCCCCACCGCTACTTTTAACATAAAAAAAAAACTAAGAAAACTGCAAAGACGCTTGGAAACAAATAGGCTCTGTATTTAAGAATATTATAAAGGGAAATCCTCCTCTGGAACACATCTCAGTGCTTTAAGTTATAATCCAGAATTACTGTTTCTTTATTAGTTTTCCCTGTACTGGCAAAAGAAAGGGAACTTTCCCACCTGGAAAACAGGGACTAGGAATGTTGGCGTGTGTATTCAGCCATCTGTTTTGGTCCACAGCGAAGACTCTGTGCATGTGTGTGTCATACGAGTTTAGACTAGAAGAGCTCCGGCCGTCAAACGTTTTCAGCATTCAGTAGATTCCACCCCTAACAAATATACAATTTGGTGGAAGTCTAGAGCTTATAGACAAACTATCCACTGTAACCCTATAGCAGGATGTATCAATCTACACCCCAGGAGAAGTGTAGAGCAGACTCGTGCTGTATATGTGAACACTCGAACATGTTTAGTCCACTGCCAGTGGGCGATTACAAGACTTTGATTGATGTCTACACACAGCACGATGCCACATGCTGGTTTGCTTGCTGAAGGAAACAGATTTAGACTTTTCTGTGTACTAATTACGTTTCTAGAGAGTAAATGTATTGTTGTGATTAATGCCATTCTTTTATTAAATCTAAAATAAAAACATTTTTAAAAATGCTGTGATGTTTTAACCAAAATTTGGGTCAAATATGGACAATCCCAATGTCTGAGAAGTTGTTCCTCCGGATTGTACTTTTTTTTTTTTTGCCTTGAAGTGGAACTCACACACACACATATTGGACATAATTCAAAAAGGTTAAATGGTCGTGAAAAAAATAGTTACACTTTTATTGTTCGTGGACAAAAATGAGCGCATTCGACATTAATGGGAGACAAATTTCATCTAGTGGAAGCGTTTGGTACTGCAGCCAAACAAATTCTTACTGAAAGCTATTTTTTTGAGCTATCAACCTCAAATTTGTATCACAGCTTGTTTAGATTTATGGCTTTGAATTTCTCACAGTTTTAGAGTAAAAGGTGTTTTGGAAAATATACATTTCATATAAAAATTGAAAATGTTTCATAACAATAAATGTAAAGTGTAACTTTTCTTTTTTTTCACAGAAATAATCTGGCAAGTGCGAACACACGAACAGTGCCACAGGGTTAAATCATTAGGGTAGGGGATTGCATAACCAAAAATTCATGAGATAAACAGCTTCTAAATGGAAAGCAAGAATGACTGCCAATTTATTTACTTTTCTATTAACCTTAGTTCCAGAAGTAGTTCTCAATTACAATTTTGCAAAAAATATTTTTTTCTCCACAAAACAAAATAGTTTTAAGCCATGAACCACACCATAATGAATAACTAGGACTAATGTTAATTTAAAGCCAAAAAATATATAATAACTTAAAATAAAATCTGGAAAGTCACATTTTAATAAATTGTTGTATGAAAATAAATAAAATGCACAAACCAAATGCACACCTAAACTCAAAATGTCATACTTTAAGAGTGAATGAACAACTCATCTCATGAAGCGTTATAAATTGTTATCAAACAAATAAAATATCTACATTATAAACTACTGACTTATAGTGCCTGATTTAGAGTATAAAAAACAATATATTTTAAGTTTAGACATGTACTTAAAGAGTTTGAGAGTAAAGGGAGACTCAACTCATTTGCAGTGCTTCATGGGAGTGAGAGCTGAGCTGGTGTATGGGTTGCTAAAGCGTAACAAATTTTGTAGACTGAATGAATTATGTGACACCAAATGCATGACAAAATACATTTACACTTTAATGCATTTTGTACTCAGAAAAGCTGTCCAAAGCCATAATGCATTTCATACTCTGAAAGGCAAACCTAGAAAAACCCAACTGAAGCACACATATATAATTATATAAAAGATGTTGCTTTTACGTAACTGATAAGTGTGATACACTAGCATGTGACAAGCTCTATTATATCTGAAAAATTTTGGATGGAAAGATACTTTATTGTCTTACGAATCAATGCTTTCCTCATTAGGGCGACCTCCAGAAATCTCCAATTTCACTGAACTGCTGAATACCTCCAGAACATTGACCATGATGAGATTACCATCAGAGAACTGCCCCTACGTGACACTTTCCCTTAAGTAAGTGAGAAGTTTCATGGTGGAACGGATACACCAGACATGAATTCCCTCGTCTGCAGTGGCCGCTCACCAAATCGAATGAGTGATTCTCATAAAAAACGAAAGAACCTGGAAGTGATCCATCAGCACCAGGCCATCTGCACTACAGGTCCACATGCAACCCAGACCTGTCTGTCTAGACTCAATGAGATTTATGGGAAGTAGGCTTCTATCAAAGATAACTCATGGGAACACAGACCCTAGAACACACCGTATAGCTGGTTTGCAGCGCAGCTGTTCGATCCAGATCACCGTTGACATTCATTTTATCCAACAACACCTGGATGTACTTGACTGAAATGAACATTTTTACTTAGACATGAATTATATTCTTTAGTTTCATGCTAACATCAAAAGGAAAGACTTGTTGACAACTTCAATGTTCAGAACAACACACCAACTTACACTGAATGCAGCATAAATCCGGTGGAAAGTATGTAATGTTTCAGCATGTATGGAACAACCACATGACCTAATGCTTTTGTTAAATGTGCTTTATACAAGCAGAGCACACTGCACAGAACACTATATTATACAATTTGACTTATTTGACCGAACTGCAAACAGTTAAAACATCTTTGCTTTGGCAATATGCACTAAATGCTGTGTATTATAGTATCATCCGCTAGTGGTTGTATCTCTCTATTAGTCTTACTCGATCTTAGTGCTGCATTTGATACTATTGACCAGAACATTCTTTTAAATAGACTTGAAAATTATGTTGACATTAGTGGAATTGCATTAGCATGGTTTAAATGCTTATCTTACACTGATCTGACAGTTATCGGTTTGTAGCAGTAAAATAAGAGATCATATTGATCACAAGTTCAGTATGGAGTACCACAAGGCTCAGTTCTAGGACCGTTGCTGTTCACTCTGTACATGCTACCTTTGGGAGATATCATTAGGAAGCATGGCATTAGTTTTCACTGTTATGCTGATGATACTCAGCTCTATATTCTCCACGCCCTGAGGAAACTTACCAATTCACAAAATTAACTGAATGCATAGCTGATATAATAAAACTTAACTCCTACTTAACTCTGAAAAAACTGATTCTAAATATTGGACACATTTTTTATTTTTTTTTTTCTTCGCCTTGAATGGTACAACTGGAACTCACACACACACATAGTGGACATAATTCAAAAAGGTTAAATGGTCATGAAAAAAATAGTTACACTTTTATTGTTCGTGGACAAAAATGAGCGCATTCGACATTAATGGGAGACAGATTTCATCTAGTGGAAGCCTTTGGTACTGCAGCCAAACAAATTCTTACTGAAAGCTAATTTTTTGAGATATCAACCTCAAATTTGTATCACAGCTTGTTTTAGATGTATGGCTTTGAATTCAGGTGACCCCAAAAAAATTAAAGCTATATATTAAGGCTGTCAAACGATTAATCGTGATTAATCGCATCCAAAATAAAAGTTTGAGTTTACATAATATATGTGGGTGCACTGTGTATAATTATTTTGTATATATTAAATACACACGAATGTACATTTAAGAAAAAAATATTATTTATATAAAAAATATTTATATATATTATAAATTATATACTGTATAAATCTATATACAGTATACACATGAAAATATATCTTAAATATATACAAGCATGTGTGTGTATTTATATATAAAATAATTATTCACAGTACACCCACATATATTATGTAAACACAAACCTTTATTTTGGATGCGATTAATCACGCTTACATTATTGACAGCCCTACTATATATATATATATATATATATACACACACACACACACACACACACACACACACACACACACACACATAGTAGTAGGGCTGTCAAACGATTAATCGTGATTAATCGCATCCAAAAATAAAGGTTTTTGAAGTATTTGCCTCTGTAGGCACTCGGTGGACCCATTGGAAAAAGGCTAATTGCATTTAATGTAAATTTAAACTATAATGCATATTTATTTAATTGCAAATAACATGCATGTGTCCGAAAGCATTACATTCATTTCACACTTAAGTATTCTTTGTTTCCATAATAAGTAAACGTATGCTGAAGTGTGCTTTTTCACTCAGGGAAAACAAGGCAGCTCGACTAGGTTTTGGAACAGAGCCTTTATCATTTGCATGACACAGAACAAGCTTTTATATAAGGAAAATGCTTCATTTTTGGAAAGCGGACTGCAGAGACATTTTTGATGATACTCAGTGGCATCTGAAAGTTAAAGTTAAAGTACTCATGTACCAATATATTAGTGTATTATTATTTTGCAATTAGCTTTTTTAATATATATTTTCGTGTGTGTGTGTGTATATATATATATATATATATATATATATATATATATATATATATATATATATATATATATATGAAAATATATATTAAAAAAGCTAATTGCAAAATAATAATACACTAATATATTGGTACATGAGTAATAGCTCAAATAACACTGCATGACACATTCATTCTCATTTCTTTATATTCTTCACACTCTGACAATCTATTCATAAGCAATCTGGACTAAATGAATTGGCAAGATGGCTACTATGAAAAAAATGGCAGATTGGTCCACCAAACCTCAAATTTCACACTCAAACAATGTTGTTTTTCTCTTACTTAATTGAAGCCCTGAGGCAGTGGGTCGATCTCAGTCCAGCTGTCCTGACAGACCCCTTCCACTCTCTCTTTCTCTTTCTTCCCATCATTCCTTCCATACCATCACAGGAGGAAGAGCACATAACAGAAGAATCATAAACCCTGTCTGCCGCTGACCTCTGACAATTTATGCCTTTTCATTTCATGACTCTTTCCTCAGGTCTTAAACCTCAAACGTTCACCTCAAACGTCCCACTGTGCTCACCTGATGCACTTCCATAAACCTGCAGATAAAACTGCCAGGGTGAAAGAAAACACCATCTGGGTTTTAGCATGAGCTTCAGAACATCCAAATGAACTGCAACAATTCACTTATCAGGCTGAGTGATCACTTCTATACCACAAAAAGGCCACACGATCTGTTAATGGTGCAGCAGAAGTCAAAACTTAATTTACGGGGCCACTGAGTATCATCAAAAATGTCTCTGCAGTCCGCTTTCCAAAAATGAAGCATTTTCCTTATATAAAAGCTTGTTCTGTGTCATGCAAATGATAAAGGCTCTGTTCCAAAACCTAGCGAGCTGCCTTGTTTTCCCTTGTGAAAAAGCACACTTCAGCATACGTTTACTTATTATGGAAACAAAGAATACTTAAGTGTGAAATGAAATGTAATGCTTTCGGACACATGCATGTTATTTGCAATTAAATAAATATGCATTACAGTTTAAATTTACATTAAATGCAATTAGCCTTTTTCCAATGGGTCCACCGAGTGCCTACAGAGGCAAATACTTTCTTAAAGTACAGGTGACCCAATGGTGTCCTAAAACTCCATCAGGTGACCCAATTGTGTCCTAAAACTCCATCAGGTGACCCAATGGTGTCTAAAACTCCTTTAGGTGACCCAATGGTGCTCTAAAACTCCATCAGGCGACCCAATGGTTTCCTTAAACTCCATCAGGTGACCCAATGGTGTCCTAAAACTCCATCAGGTGACCCAATAGTGTCTAAAACTCCTTTAGGTGACCCAATGGTGCTCTAAAACTCCATCAGGTGACCCAATGGTGTCCTAAAACTCCATCAGGTGACCCAATGGTGTCCTGAAAACGCCATCAGGTGACCCAAGGGTGTCCTAAAACTCCATCAGGTGACCCAATGGTGTCCTAAAACTCCATCAGGTGACCCAATGGTGTCTAAAACTCCTTTAGGTGACCCAATGGTGCTCTAAAACTCCATCAAGCGACCCAATGGTTTCCTTAAACTCCATCAGGTGACCCAATGGTGTCCTAAAACTCCATCAGGTGACCCAATGGTGTCCTGAAAACTCCATCAGGTGACCCAATAGTGTCTAAAACTCCTTTAGGTGACCCAATGGTGCTCTAAAACTCCATCAGGTGACCCAATGGTGTCCTAAAACTTCATCAGGTGACCCAATGGTGTCCTAAATCTCCATCAGGTGACCCAATGGTGTCCTGAAAACTCCATCAAGTGACCCAATGGGGTCCTAAAACTCCATCAGGTGACCCAATGGAGTCCTAAAACTCCATCAGGTGACCCAATGGTGTCGTGAAACTACATCAGGTGACCCAATGGTGTCCTAAAACTCCATCAGGTGACCCAATGGTCTCCTAAAACTCCATCAGGTGACCCAATAGTGTCCTAAAACTCCATCAGGTGACCAAATGGTGTCCTAAAACTCCATCAGGTGACCCAATGGTGTCCTAAAACTCCATCAGGTGAACCAATGCTGTCCTAAAACTTCATCAGGTGACCCAATGCTTTCCTTAAAACTCCATCAGGTGACCCAATGGTGTCCTAAAACTATATCAGGTGACCCAGTGGTGTCCAAAACTCCATCAGGTGACACAATGGTGTCCTAAAACTCCATCAGGTGACCCAATGGTCTCCTAAAACTCCATCAGGTGACCCAATGGTGTCCAAAACTCCATCAGGTCAAGTCAAGTCACATTTATTTATATAGCGCTTTTACAATACAGATTGTGTCAAAGCAGCTTCACAGTGATAACATGAAAGTAGTACAACACAGATCAATAATATTGTTAAATATTAAATATTAAATAATAAATAACCCCAACTAAGCAAGCCAAAAGCAGGCAAAGCAAGGCAACAGTGGCAAGGAACCAAAACTCCATCAGATTGGATGGAGAAAACCTTGGGAGAACCCAGGCTCAAGTCGGGGGCCAGTTCTCCTCTGGCTCACATTCATATTGTTAATATATAAATATGAAATCAGGTGACCCAATGGTGTCCTTAAACTCCATCAGGTGACCCAATGGTGTCCTAAAACTCCATCAGGTGACCCAATGGTGTCCTAAAACTCCATCAGGTGACCCAATGGAGTCCTAAAACTCCATCAGGTGACCCAATGGTATCCTAAAACTCCATCAGGTGACCCAATGGTGTCCTAAAACTCCATCAGGTGACCCAATAGTGTCTAAAACTCCTTTAGGTGACCCAATGGTGTTCTAAAACTCCATCAGGTGACCCAATGGTGTCCTAAAACTCCATCAGGTGACCCAATGGTGTCCTAAAACTCCATCAGGTGACCCAATAGTGTCTAAAACTCCTTTAGGTGACCCAATGGTGTTCTAAAACTCCATCAGGTGACCCAATGGTGTCCTAAAACTCCATCAGGTGACCCAATGGTGTCCTAAAACTCCATTAGATAACCCAATGGTGTTAAAACTCCATCAGGTGACCCAATGGTGTCCTAAAACTCCATTAAAAAATTGAGAGAACCCAGGCTCAGTCGTGGGCCAGTTCTTCTCTGGCGTTTACAAACTAGAGGCTGGATTTACAGTAACTGTAAGGTAAAAATGTATATGAATGTCTCTAAACATACTTTAAATGTGAACCTGTGACAAACGCTGATGGTGTTTTAACCATCGGCTTATTAAGAATTGCTTCTGTAGTTATGTGCATTTGAATACATGTGAGCAGGCTTGCAATTCCCTACAAAACCATGCCTGAACACACTACTTGTCTTGTCTATAAATTTGATACAGAATTTTGTTTTATTTTATCACTTCGGGGTAGAATACTTAAGTGTGAAATGAATGAAATGCTTTGCGACACATGCATGTTATTTGCAATTAAATAAATATGCATTATAGTTTAAATTTACATTAAATGCAATTAGCCTTTTTCCAATGGGTCCACCGAGTGCCTACAGAGGCAAATACTTTCTTAAAGTACAGGTGACCCAATGGTGTCCTAAAACTCCATCAGGTGACCCAATTGTGTCCTAAAACTCCATCAGGTGACCCAATGGTGTCTAAAACTCCTTTAGGTGACCCAATGGTGCTCTAAAACTCCATCAGGCGACCCAATGGTTTCCTTAAACTCCATCAGGTGACCCAATGGTGTCCTAAAACTCCATCAGGTGACCCAATAGTGTCTAAAACTCCTTTAGGTGACCCAATGGTGCTCTAAAACTCCATCAGGTGACCCAATGGTGTCCTAAAACTCCATCAGGTGACCCAATGGTGTCCTAAAACGCCATCAGGTGACCCAAGGGTGTCCTAAAACTCCATCAGGTGACCCAATGGTGTCCTAAAACTCCATCAGGTGACCCAATGGTGTCTAAAACTCCTTTAGGTGACCCAATGGTGCTCTAAAACTCCATCAAGCGACCCAATGGTTTCCTTAAACTCCATCAGGTGACCCAATGGTGTCCTGAAAACTCCATCAGGTGACCCAATGGTGTCCTAAAACTCCATCAGGTGACCCAATAGTGTCTAAAACTCCTTTAGGTGACCCAATGGTGCTCTAAAACTCCATCAGGTGACCCAATGGTGTCCTAAAACTCCATCAGGTGACCCAATGGTGTCCTAAATCTCCATCAGGTGACCCAATGGTGTCCTAAAACTCCATCAAGTGACCCAATGGGGTCCTAAAACTCCATCAGGTGACCCAATGGAGTCCTAAAACTCCATCAGGTGACCCAATGGTGTCGTGAAACTACATCAGGTGACCCAATGGTGTCCTAAAACTCCATCAGGTGACCCAATGGTCTCCTAAAACTCCATCAGGTGACCCAATAGTGTCCTAAAACTCCATCAGGTGACCCAATGGTATCCTAAAACTCCATCAGGTGACCCAATGGTGTCCTAAAACTCCATCAGGTGACCCAATAGTGTCTCAAAACTCCTTTAGGTGACCCAATGGTGTTCTAAAACTCCATCAGGTGACCCAATGGTGTCCTAAAACTCCATCAGGTGACCCAATGGTGTCCTAAAACTCCATCAGGTGACCCAATAGTGTCTAAAACTCCTTTAGGTGACCCAATGGTGTTCTAAAACTCCATCAGGTGACCCAATAGTGTCCTAAAACTCCATCAGGTGACCCAATGGTATCCTAAAACTCCATCAGGTGACCCAATGGTGTCCTAAAACTCCATCAGGTGACCCAATAGTGTCTAAAACTCCTTTAGGTGACCCAATGGTGTTCTAAAACTCCATCAGGTGACCCAATGGTGTCCTAAAACTCCATCAGGTGACCCAATGGTGTCCTAAAACTCCATTAGATAACCCAATGGTGTTAAAACTCCATCAGGTGACCCAATGGTGTCCTAAAACTCCATAAAAAAATTGAGAGAACCCAGGCTCAGTCGTGGGCCAGTTCTTCTCTGGCGTTTACAAACTAGAGGCTGGATTTACAGTAACTGTAAGGTAAAAATGTATATGAATGTCTCTAAACATACTTTAAATGTGAACCTGTGACAAACGCTGATGGTGTTTTAACCATCGGCTTATTAAGAATTGCTTCTGTAGTTATGTGCATTTGAATACATGTGAGCAGGCTTGCAATTCCCTACAAAACCATGCCTGAACACACTACTTGTCTTGTCTATAAATTTGATACAGAATTTTGTTTTATTTTATCACTTTCGGGGTAGGTACATGAAACGAAATTCACAATGCTTTATATGTAGAGTGGAAAAGGGATCCTCTATAGGGAAAGGCTAGTTGGCACTTCATCAGTCTGTCAGAATCCCTTACATAAAAACAAACATACGTACATGCTCACTGCATGAGGACGATGCCCTAAAGGCACTATGTAATCAAAATGGACAATTCTTGGAATATTGCAATGTGTATTATTAATGAACTACCCATGCACTTAATTTTTGTCAAATTCATATGCTCTCTGTAATCAAAATATCTTTCTCCTTCCTCTTCTCTGATGGCGCGTTAACTGGCACAAGGGCGGAGCAACCTGTCACTCATGCAAGAGCCACCAATAGAAAACCACAACAAACCCAATCAATTCCTGATGGACAAATCCTTGTTCGAGAAGCTGTTTCACTGAGATGTCACAATAGGAAAAAAATACTACGCAACTTCAGTTTCAAGCCAACTTAAATACCTCAAATATCTTTCATCATTAAACATTGTTCAAATCCCCTTTGAGAGACAGAGAGGGGAGGAGAAAGGTGTAGAACACATTTAAAAATACATAAAAAAAGAATAATTAATACATACATACATATTTTTTAAAATGATGCGCACGAATGAGACCACGAATGAGATTCTCAACCGGACCAGGAACGTATATTCAGATTTGCCTAAATAAAATGTCATAAATCTCAATATGAACTCCATAATTACCAAATGATGTATGCTATCCACATTCATTTTAAAGCACTGCTCTTCTACCCTCAATTTTTCAGCTGTCATTTTCATTTTTCAAAAAGAATTTGAGGAGAAACATCTGAGACAAAGTTGATACTTCAAAATAACCGAGAACTCAACTGAATCTCTTTTGTGAAACCTTTAGGTTCCAACAAGAAAATAAAATATAAATGAGATCTCTTTAATGTCTCGATTGTCTCTCCAAGACAGTTATGGGATTAGATGGAGATCGATATGAGTCTCCTGCTTCTCCCATAGATTCAAAAAATCTGAATGATTCATATACTGCCCTCAGTCTTGTCAGGAAATCAATATCTGTGACCAAAAGTCAGTATGTTTCTCAATATGAACCCTGCATGATAACAGCCTATATGAAAAAAATCTATATTTACAGGGATTTTTAAAAGAAACATCTGATAATAACAGAGCTAGAACAACTGAATCTCCTCTGAGAAATACAATTTTCATTTAGACTCCAAAGAAAATAAAAATGAGATTAAAATGTCCCAATTTTCTCCAAGATGGTAATGAGATTACAGTATTTAGAGAGAAATATTTATCTCATTTAATTTTTAATTCAACATCTGCAATCAAAACTCAGCATGCATCTTAATATGAACTCTACATGATAACAGTGGACTCATTATATAGAGATTTTTTAAGAGACAAAGTTGATACTTCAACAGAACTCTGAGAAATAAAATGCTTTAGGTTCCAACACATATGGAAATAAAATGCAAATAAGATCTCTTTAATGTCTCAATTGTTTCTCCAAGACAGTAATAAGATCATAAGAGAAGGAGACACAGGAGACTGGGTTTGCTCAACCATTCAGTTTCAGAAACCTTAATGTCTCTTGAATTGCCAAGAAATCAATGTCTACAATGAAAGTCAATATGTTGATTGCAATATAAATGGAAATCTAACAGCTGATCCATTTAGTTAGACAAAGTTGTCAAAAAGAGGCATAATTAAGAGCTCAACAATCTCCCAAGCAAAGAAAGAGAAAACCTCCTCTGGGTCAGAAGCAGTGAATGGAAAGTTCAACATCCAAAAAAGACTAAAGTGCTGCATCCATAAAAGACAGATGAAGAGGATAAAGATACCTGTGGTGATGAATCAAGCGTCCACTGAGTAAATGAGGTGCAGAAGACACGAGTCCAACCCGGTGACGAGATGCGAGACCTCCAGCTTCTGTCTGTCTCCGTGTCTCCACGTGCTGGAAGATCTGAGAGCGTCTGTGATGTTTTCCACACACCCCTCTGCCCGCCGAGCCTCTGGGCTGAAGTGTGTGAGAAGGAGAGAGAGGATGAAAGCACTACACCTCTTTAATATAGAGACTTCAGTCAGAACGCTGTGAATTGCAAGGACTGCCCTTAAATAGCCTTTTCACGAACTCATACACGCTCAGTCTCTCTCTCTCTCTCTCTCTCTCTCTCTCTCTCTCTCTCTCTCTCTCTCTCTCTCTCTCTCTCTCTCCTCCTGTTCTTCCCTCCTACTGCTTTGAGGTGTTGAGATGCCTACACACTCAGCATATATTACCCATACTCTCTTCTCCCTGGAGCGAGAACATACGCCTATACGTACAAGTTCAACCGTGGTATAAGATTCTACAGAGACATAAAAGCAAAGAGAATATTTAATAATTCTACAATTTTAATACGGAGATGCTGTATGCACAGAAACATAAAGAGGATGGACTGAAGAACTCTTAAACTTCACACTTGAAAAAATCTGAATCCGACATTACATTAGATAACTCAAGTATGCATACTACCCTTAAAACGCTTTTGGAAATAAACTAATATTCTGTAAGGATGCATTAAATTGATCATAAGTGACTGTAAAGACATTTATAATATAACAAATTATTTATCTTTTCAATAAATGCTGCACTTTTGAACTCTCTATTCATTTTTTATTTTTTTATTTTATTTGTTTATTTAACAGGAACAATACACTAAGCATTGTTACACTAGACAACCGATGTTGTGTACATAGGGCATATAGCGTAAAGTTGGTTGAAGCCCGCGTCCCTGGTTAGGCTTTTACATAAAATCAAAACATTCAAAATAAAAAAGACAATCATCACAAGGAACAAAACAACTACAAATACACACGTATACACCGAATGAATGAATAAGTGAGTGAGTGAATAAGTGAGTGAATGAGTGAGTGAGTGAGTGAGTGAGTGAGTGAGTGAGTGAGTAAGTGAGTGAATGAATGAATAAATGAATGAATGAGTGAGTGAGTGAGTAAGTGAATGAGTGAATAAGTGAGTGAGTGAATGAGTGAGTGAGTGAGTGAATGAGTGAGAGAATAAATGAGTGAGTGAATGAGTGAGTGAATGAATGAATGAATGAATGAATGAATGAGTGAGTAAGTGAGTGAATGAGTGAGAGAATAAATGAGTGAGTGAATGAGTGAGTGAATGAATTAATGAATGAATGAGTGAGTAAGTGAGTGAATGAGTGAGAGAATAAATGAGTGAGTGAATGAGTGAGTGAATGAATGAATGAATGAATGAGTGAGTAAGTGAGTGAATGAGTGAGTGAATGAATGAATGAATGAATGAATGAATGAATGAATGAGTGAGTAAGTGAGTGAATGAGTGAGAGAATAAATGAGTGAGTGAATGAGTGAGTGAATGAATGAATGAATGAATGAGTGAGTAAGTGAGTGAATGAGTGAGAGAATAAATGAGTGAGTGAATGAGTGAGTGAATGAATGAATGAATGAATGAATGAATGAATGAATGAGTGAGTAAGTGAGTGAATGAGTGAGAGAATAAATGAGTGAGTGAATGAATGAATGAATGAATGAATGAATGAGTGAGTAAGTGAGTGAATGAGTGAATAAGTGAGTGAGTGAGTGAATGAGTGAGAGAATAAATGAGTGAGTGAGTGAGTGAGTGAGTGAGTGAGTGAGTGAGTGAGTGAGTGAGTGAGTGAGTAGAGAGAGTAAGTGAGTGAATGAATGAATGAGTGAGTAAGTGAGTGAGTGAGTGAATGAGTGAATAAGTGAGTGAGTGAATGAGTGAGAGAATAAATGAGTGAGTGAGTGAGTGAGTGAGTGAGTGAGTGAGTGAGTGAGTGAGTGAGTGAGTGAGTGAGTGAGAGAGAGTAAGTGAGTGAATGAATGAATGAATGAGTGAGTAAGTGAGTTAAGTGAGTGAATAAGTGAGTGAGTGAATGAGTGAATGAATAAATGAGTGAGTGAGTGAGTGAATGAGTGAGAGAATAAATGAGTGAGTGAATGAGTGAGTGAATGCATGAATGAATGAATGAATGAATGAATGAATGAGTGAGTAAGTGAGTGAATGAGTGAATAAGTGAGTGAGTGAATGAGTGAGTGAATGAGTGAGAGAATAAATGAGTGAGTGAGTGAGTGAGTGAGTGAGTGAGTGAGTGAGTGAGTGAGTGAGTGAGTGAGTGAGTGAAAGAGTGAGTGAATAAGTGATTGAGTGAGTGAATGAGTGATTAAATGTCATAAAAGACATTAAAGTTTTGTACTTTTATGCTTTAAACAAAAGTAATGAAAAAAAATGTGAAAATGTTTTAATATTTGTGAGATTGTTAACCAGCCAGCATGATTTAATAATGCATTTTTTCTTCCATGATTCAGGCCCATTATATACAGACGCTAAGTCATAAAGGCTGGATTGTGTTGTTGTTACCATTGTTTGCCGATTATGTCATGTTCACCAAATAAAACCAAATTGCCCACACCTTCTTGACAACAGCATTACCCTATTTTTCCATTGAGGATAAATGTGTAATTGTAAAGTAAAGCTAAAACCATTAAACGTTATTTTCAGTAATTGAAATTAAGCTGACATTTTTTTCATTATATATATATATATATATATATATATATATATATATATATATAACTTAAAAAGGTGAAATAAATCCACTGAAAAAAGTTGACTAAAAACAAAAAAAATGAATAAAAGGAAAACTTAATTTAATTATTTAAAGCTAATTAAACAAAAACTAAGAATTTACTTAAAATTAAAAAATAATACTGGAAAAAAGTTGAACATTAAAAAAACTAACATTAATAAATAAGGTATATAAATAATACTAAAATATCATTGATCTGGAAGGGAATGAGGATGTGAATATCCTATACAACTTAAATGTAGAATATAGTCAATATGTAGTCAAGATCCATAATCAACTTGCGAACTTCGCATTTATATGACAAACATGCCTGATTAATATTAATATCAGAATGACGCAGTGTTGGGGAAAGTTACTTTTAAAAGTTATGCTTTACAATAATATTGCATTACTTAGTTACGTTCTTTGTCAACGAAGACCAGAGCAACAGATATAGCAAGCCATTCATTCAGAAAAACTCATTTACACCAATGTACGTGTATTTGTGATTATGATTTACGATATGCGGTTTTATGTTAAATTCAGTGTCTTCACGGTTACTTTTCCAATTAGCCTATACTACATGCATATTTCTCTACCATGAATGAGATTATAATGTTATTCCCTCGATGCGGATGTACAGATCCAATGTTACATTTGAGGTTGACATATTTCTCTTGGTTGTTTAGTCGCCTTGATTTTATATTGCAGTGATGTGTAGGCTACTAGGGTTTCCTAGCCTGACTTCATTCATACTCATTTTCCTATCGGAAGATGAGTCTGAAACCCTCTCGTATGGGTTTGATTCATGAGGCGTGTCTTAACCGAACCAGGAAAAAAACAACTCTGCACTCAATTGGATAGTCGGTAAACCTACAACCAATCAGAGCAACGCAGTAAGTCAACTACTTTGCATACAGTTGTCAAATACAGAACGTAGCCTAACTTTACTTATTTTAGAAGTTAAATAACGAGTGTTGCTTCTTTTACTTGCTCCTTCATGAGTGCGACTAAAGGAGAAACCACAACGACCACAGGCTTTTCATTACGTCCCATCTTCTCACGACCGTCAGAGCCAACTGATAAGCTTACACTTTTCCAGAATCATGTATGAAGGACGGCAAAAATATCTTCCGAATCGTCAAATGCCTTGATTGCAGTTTTCTGTTTGTCTATTAAAATTAATGCGCTGTAGATTTATTTCAAAACAGACGCGACAGCAGAATCTATACATCTCAATTCTCCAGTTGCAGTCATCTCTGAGGGAAACCAGTTAAGCGCTCTTTGATAACGTGATGATTACGTCCCTGAAGATCACCTGTCCATCATTGTATAAAGCCCACCCTGGCAATTTGATTGGCGCGAACATTGTTTGCCTGATCATAATTACTCCTCAATGTATTCGAGTCCAGACTAGGGTTGGGTATCGTTTGAATTTGAACGATTCTGATTCCGATTTCGATTCCATGATTCGATTCCGGTTCCTAACGATTTTCGATTCCGATTCTTTTAAGAGGCAGGGTCAAAAAAGTTTAGCTAACCTTGCTAACCAACGGTCTTTCTGAAGGAAATACCTCTTCTGTCACAAATTCTCCTTATGTCACAAATTTTGCATTTTGCCGAGATTTCGTTATTTTTAGAAAAGTGAAGCCACACTTTGGACCGCCGACGTAAGCTACTCATGTTTGACTCGCGCTGTTATGCCAACACTTCCGGTAGACGCTTCTTCGTTGGTGTTGTTCAGCGGTTTCTTCTTCCGGTCGACGGACTGTGAATATCGAAACTAGGAATCGAAATTTTAACTTTTGAACGATTCCGTGTAAAAAAGAAAAGTTCAGTCCCGGTTCCAAGTCGATACTCGATTCTCGATACCCAACCCTAGTCCAGAACCGAACTTCCCGTCCAAAAAATGTTGTGGGCGGAATTCGGGCTGGCATGCAGACTAAGGGTTTCCCTCAATACTTCAGGATTTCCCTGCTGGACATATAAAACACTTAACATAGCTTAATGGACTAATGCCGTGATATAAAAGACCAAATTCGCAGGCAAGCAGACTCAGAATATGAACTTAACACACAAAGTTTCATGCTGAGCGTTTCCCAGTGACATACTGGCATTAAGTTGGCTTGAAATTGGACATTTAGGCACCGTCACGGATCATATTGAACTATTGAAAATCTGGAACCTGAGGCTGCAAAAAATCTAAACATTGAGAAAATGGCCTTTAAAGTTGTCCATTTATGTTCATGGTTGTGCTTCATCCACTCACAAAAATATATTTTTTTATATATTTACAGTAGGAAATTTACAAAATCTCCTCATGGAACATAATCTTTACTTAACACCCTAATTATTTTTGGTATAAAAGAAAAATCAATCATTTTGACCCATATAATGTATTGTTACCAGACAAACCCGTGCATTGTGACTGGTTTTGTGATCCAGGCTCACATTTGTATTATTTAAAAAATAATTATTTCCAGTCTCTGTAATATTCTGAGTGTGTGTTAGAAGAGAGTGATAGAGCCAATTAAATGGATGGGTATTATTAGGAGGTCCTGATTGGCAAGGGCCAATGGGTGGAATGTGGCCAGGACACCGGGGTTACACCCCTACTCTTTACGAGAAATGCCATGGGATTTTTAATGCCCACAGAGAGCCAGGACCTCGGTTTAATGTCTCATCCGAAGGACGGTGCTCTTTGACAGTACAGTGTCCCCATCAGTATGCTGGGGCGTTAATACCCACACACACCACAGGGTGAGTGCCCCCTGCAGGCCTCACTAACAACTCTTCCAGCAGCAACCTGGTTTTCTCAGGAGTCTGCCATCCAGGCACTGACCAGGCTCAGCTCTGCTTAGCTTCAGAGGGGACAGTCTTGGGCTACAGGGTGATACGGCTGCTGGCTGCTTATGTTAGAAATAAGATACAAGTCAATCCATGACAACACATCCGTTCTTAACCATTCAGATCTGGAACACTTGAATGTCTGGAAGTGATATCATGGTTTCTGAAAGAAGCTAAAATAAACATGGAATTACTCCAACGAGACCACCACAGGAACATAACATATGCTACAGAATACACACAGAACCACAAATATCTGCTGAAGTCAACATGAAGAAAAAAGGTGACTCAATGTCCAATCATAAACATTTCAGTGCATGCTATTCTAAAGAATAATATTGTTTTGTTTCAGTAAAATATAAAAACTCGCAAATTCATTTGGAAATACATACTGTAACATTATAATTACAGATATAAACATGCAAAAACTTAATCTTGGTGCCTAGTTAGGTGCAGTCTAAATATTTATCAGAGTGATTCCTCATGAGTGCATCAGCACAATAATAGGCATCAGTAAGCACCTGTTGAGGCCATCTGGACACAATTGACACGGTTTCTACTCATCCTCCAGACATGAGGACCTCTGGGGGAACGGGACGGTTCATTGATGGGTGAGATGAGAAACTAAGCCCAATGAAATGTGCTTCAACTAGGAAGTCTGGCCTGATTTAGGGATCATATCACAGAACACATGTGGCACGCAAGATCTATCTATAACAGAAGTCATTTGAGCGAGTTAAGAGCATGTCTCAATGATTTTTAATAGTGTAATCAAAAAGTTGTCAGTATCATCACACGCTAGTATACAGAATCAGCAGGCGCAACATTTTTTTTCAAGAATATCCTGTATTTTGATGGTTATTTTGCAATTAAAAGCACATTAAATGAGTCTGTTGATTATAATGAGGTCCTAAGTGGGGTATCTTAGAGCTGAAGACTATGAAGGGTTTTACACACGCTACTCCTCAGACATTCAGCAGATCTGTCACCCTCTATAAACATGAACAAATATGGGATTTCAGCCACAGCTCCTTCCGATTCTGCCAGCAGCTCGACACCCTCGGCCTGGCAGAGACCACTGACAGATCCAAACACACCCTCTGATGCTCAGGTCAGAGTCAAAAACACACAGATTCACTGCTGAGAAACAACATTTAACAAGGGTGTAACAACGATTTGGATCCATACACTGACAAAGCTAAAATAGAGTTAAAATGACGTGTTTTTATTTATTAATACTCGAAACACATAAGGTTAAATAGAAAAATATTGTTTGTTAAAATGCTAAATTTGCTATTACAACAGGACTGGACTTGAACAGGCTTGGATTTAGAAAAATTCATGATTCTGCTAAGCTAAAAATATGCACTTATAAGAAAAGGTTCTAAATAGAACTATCAAGGTTCACGTCAGGCGCTTCATAGATAGAATCTTCCCAAATTTCATTGTAATTAATCAAGAAAAAAAAAATCTATATTTAACCTTTTTGTAATAGTAAAATTATGTTAGACTCACTTTAAGACATGAAGCACAGATCCAGTATATTGTTAAACATGCGTTTTCTTTCTCAACTGTTTACATTCAGTCAAACATAACTGACTGTGTTTACGTGAATACTGCTCAAGAGCGGCATTTTGACATTATTTCGTGTGTATTTGACTGTTTAAAGGCACAATATGTAGGGCCCTATGATTTCCGCGGTAACAAAATCGCGGACGGAATCGCGAAATTGGCCAATTAACGCGGAATCTAGTGTTAAAGGACAACTCCGGCGCAAAAGAACCTTTGGTCTAATTACACATTGTTACCTAGTCAACCGTTATCTGAGATTTGTTTTCATGATTGTCGAATGTAAATAGTTTTATCTATAAAAACAGTTTAGCCTATAATGCTAGTATAACGCTAGTATATTGGGCATAGAGTAATGACAAATAAAAATCGCTTGTTATTACCACTAACAAGGCTCAAAATAGCCCCACAGTAACACGGTAGCAAAATAAGGGTCCCTACATTCAAACCGAGGCATTGAGAACTTTGTCAGTGTCCATACAGTTAAATAAAATATATTCATACACACATCAACTTGATACAGAAAGCCATTTTGAAATATAGTCTCACCAGTCGATCTACGAACGCCGATCCAAGTGCGCTGAACTGTGCAGAATCTCATATGGTCCGTCCGCACTTGGATCGGCGTTCATAGATCGACTGGTAGAGACTATATTTCAAAGATGGCTTCTTCCTGTATTCGCGAAGTTTACTGTGTGTATAAAATATCTTCTTATTAAACTGTATGGACACTGACAAAGTTCTCAATGCCTCGGTTTCCTTTAACGTGGAATTTCGTGGATTTTTACATATTTGGTTTGAAATTCTGTTTTTGTGTGAGAGATGAACGCATGTCTGGTGAAAATGCAGACCAAGGAAGCAAATATGGGCGACACAAACCCCTCAACCAGTCATTTCAGCTCCAATGACGAAATCAAAACAATGAAAGCATGGTGAAGCAGCTCACAGCGGCTCTCCTTTCGTCAGACAAAAAGTTAAGAAACTCAACGCTATAAGCCGTCAGTGCCGAGCCGTGCAGTTCACACGTGACTGCGTTTTTGGTTTTTAACACTATTTAAAACACGCAGCATATTCTTTCAGTTGTATTTCCCCGCTCTCTCTAACTCACGCGTCTCTCTCTCTCTCTCACACACACACACACACACACACAACGTGAACACCGCATCTGTCTACGAGGTGCCGGACTGGACAAAAGCGAAGCGAACTCCGTGAGAGACAGAGTGTGACTTTATTTAAACTTATATAAACTAATATAATTTATATTACTAATAGTTTAAAGCTCATAACCATACTTTGTTTTTACTTGAAGAGTGCAGTGTTATGTTGCATCATGCAGTATTTGTCCTGAAAAGGCAACTGAGTAAATGTCTGTATTACCTCAATAAATTTAATATTCCTAATTTATTTGTATTTTTAATACATTTTAATCATTAACTTTAAAAGCATACTATTTTCACAACTAAAATAACAGTCAAGGGTAAAAAAAAACTAATTCCCAAAAATTAAAACGGAAAAAACGGAATTTGGGAAAAAATAAAACGGATTTAATAGGGCCCTAAATATGTATGATTTTTTTCCGCCACAAGAGGGTGCAGTTTCCAACAATAACAAAGGTGTAGGTTGATGACGCAGTGATGAGCTGAAAGATGGGACTTGCTGTCAAGCTGATGGATTTAATAATGTTTATGGATGAGTGCAAACATTCATGTTTTTTTAACATTGCAGTGGTATGAAGCAGGTTGCGATTGCTAAAGAGACAGATATCACACGCGAATCCCACGGATATAAAGGAATAATGACATTAAATTCTATATACCGAACTACCCACAAGTGCTGGATTACTCACACAGGTCAGTTTATTAGACGAATTAAACTTGTGAGGTAACGCAGCGCTGCTTCACTTCATCTAACGTTACACTATCACACTAAACGGCATTTAAATGTGTTGAAAGCTATGTTATACGTGTGAGTTCGTTCAGCTATACGAAACTAGCGGTAAGCTAGATCAACATTAGAATAACATACTGACCATATTCTACCATTTCATCATGTTGCGCTAACCTTATATAACATTGATTTGTTTTATGTACATTTGCTCACCAGTCTAATAAAGCTGTCAAGTCGTGACTTGTGAAGCTCTGTCGAGATCCAAGTTACATCAAGGATGCTAGCTCTCGGCATCTCAAAAATGCCATGCTGATATTCATCCTCATTTTTGTTCACCTTGTTTATCCCAAAGTCTGCTTGTCATGGTCTATGTTTGAAAGAAACAAGAGCTGCAGTGCCGCTAAACGTTACGCACTATCCAGTTGTCCATGTCAGTCGCCATGGTTACATCATGGCTATGGCAGCGGAAACCAAGGATAGCGCAGATATTGCGTCATTGGCAGGCCACATTTTTTTGTGACAGCCACTTGTGCATTTCTACTTTTGCATGTCTATTCAAAAAAGAGGGGTTAAAGTTAAGAGGTTAACACAAGCAGAATGAATTTCATAAAACTATTCCCATATTTCACTTCAATCTGACAACTTATGCATTTTTAATTTAGAAAAAGTTATGCTTATTTCTCATCAATGAGACCCAAACTACAAATTTTGCACAAGTATCTCGATTATAAGATTTGACTTGTTTTTTTGGTAACACTTTACAATAAGGTTCGTTAGTTAACATTAGTTAACTACATTAGGTAATATGAACTAATAATGAATAGCACATATACAGCATTTGTTAATCTTTGTTAATGTTATTTTCAACATTTACTAATACTTGATTAAAATCTTGTTAACATTAGTTAATGCACCGTGAACTAACATGAACTGAACAGTGTATTTTCATGAACTAACATTAACAAAGATGAACAAATGCAGTAACAAATGTATTGCTCATGGTTAGTTCATGTTAGTAAATACATTAACTAATGTTAACTACTGAACCTTATTGTAAAGTGTTACCGATTTTTTTCTCACATACAGACACTCAGGAAATCTCAATGTCTCAAACTGTGCTCAGGTGATCCAGCAATCAAAATCTCAATGTGAACTAAGAGCAAATGATCTGAGCTGTTCCTCATTCACTTGATCCCTCTATACTCCCATTGTGTGTCAAATATTGACTTATTTGTGTCTATTTTTACGCATCCAAAGGAATTTTAGGAGAAACATCTGAGACGATGTTGATCTTCAATAACAAATACTGCAAATGCAATGCAAAAATGATGTTCTTCCTTGTTTTTGTTTTTTTTTGTCTTGTTTTCCAGTACAAATATCTAAACAGAAGCAAAATGGTTTTGTGACTTTGTGAGAATTTAAGTCCTGTGGATGTGAAATTACTTGGGGTATTTTCTTAGCCTGGTTAAAACCAGACCATCTCAGTTTGTAACTGAGTTATGGTCTGGCAAAGCTTCATAGACAAATCATTTCAAGAGGGCGTCACCAACGGATGTAGCTCAAATGCCTCAAAGGCGCAATTGGATAGACCTAAAAACAATCAGAGCACTGAAGGAGATGACGTATGCAGAGAGACATTCGTCTGTGTGAAAGAATTAACGAGCAGACAATCTGATTAGCTATTTGCTCAACGTTTATTTAAAATTAACAGCAAGATAACTATAAGTGAATGTACTTTCCATTATCACACATGGTAAACAAAACCTTACCAAAAAAAAAAACTTTGTATTGAACTTTGCAATTTAGACACACCTGTGTGGTGAGACCTTACTGTCTATGGGTGAGACTAGGGTTGCAACGGGGCGGAACATTTCCGAATAAATTTCCGGAAAGTTTCCGGAATATTTCCATGGGAAGTTAAGCTGGGGAATTTTGGAAATATTACATATTAGAACATCGGATAGTGCACGCGGCATTTTTTTGTAAAATAAGCATGTAAGAATACTAATGCAATGCAAGAGCTTGTAAGAAATAAGAATACTAATGCAATGGCATGAACAGATACATAAATAGTAAGACTAGCTAAACAACTGGAATGAGCTTAATAACATATTGCAGGAGGCAGAGAAAAACAGACACATGAGGTAGCTAGCATCTGCCTTATGTGGTAAATAAAGTTACGCTAGCTTATTTAGCATCTAACTTATCAGCATTGCTACTAGATGAATAAGGGCTGCCCGATATTGGTAAAAAATGGCATTGCGATATTTTATTTTTCCACAATATATATTGCGATATAAAAACAATTTCTCCGAATGACTTGAATAGCTCTATTTGGAAAGAAGTGAATCATCCTAGAATGACTGAGGTGGTTTTGTCATGAAGTAAATCCGCATAGAAACTAATATTAATAGAATGTTAACTAATGTAGTTAACTAGACTTTAATAAACGGAACCTTATTGTAAAGTGTTTCCGTTTTATGTCTCTTGAGTTCAGTGTTTGATAGATCAGTTGTTTTAACCATTCATTAAAGTGAATTGGTTCAAAGGAGTCATTAGTTCGCGAAATCGGACGTGTCATTAACGGATAGATTTTTTTATTATTGAAAATGTGGTTTATGTCATCTGAATGTGTGGAGTGCTTTTCAGAGATGATAAGGCAACGTTATTTTAGCACACTTCACAACCAGTGGTAGTTCAGAAGAAAGAAAAAAAACGTCGGTCTGCCGACCTTTTGACCGTCATGTATTCTCAAAGATGTTCCGTCAACTCAATTCATTGATATGCGTGAGCCACGAGGGAGGGAGAGAGAGCAAGACAGTTTGAAGAACCGCGAGAGTGTGCGCGCGACCGGGCTTTCACTCTCAGTTAACGAGCGCCGAAGTCACTCGTCGTCATCCTACTTCACTCATTGGATTGTGATTCAGGAATGGCATGGATATTCAAGTGTATTTGAATGGCATCTGTTTGTTTTTAGTCAAAATTATGCTAAAAGATACTTTCCTCAACTATATTTAAGTTCCCTATGAAGAGCCAACCCTCAACTTTGAAAATTCCCACTTTATTCCTGTTTATTCCATAAATTCCTGTTAATTCCCTTAAATTCCCATTAATTCCCATGGAAAGTTTCCATCTTTGAAAATTCCCAGAATTTTGCAACCCTAGGTGAGACATACATGCTCGGGCAGATTCGACTTGAAGTCGTTCATCCTCCGAACGCGGCGCCGCTACAAAATAGCCATGCACACAGCTGAGGGAAATGGGGTCGGTCTTAGCGCACTGGACGCATCATTTTGCCGTGCACCTTCGCGCGTGCGGACGCATCGAGTATAAACAAGGCTTTACTCCGTGTCAGCGCATGCTCTGATTGGTATAAAGGTGCACAGACCTCTCCCGACTCATCTCCAGCAGTAGCAGTCTTTGAAGCACCACTAACTCGGCCTCCATTTCCCTCGTAAGCTGATACTAGTATTTAAACATTCTCTATGATAAAAAATGTTTGTGAAAAACGTATTTTAATAACATGGTTTTGGCGGTTATAGAGTTCTAATGACAGTGTTCAACTATATCCGTCACACCCCTTTGTAAATGTTCAAAATCTGCTTCACCGTCGCTGTGCTGTCGTCATCGTGTAAAGTCCGCCCCAACGTTTCTGATTGGTGCCGCGATTTCGGCGGATTGGAAATGGCCTTGAATTAGCTCTTTGCCAGACTAACTTTCAGTGCAAATCTAAATTTGCCAGAAGTTGTCTGGGTTTTCCCAGGCTAGTATTTTCTTGTTTTAAGCATAAACTAAACTTACTTTATTTAGATGGCTTTTCAATACAAAAATAAACAAGAGCATTTTTCATTTTCTTTGCAGTGTGAGAAAGAGCAATACTTAAGCAATAATATTTCCATTGAAAAATAAATAATCACAAATTATATAATTATAATTTTGCACTTGCTTATTTCGTAATCCAACTGAAAAGAAAATTCAGCCATGAAACATTTTTTTCATGACGTTTTCAGACGGCAATGATCCTCAAAAGTCAAAAGTCGGCACACAGTAACAGTATAAAGCTATTAGATGATTCAATGATCATTCATTCAAACTTTTATGAGAACTATTTGAGTTCATATTGAGATCTCGGACCTTTATAGGTTGGTATCTTAGTAAAGGTGAGCACAGTTTGAGAGACATTGTGAGATTATTGAGGTCAGAAGCATTCGTTTGCTCTCAATCTGATCTCATTGTTGAGACGAACGATTTCCAATGGGATGTTCCTCTATGTGAAATTAATCAGATTATATACTATAGCTTTCAAACTATATACCGTAGACCAAGAAATGTGGCTTGTACCATATGAACTGCACGTCTTGCTTTGTTAAAACATCATAAAACTCAAGAAATATATACTATATGACTTATTTATGGTGTTTTGAGTTTTCTCCATGGAGAGATGGGTATGAAAGGGGCGCATGGAGTGAGGGGGCGAGATTGTGATAAATTATACAAGGTCACAGCAAGGTTACAACCTTGAATGCTGAAAAATTGAAACAGGACAATTGAGAGTTCACTGAGCTCTTTACACATTACAAAAACATGAGCGTGACTGCAAAGATACACTTGACCTCTAAGGGAAGGTCACATGGATTCATGGAAGCCATATGTATTTCACAGGGATGTGTTTTTGGGTGGATGAATCATGGATGCACTTTGACAGCTCAGTGCCCTTGACCAATCCTGCCTTGGAAAATCCTCAGAAAATTACGAATTTGTGAGTAAATGGAAAATGCGAGTAGTAGACGCCACACAAACGCCTGTGGTTCCCGAACTCAATTGAAACACTGGATATTGTAGGATGGGCGATATGACCAAGATTGTATATTAAACTAGGGGTAATCTTACACTACTGGATATACATCACTATTTATTTTTGCAGGAAATTCACTTTAAAAACGCTGGCATATATTTGTCATCAATATTCCTGGTTTGTTTTCCAAGGAGAGAAAGACTGTAAAACATAAATGCATATATTTGATATTTTACATTTTTAAATAAAGTACTTAAAATAAATAAAAAATAAACTTTTAATATCTCCACCGATTGACATTCCTATCGTTGTAAATGTATATCGTCATCCCACTGGTGGTCCACCATAACCCCAGCACGACCACCACCCAAGACGTTCCTGAGAATGACTTCAGGTTCAACACACCGAGTAACCTCATAAACAAGATAAACACTCTGTCATGATTACAAATGCTTTTGAAATGTTTTGGGTGATGTGGAGGTGGATGATTCTTGCCAAACTACTTGCTGTATATGCGATACATTATGCAACAAGTTACATTTATTTGTATAGTGCTTTTAACAACACATTGTTTTTAGTGCAAGAAACAATTTTGGGATTTTGCATACAAAATGATGAATGGAAATTCCAACATCCAAATTAATTCTAAAAATGTGCATGAAAATTGAACACACTCTGAATTTGTCCGACAAGAAAACATGCACATAAACTAAGATGGAAAAACATGTACCAAATAAATCCCTTGATACACAACAAAAAAACTCATATGACTTTGCCTCAACAGAGGTTGTGATTGGATAACTGGACTAACCAGCGGACCCACAGCAGCTCAAATGTAGGTTTGGTCATTTTTAAAATGTCTGAGCCAAAATCTGTCATCAAAATTATTGAGTACCATTTTGCCCAAACACCAGGCAACCATCTCTGAACACGAGATAACAGTTCTGAAGCACAAGTAATTTATGATTTACACAAAAAGAGCCACGGTGGTTCCAATGGCTTGTTTTCGTCACGCCACTGCGTTGCCATGGCGCAAAATGCAAATGAGGGCAGGAAATGATTCGCTGTATTTAGAAAGCACTATAATAAACTCAAAATGCCTATCTTTTGCGTCATTTATCGTTATTTAAATCGATCAAACCTTGAGGAGTTTTAATCGTGTACCAAAAGTTGTTGTTCATAAGGGGGAAAATGCACGAAATTGACTGAAAAACTCTGGAAAAACGGCTTGCAAACCTACGTCTGCGGTTCGAAGTTTTGGAGCCGAATGGGAAAATGCTAGCCTCGTGAGACCATCCTGATCTCGCGAGCTTTCAAGGTTTCACTCGCAGATCAGTCTGGATACTTTCCGTTAAAGAAAATTTGGGAGCAGTTCACCAAACGAACGTCCAATCAGCGTTGGCTTTGAGGCGGGTTGAGGTGTGACGCAACGAGAAGCGCGACAGTTCAGTCCAGAGTCACATGGCGGCTTCAGCGGATGAAACTAGCATCAGCATGGCTATCGAGCAAGTTTTATCGGAATTACAGAGTATTTCCTCACTTAAAGAAGAGCAAAACACTGCTCTGGAGGCTTTTCTCAGAGGAAAAGATGTTTTTGCTCTTCTCCCGACTGGTTTCGGCAAGAGTTGCTCTGATTGGTTGATTTGGCCCGTCTATCACCAACATAGGCCAATCAGCTAACCAGTATTTTCGCCCCTTTCCAAAACTACTTCAACGGAAGGTTTCCAGATGGATATGCGGAGCAAATCCATCTGGCGGAGTCAGGTTAGGAAAATGCCTGTGTGTGTAGTGATCACTTCGTCAAAGGTGAGTTAATACAACTTAAGTGGCTATTGCGTAATGTGCAATGTTTCCGAACTTCGTAAAGTCAAAGTATGTCTGTAAGATGAGGTAGTTGCTGATATCTACCGCCTCGATGGCTGGAAAATCTTTTAATTCAGTTGAAAAATCGCTCCTCGTCATAACGTAAGGATTATGTCCAACACATTCGCACAAATTCCCCAAGGAAGTGACGAATTTGTTCTCTTGAACACATGGTATGGAAACCTTGCTTTATTCGCAAATGTTTTATGCGAATATAGCTACTGTTACATTTTCAATGGAAACCAACGCTTTTAATGGAACTCAACAGAAATCAATAGTTAACTCTGGGACAGAAAAAAGCATTTCAACTTTTAACTTTAACTATGACTGTGGTTCAAACTAAACTGATGCCACTGACCAACTAACCAATGGCAAATCCAGTGATCGTTTTTCCCTCAAAAGCACTCATTGCTTTAATTGCATTAAAAACACTTTCATTTCCAGGCTTAGGAACGCAATTAAATTGCAACTAGGGATTTCAGCCAGATCTTGACCGTTTTGTGTGCAATATGCATCATAGCTTAATGAAAATGAATCACTAAAACATCAGTGATTTATAAAATAAAGTATATTTCAAAAGCAGTTCTAAAATGTAGAATCTATAATAAGCTCCGGTGTAAAGGGAAAGACAACGCAACTAAAAAGTACCATGTTGACTGTTGATGGATTTATTATTATATATTTTAGTAATGTCCATAAACGTTCCGCTAGCCTTTTAAAATGACATTGACTTCTTTTTTGGGGTCATTTAATGATACCAGCAGGAAAACAGATGTGAGAAGATTCCGGTCATGGAATTTTCAAACGTTTTACAATTTGTTTGGCAGCAGATCAGAGTCTTAATTTGGATGCTTAGCATTCAGTGGAATTGAACGGCTAGTTCTGGACATCTCTTCCAAAGACAGCGATGCAGCTTCTTGAAGGCAAGATGGTCCGATTGCATAACAGAAAGTCACACAAGGGATGTGATGAGTATTTTTTCCACTAAATATCCACAGCCTATCCCAAAAGGCCCCTGACAAGATTGCGTTCACTATTATTATTGTCATAGATACTGCTGTGGTTCAAATGCTCCTTTTTCGTCATACAAGGATAGAGTACTAAGTCATCTGAAGCATCTGGTTTACGTGCTACATAAGAGGGCTATTCATTCTGTCATTCCCATATGACAGCGAGCGTAGAGATTTGTCTGTCATAATACCCTAAATGGAACTAGCAGTGGCCCCTGGACTAAAGCGGAAGCTCGTCCTTCCAAACACAAGCAGCCAACAATCCATTCGATTTACCGTAAAAACAAATAGATAGGAAATGGTATTTTAACCCTTGGGTTGTATGCTTAAAGTTAGTGTTCCCACATGTCTTTTATGTTGCTTGTAAATGCTATAATATCTCCAAATATTGGGTTCAGTAATTAGCCCAGATTTTGAATTTCTGATCATAGGCCTCGTTGATCTGAGCATATGCACCTTAGTTTTTGAGTGATAAAATTACACTCAAGCTTATTTACCTAAAAAAAAATCACTTTTATTTTATTTATTTTTTTACATATGGAATAGGCCGAAATTGATTGTCGCACATCCAAAAGCTAAGCAAAACAAAACTCGCTCTTGCCAGCAGTAAGTTTCCAGGAACAGAGTGAGATTAGAGATTAATTTTACCAACCTGCCAAACTCATCTTGGAGAAAACATTAACTTGCACATTTGAATCATTTTGCATATCCATCCTAAAAGTTTCCAAAATTGCACCTTTGTGAGGATCCAAACCGCCTCTGAGTTCAAACTGCTTCGATGGGATTCGGTCAATGTAAACTACAGCAGCACATCAAAATGGAAAAATACAGCCAATAGGGATACATTTCATTTCAGTTAAATTTTTGATTATTACATTTAAAATATATTTTTTTTAATTGCCGGTTCATTTTGGTCAATTTTAACTGTCCATAAATATAATTTTGTCATTTAAGAATTAGTCTTTACAACAAAGTAATCCAAATTGTTCCAAATGATTATCAAATAAACATTTTCATGTAGTTTCTACATCCATCAAATGGCAGCCTAAAGTCTAATTCACTCAGACTTGTTCATTCTTTCCACTGGACTAGTTGACATACAGTCATGGTCAAAATGAATGGCACCCCTGGTAAATATGATGAAAACTGGCTGTAAAAAATAATTCTGCATTGTTTATCCTTTTGATCCTCCATTCAAAAAATTGGCAAAATTCTAACCTTTCATTGAAGCAAAAGATTTGAAAGTGGGAGTAAATCACACTATGAAATAAATGTTTTTCTCCAAAACACTCTGGCCATAATATTTGGCACCCCTAGAATTTTTTATGAGAAAAATATCTCTGAAGTACATTCCCATTAATATTTATTTTTTTAAGCACATCAGGGTGACTAGGAACATGAAATTGTCCAGCTATGTCTTCTTGTATCAAGGAGTTTAAATGAGGAAGCACAAAGGTCAAATCCCCTGAATCATCCATCACAATGAATAAAACCAAAGAACATGGTTCTGATGTGCATTCAAAGATTGGTGAGCTTCACAAAATAGAAAGTGGATGTAAGAAAATAGCTAAAGAATTGAAAATCCCCATTTTGACCATCAGGGCAATAATTAAGAAGTTATAATCAACTAAAGATGTTATGATTCTGCCAGGAAGAGGATGTGTCTATTTTGCCTTTATGGACGGTAAGGATGAAAGTTTGAGTGTCCAAAGACTCTTCAAGGATCACAGATGGATAATTGCAGAGATTAGTTGAGACTTGGGGTAAGAAAACCTAAAAAAAGTAAAAAAAAATAAAATAAAAATCAAACATCCCTACATCCCCACATGTTGTTTGAGAGGGTTTCAAGAAAAATGCTCCTTGCTCCTCCAAAAACAAACTCCAGCATATTCAGGTGTCAGACACGACTGGATCTTCAAAAGGGACCGGATTCAATGGTCAGATGAAACTAAAAAAGGGGCTTTTTGGCAGCAAACCCATCAGATGTGTTTGGTGCAAACAGGGATGAAGAGTACCCCATGCCTACGGTTAAATTTACTGCTGGATCTTATATGTTGTGGGCCTATTTATTTGCTGGAGGTCCTGGACATCTTGTTCAGATACATGGTATTATGGATTCTATCAAATACAAAGAGATAAAAAATAAAAACCTGACGCCTTCTGCTAGAAATCTTATAATGGGCCGTGGTTGGATCTTCCATCAGGACAACAATCCAAAACAAAAATCAAAATCAACACAAAAATTAGTTACGGAGCACAAAATGAAGCTTCTGCCATGACCGTCCCAGACCCTGACCTGATGAGTGGAGTGAACTGAAGAGATGAAACACCAACATGGATCTGGGAATCTGCAGGATCTGGAGAGAGTCTATATGGAGGAATGGTCTCTGATCTCTGGTCAGGTGTTCTCCAAACTCATCAGGCATTATAGGAGAAGACTCAGATCTGTTCTCTTGGCAAAAGGAGGTTGCAAAAAGTTTTTAATAATAGGGTGCCAATAATTATGGCCAGAGTGTTTTGGAGAAAAACATTTATTTCATAGTGTGATTTACTCCCACTTTCAATTCTTTTGCTTCAATGAAATGTTAAAAATTTTCCAATTTTTTTGAATGGAAGATCAAAAGGATAAACAATGCAGAATTATTTTTTACAGCCAGTTTTCATCATATTTACCAGGGGTGCCATTAATTTTGACCATGACTGTAGATGCTTCAGATGCATTCACGCTCAAGGCATTCCCAAAGCATCATTGACGCATCGCGAGATCCCTCGAAAGGGAAACTCTGTATGGGTAAAACCATTTCATCTCTGTCGGTTTGATTATTGGATCAGTAAGCACTGCATTCTCAGGGAAGCAACTCCCGGTAAGACAAACAGCTCCAAAAACTGTTTATCAGACAAAAGACATCGGTTTTATATTTAGATTAGACTGTCATTTGCATACCTCTTCAGTGAGGAAAGTCCTGACAGAAAGCACTGCACTGCTGTCAGCATAAATATTTATGAAAACAGAACAGTGATCAATGCTCTGATGTATGAAATGCGCCGAAAGCAAACAGCACTATCCCTACAGTCATGTTCAAAGCACTTTATGTTTTGAATTGGTTTCATGCGTAATTACTAGGTAAGCGAACCAGCTATACTTATATGGTCAATGTGAAATCAAAATGCCTATTGGTTTTATGTTCAACAATGGTTTTAGTGGTTGCTTACTGACCCAAGTCCACACTCAAGTGACATTCTGATCTCTAGATATGACTGAAGTCCCTCATTAAATGATTTATTTCTTCAATTTACCAAGCGAAAACTGCCTGTCTGATTAACATGTGATGATTGAAGTCTGGAGCACTAACTGTGTAGGAAAGTTAAACACAGTTTAATACTTAGTGTTAGTGATTTAAACAACCCCCTGACCCTAAGTGTGAGTAATAGTAATAGTGAGAAGAACCATGCTTTTATCTAGATCACTGTTAGCAAAAGACTCAATTTGCTTGTAAAGCTAAAAAGTCTGTTAGCACTACAGCTGCTTCACAGTCAAAACAAATCTCTGAGTCACTTCTGTTCTGCCACCATAAGTCAATACATTCAGTTTCTACTGATGCTGATAGAGTTTTGCGTGCTTTTACATTCTATTATTAAACCAAAACCATCTTTCTTGCATTTAAAAAAGAATCCTCTGGCTTGTTCTGCTTAATTATTCTCTAATAGCTCAAAGAAAGATTTCCTTAGCTAAGATCATTTAGTAAATATGTCTCATTAACTTTCTAAATGAGACAGAGAAATTAAACGTTTAGGCAGGATATTAAACTGCCCAAGTAAAACAGGTTTTATAATCATATTTAGTATTAAACTCAATGTCATGTTCCTGAGGCTCAGTCAAATAAATCAAATTAACATCTTAAAATACTGATCTAATCTGGCATTACATTTTACATAAATTCAACGCAACCATTTCGCAGACACTTCTATCGACTTACATTACATTGCTTGGAAATCAAACACATAAGTAATAAATCCAGAAGTGGAAGACGAGGAGGAGAAAATCAATTGCAATTGTTTTTGGTGTGAAAAAACGGTCATGCCAGCCAGTCGAAGTGCCTACGATAGCCACTCGAGGGCACTCCTGCCTAGTCTTTGCCATTCCATCATGAACTACATTTCCCATAAACCTTTGCCTGGACTCATCATCCAGTGTGGTCACATCCACCTGTGTGTCTTAATGTCTGTGTACATAGGCCCTGTGTTTTCTTTCACTCTTTGCAAAGTCTTGTATGTTACATTGCATTTCCAAGTGTCATGGTTTCGATCTTCTGATCGTTTCCTGTGTCTTGGACTCTGTTATTATCTGGATTGTTTGGCCCTATGGTTTTGACCTTATGCCTGTTTTATGGATTATGATTATGGATCACCCTCAATAAAGCTGCGTTTGGATATTATCCCAAGTCTCAGAGCAGTCCGTAACAGAAACGCTTGACTAATGTAAAATTTTGGGGAAAAAACACATGTGAAAAAACTAAAAAAAGTTTATGTAAGTATTTACATAGAATATACTACCGGTCAAAAGTTTTAGATCAGGAAGATTTTTTATGTTTTTAAATGAAGTCTCTTCTGCTCACCAAGGCTGCTTTATTTGATGAAAAAACAAAATGACAAACGGTAATATTGTGAAATATTATGACAATTTAAAATGACTGTTTTCTATTTTAATATATTTTAAAATGTAATTTGAAAGCTGAATTTTCAACATCATTACTGTTGCTGATTACACAGTTTTCAGTGTCGCATGATCCTTCAGAAATCATTCTACTATGCTGATTTTATGCTCAAAAAACAAATTATCGTGTAAAAATATGTCGTGTACCATTTTTTCCCTAACATTCTATGATGAATAGAAAGTTCAAAGAACAGCATTTATTTAATTAGAATCTTTTCTAACATTATACATGACTGTACTGTAACTTTTGATCAATGTAACTCATCCTTGATGAATAGAAGTATTTTCTAATTTCTTTCCCCCAAAAATAAAAAATAAATTCTTACTGACCCCAAACTTTTGAATGGTAGTGATTAACGTAACAAAAGCTTTCCATTTCAGATCAATTCTGTTTGAACTTTCTATTCATCAAAGAATCCTGAAATAAAAATGTAAAAAACTTTTTTCAACATGGATAATAATCATAAATGTTTCTTGAGCATCATATTATAAAAATTTCTGTAGGATCATGTGACACTGAAGACTGGAGTAATGATGCTGTAAATTCAGCTTTGATCACAGGAATAAATTACACTTCACTATATATTCACATAGAAAACCGCTGTTTTAAATTGTAATAATATTTCACAATATTACTGTTTTGTTTATCAAATAATTGCAGCCTTGGTAAGCAGAAGAGACTTCTTTTAAAAACATCTTACCGATCTAAAACTTTTAACCGGTAGTGTATATCTAATATATATAGAAAGTCATACATAGATGGTCTTAAATAGTTATTCTTAACATACACATTTATGAACCTAGAGAGAGATGAAGTTACGATAACTGTAGCTGGCAAACTTGTAGGGCTGTCAACTTTAGTCGTTAGTCGACTAATCAGTCGAATGCCGTACTTGGTCGACTGAAATTCTTATTGGTTCGAACCAGTCGCATTTTTTTTTTTTTTGCCAATAGAAATACATTTTATATGATTTACTCCTTGATATTTATTCCTTTATAAAGCAGTTATTTATTACTGTATTCTAAATATAATTAGCCTATGTTTATCCCCATCTTTAAATGCTTTAATTTAGGCTATTTCTTGTACCTGCGCCACAGTTTAGCGCACACACATAACACACTCGGGAACCGCACCTACTGGCTGCGCTGCTGCTCGCGCTCAGTAAAGGATGTACTGGTAGGTAGTTTTGCTGTATTCATTCAGTTCACGCTACTTTCAGTCGACAGAATGTCCAAAGAAATCTAAATCTTTTGTCTGGCTACATGTTTGTGGAGGTAGGCGACGCTGGAGACCGCGTTGCTCCATTATGAGCGCGCACATTGCGTGCCTATTTGAAATCGAACTTGAGCGCGCAAAAGACGTGAGCAGCTTTTTTAACGGCTTTATCATACTGACTCAATAGATTGTTTTCTTAATAGGTTTTTATCTGTACACTTGACTCATTTGAAAGTAGTCTAAATAATGTAACAAAACGAAATTAAACTTATATGCTATTTTACAACAGAGCCTAGATTTCAGATTGTTTTTTAGGCTATTTTGTCTGTTGTTTGAAAACGCCTAACAGATCGGCTGGACAAAAGTTAACCCATAGCTTTGTAAGTAAAGAAGAATACAGCCTGTAACGAGAGCTTTTGTTAGGATTTTTCATTATGTGGCAGATAGCAGGTATATTATTTTGTAGCGTGTGGTGTGGTCAGGTGCGCGATTGTGACTGTTACTATAGACCGGACAGAGCTCCTCACTTGCAGTTAAAAAAAATCACTTAATTTTTAAAGAATTGTATTATTATTATAGTTTTATTTATTTTCGATGTTTTTTCGTTGTTGTTTTATAAATGCACTATGACAATTGTTTAAAAAATGTTCAATCAAAACATCCGTTTTTTTTTTTTTTTAGTCGACTAATCGTTGCACAGGACAAGACCTTGGTCGACTAAGGATTTCTTTGGTTGATTACAGCCCTACAAACTTGTGCCAATAACTTTGGTCTGGAACGTCTCTAAACTAGTGCTACACCAAAACACGTCTATATCTCCAAGACAAGTGTTATATCATCACATTTTCATGTATACATCTGTGGTGTATGGCACACAGTCAAAATACGTTAGTCATTTTCCCTTGCTTGTGCGAGAGACTATGTCAACATATAGAAGAACTGCATCTCTACTAGCACAATATCACTGTGATGGAAGTGAAGGGCATCATCACTATCCTGTGAGAGACACTCAAGATCAGGGATGCGTTTCCCAAAAGCACTGCAAGCCTAATTTGATCGTATAACAATTGCCACCTCTACAATTGCCATCTCTACGATCAATCTCTACGATTTTGGGAAATGCAGCCCAGATCAGTCCAGTCCATTGTCTGCTAAACGCCCACTGAAATAAACCTCTGAGAAGAGCTTTAGTTCATATTCAGGTTTGGTGATTTGAGAAAACGATGGAAGAAACACAACAGAGATTACTCACATAATAAATTATCACAAATAGAAACAACAACAACAGATTAACAGGAAGACAGAAGCCATTTGGATGACCAGATAGTACAGAAGAACCAGCTGGTGTCTACTCACTGTCTCCAGCATCCTGTCAAGCCAACGCAACAAACCAGTCTCAAAACCATAATATCCTCTCCAAATGCATGCGAACTGTAAGGTTCACTTTTGCTACAGACATATTATACTTCAAATTGTGTGGCATATCTCAGAATATCAGATACTTGAGGGTGCAGGATAACCTCACCCAAAACATACAGATTCTGTCATTAATTACTCACCCTTATAACGTTCTAAAAACGTATTGAAGATCGTTTTGATGAAATCTGAGAGATTTCTGTCCCTCCATTAACAGCTACTCAACTACCACTTCGATGCTTCGAAAAGTTCATAAAGTGATTGCAGGGCTTGACATTAACTTTTTGAGGCACTTGTCCTTCGGACAAGTACATTTATGTTCCACTTGTCCATGCACAAAAGTCACTTGTCCGGGTAAAGACTTATAATTTTATCTAGGGCTGCACGATTTGGGGAAAATGTCATATTGCGATTATTGAGATCAATATTGCGGTTGTGATATGCGATTGCAATATAATAAACAAATGGTTTCATGAGTCAACTTGTTTGGTTCTAAACCAAATGCACACACAGATTAGTGATAATTCTGAAATTAGCAATAACAACTAAATGATTGATAACACCTATAATGATCAATAAGCCATTGATGTCTGGATAAAATGAACTGTCTAACAGGTAGGACATATCACCCATTCTCATCCCAAAGCGCCATATACAACGCTTTTGCAAAAGCGTAAATATCCAACGCACATGGCACCCTTTAGTGCCAAATGAGATGTAAAAATAAATCGGGCAGAAGGCGCCTCCTAGTGGTCTAACCCTACCCCTACCCCATACCTAAACTTAACCGTCTCATTTGGCGCTAAAGGGTGCCATGTGCGTTGGATATTTACGCTTTTGCAAAAGTGTCATATATGGCGCCTTGGGATGAGAATGTGTTGGACATATACAGAAATTGAATAAAGTTAAACAGTCTGCGCTGCATAAATTATTAATTATATATAGACTACTCCTTATTAAAGCTACACAAGTTCTTTAGTCAAGAGCAGTGAGTAATTTTCTCTGTTCCCTTTGTTCTTTCATTAACTTTACTGACAGAACGCTTTATTGGTAGCTGGCCCTTTAAGAGCAGCAGCCTGTGGACAGAGACGCGGATCTCACATGCGCCTCATTCTCTCACAGAGTCACAACTCTTTATGTCCATCATAAGACTGCTCTTATGTTATGAAGATATCGACAAATGAGATTTTGGCCTAATTGTGTGTGTCGTTGATGTTCGTTCAAGAAAGAGAAAAGCGCGCGGTCTGTGCATGCGTATTATACTGGCGCGTATACGCATACATTCAGGACATTCACAGGCAGCGCGAAAAATGTGTTCGTTTCAAATCGGTAAAATTAAATCTGTAAAATAGACGCAACAAGTGGCACATAACGTGAAGTAACGTGGCATTTTATTTTGTTTGAAATTTAACTTGTCTCGTTGGACAAGTGGATTTTTTGTAGGACAAGTAGAAGAGAAAATTAGTTGTCCGACCAGACAAGTTAAATTTCAAACAAAATAAAATGCCATGTTACTTCACGTTATGTGCCACTCGTTACCCAGAAGTTCTCTTTCACGCTTAACGAACATCAACAACACACACAATTAACCCAAAATGTCATTTGTCGAGTATCTTCATAACATAAGAGCAGTCTTATGATGGACATAAAGAGTGAGATCCGCGTCTCAAGCCGACAAAGCCTTAATGTCGAGCCCTGTGATTGTAAAACTAATCGTGTGAATTGAACGGTTTAGTCAAGAGAATTATTCGCTTTATATGATGAACATATTTAATTTAATCAGTATTTTATTCACATAAACTTTCATCAGCTCACATATAGGTTGTTGTACAAGCACATTCGCTTGATGTTTGAGAACCAATGAGGTTCATTCTTGTGTTACGCAGCAGCTCCTATTTATGTTCACTGATCAATGTTTAAATGTGAATAAAAGCCTAAATTCAAACTGTTCATCATATAAGGCGATCGAATATCTTCAGAAAATTTGGACTAAACCGCTCAATTTATTACTCAAGTTAGTTTTACGATCTCTTTATGAATTTTTTTAATTGTCAAAGTAGTAGTTGCGTAGCTGGAGGGCCAGAAAGCTCTCAGATTTCATCGAACAATCTTCATTTTTGTTCTGAAGATGACTTTTTTTTTTTTACAAATATGTCAAAGAAGGATCTAAAATGTTATCTCCAAAGGACTATCCCTGCATACACAAAACATTAGGATCTGGTTCCTGTTTGTTTTTTTTTTTATTCTCTGTGTAGACTATTTTTGTAAACAGAAACTAACCTTGCCAAAAGATTGCAGGGAGGATTTTGTGATGAGCTAAAAATAACCTATAAAGAGCATTTTCTAATGGTTATTTTTAGGTTTTGTTTTATAACCATTAACGAGCATCCCCAGAACATTGCAGAGAGAATTTTTTATAAGTAAAGACAACGTAAAGAGAACCTCTACAAAATGTTCACTAATGGTTAACGGTATAACCAAAGCAACTCAAGAAACCGAAGTGAGAAGTGGTTTTACATAAGAAGAGATACACAATTCTCTTTGTTGAAGTGCCACAACAAACCACTGAAGAACCTTTATAAAAACAAATCGTTCTGAACTTTTGACATCACACAGATCAACAGCTCCACATAAAATCGCCAATGACGCCAATTCAGTGTTAAAAAACCTTTCCTTTTCAGTCACTGTCAGGTAATAACGAGGATCCTAATTTAGCCCATGATTTATTGCTGTTACAAATTTTGCACACAAAAAGGTTGTTTACATATGGGTTACTTAACCCTAAAACCGTATTCTGGACAAATGTGGGCAAAATAGTTTTGATTTATTTCAAAAAAATACTTATACGATACAAGACTTGGCTACTTTTCCTAAGTTTGCCTCCTGAACACACACAATTTTTTTTGACTCAATTCTACAATGTTAAGTGGGTGAAAAAAAAACTCCATCTTGTATTTGGGTCATAAATGGGCACCAATAGAAATCAATGGGAAAAACTGCAATTTAGTGCATTCTAAAATAAGCAAAAATAACACACCAGGTGACAGCAAAGTCACTTCATCTTTAGGTTTTAGCTCTAAGAACTTATTGGAATGATATTTTAATATAGTTAAAAGAAATTAAAAATAAAACTACATAGTAAATAATTTACATAGAAACAATTTACATAGAAAATATGGTACTTTTTGAAGTAAATAAATTCAAAAATACCCCAAAATAAAAAAAACCACCATAAATGGATAAACAAAACTTTATCGAAGACAGTGATATAACATTTATAATAAATAAACATTAGGAGTCCTCTGTGCCCACATTTGTCCACAATTACAGGATTAAGGGCTATAAAGTGAATACGGTTTGAGGGTTAAAGGTACAGTAGCACAAACAGGATGTTTAATTTTAAGGCCAGACAGCAGGAAAAAAAATGGTTGTAAAAACCTAAACTACAACTATTTTGCCACTTAAAAAAATCTACACAATGAAAATACACAATATGACTCAATTTCAGAGAATACAATTGATTCTGGATCCATATACTGGGTAAATAAACTGTCTACTGATCACATTCAGCAAGGTTTCCGTGAGATTTAAGCTTCAGGATAGAAAACAGAAACGCTAAATTGAATTCCTAAAGTGTTCCATGATGATCCTAATTTAGGATCTAATTTATCTGCATGTTCTGCAACACTGTTGTCATGCAAGTTACTTCACATTTCTATATACAATTTGAGCGTCAGTCATGGAAAAGTTGACAAAAAACACTTACTGATTTGTGGATCCCCTCTACGGTTGATCAGCTCACAAACAGATGTAACGGTAGACCATCCATTCTCCAAGAGACCGAGTTTAGCACGCACTAGTGCCAGTCATCGTCCTCAGTGTGGATGGTTCAATGACAGCCTGATTTCAGAAGGGCCTGCAATCAATACTAATATGGAGTAATCAGCCAATCGAAAGAGGTCAGAGAGCTGAATGACAGGATGTACAATACTGATCATGATTACAGTTACATCAAGCACTTGCTATCTACAATATACCAATGACAGTCATCTCTTAACAGATGGTTGAATTGTAAAATACTTCCTCTGGAATACAGAAAATACTAAAAAAGTAGAATTTAAAGGTGTAATTTACTCACCCCATGTCATCCAAGATGTCCATGTCAGTCTTTCTTCAGTCGAAAAGAAATTAAGATTTTTGATGAAAACATTCCAGGATTTTTCTCCATATAATGGACTTCAGTGGGAACCAAAGGGTTCAAGGTCCAAATGAGAGTTTCAGTGCAAACTGTTCAATGGGCTTTAAACGATTCCAGATGATAAGGGTCTTATCAAGCGAAATAATCGCTCATTTAATAAATAAATAACAAAGTTTAAGTTTTATAAGCACAAATGCTCGCATTGCTCTGTTCTGTGATGCACGTTCGTGACTCTCCAGTTCGAACTCGTTCATCAAAATGAACAAATCTTTTCCAAGTCATTTGGTTCATTCAACGAACGAAGCGAACAAATTGACTCGGAATTTCTCTAGAAATTCTGGTCTCTAAAATTAAGGATTTTTCAAATTGAATTTTCTGCCAAAAGGAAATTATACATTTCTTTAAAGTCAGCAATAATTCAAATTGGAATTCAATTCTTATTTTTATTGGAATATTGCAGTATTTATTTTAAAAGATTTAACCATACAAATCTCTTTTTTTTCTCATGTGCCAAACAGAAGAAAAAATTAAATTATAATACACTCAGAAAGCTTGTCTAAAAAGAAATTCTCGCAAACACATTAGCATTCATGTCCACCTGCAATAACTTTTCAGATAATCGTTAATAATCTGAATGTCGTCCGACTTTCAATGCGCCTTAAAAAGACTGATCACAATGATTCATAGAGATGGATTTGTGGAAATTGATGGAAGAGTAGGAAAATACAGAGCCTCAAGGTAACAAATAATTAACTTGCTGATACACAGCCAAACTAAAATGCAAAAATCCAGGATTTGAGTAAAGATGCGCTTCCATGCCAAACCATTTCTGACTGGGCAGACTGCTTAACTGCAGCATGGCTTTGGATGAAAGAAGTCTGGAAATCTGTGCAGAGTCATGAGGCGTTTGTGGTGTGGCAAACGGCCTTATGGGTATTGTGCTGACTTGGTCTGCATGTTTAATGTGACTCTTGGGTCTCATTTGTCTACGCTTATTTCCTTCACTTCTAGAAATAATTACGTATACTAAAGCAAAAGTTTGCTCAATGTCAACCCAAACCAATGTGACTCTCTTGCTTATGTGAAACACAAAAGAAGTTTAAAAAAAAAACGTTCAAATGTTCTTTTCCATTAAAGTGAAAGATAAATTGACCACAGTTTGTCAAAATTCCCCATAGATAAGACCATACACTAAAAAAATGGGTTTAAAACCATTTCCAAGCAGTTATATCTAGGTTTGAAACAGCTTAACATTCTTCTCAACCACACAGTATCATCATTTCCATGTTACACATATTTAAATGATCGCAAAATACTGGAATAAAAATGTACTGATGTCTATGGCAGCGATCAAAATAGAGCAAATCACCATTTGAAAATAACTTGGCGCTTTAATTAACGATTGTTTCACTACATTGTTACACAAGTATGTGGTGACAAGGGACTGTTGAAAAATTGTTTGTCATTGATTCATAGAAGAGATTTGTTCAAAAATGCTGATTCATCCAGTAACAAAACTGGATTCTTTTGAGCGAGTTTATTTTCAAGAATTCTTAAAAAGAATTTGAATTCTTTTTAAAGATTCAGTTAAGGAAATGGCTTATTGATCACCAGAGCGGTCAACATTAACCTATTGACTTTTTTCCTTATGTAATGTTTTTACATGATGTTTGTCTGATTGTTGTTTTGATGCGTTTAGATTAGATATTCTAACATAATAGATATTTACTAAATGTATTTTTTTTAGTGCTATGTGTAATCTTTTTTAGGGTGACTCTTACCATCTGTCTAGAGACTGCAGATGAAAAATAGCCTTTAGGCTAATTCTGGCATATTGACAGAAATGTTTATGAATATGCACCGTCCCTGTACTAAATAAATTAATAAATAAACAAGTGAAGTATTTCTAAATGAGTCATTGAATCAATCAAAAATGTTTAAATGAATTAAACATTTTAAATAGACTCTGGCAAATAACATTTTGTCAGAACCTCAAGTAATGATTACTAGTGATTCTCAGTTTATCCAGAATTGTACAAGGCAAGTAAATAACTTGTCACGAACAACAGACTTTATCCACTTGTATGCTGTAATAATTCATGATTAAGATCATCAGATTGGCAAAACAAAGGCAGGTCCTTGAGAAAATAAACAATTAGCTCAGTGACCTACAGCCAAACAAAGATCCAAGATTTGAGAAACTCAAAAGCAGAATGATCTCATTTTCGCTGTTGTCTGCCACTGCTATTGAACAGCTGCAACACTCAAAACTATGTTTGACTTTCCAAAGATGGTGATGAATTGTCACCAACATGACAAGTATAAAGCATGTTCCCCTCATGAAGGAATATTTGGTTGTTGTCATAGTAAAATCTCTGGCATCCTTTTCTAGGATGAAGAGGTTTGGAATCAGATGCACGATATGTGAGACAGACCTTATAATGATTGGTTTTGTTGAAATGACTGGAATATGTTTCTGCATTCTGAATAATTCACATTCACACTTTGTATTATTAGCCTATTCACTAAATACAAAATAGACTGAAAGATTCTGTGCCACTGCCACTAATAGAGACCAGAATAGCATAAAATATGGTGTGGGCTCCATTCAGAACCCCTCACACATCAACCACACAGTAACAACAACTCTAATCACTTTAAAACTGCATAGCAACGCCCTGGCAACTACCCATAAAACCCTAGCATTCGTGTCATTGAGTTTTAGCGTGTAAACAAACGCCACTTTTCAAGCATGTATTAATACTAGTATCGATATAACTATTTATATATCTGCGTTATGTCCTGTGCCTAGTAGGCTACTTTGAGTGTTAGAACAGAACACGTTGTATGTAACTCATAAATGTTTACATATAATACTCACATTATATAAAGCACGATTGTTCCATTTCACCCGAGTTTCCTCATTACCGACCATGACCAAATTTTGCATCTCGTTTTCTTTTCCCGAACGTGATTAATATCAAGACACGCGCCCACAGGTAACCATAAACAGTAGTTATTGATACGCGAGCATGTTCTCAATATTTACTACGGTTCCTGTCAGTTTTGAATCTACAACGCCATGACACAGGAAATAACACCCAACTTGTGAGCTAATTGCATTTTGAATTCAATCTGGTAGAAAAAAAGACGCGTTCCACAAAATGATACCAAAAAAAGTGGGCAGAACAAAATCGTTTTCTAGTTAATTAACAAATGAATCTTAAGAACCGATTCTTTTGAGCGAATCAAACACAAAGCAACCAGTGTAGCCGTTTGTAATTCACAAACAAACGACTCTTGTTTTGAGCCAGTACTTTTGACTGAATCAAAAACAAACTAACCAAATATTAAATGAAATATAAATATTAGATGAGAAACTATAATTATTATTATAAAAACATTTTTAAACGTAAAAAATAGTAATGCTGCCAAAGTTGAAGTAGGCTACTAAAACTGAAATAACAAAATAAAACTAAATAGAATATAAATATAAAAACCTATTATTAATGCCTACATAACAAAATGACTAAATCTAAAATTAAACTGAATATCCAAAAATATGAAATCGCTCTCTCTTCCTCGAACCCTGGACATTCTAGCTGTGAGGCGACAATGCTAACCACTAAGCCACTGTGCCGCCCTTAATCAAATTATTAATAAATACTATAATAATAAAGAACACTGTGCAGAGAGCACACACTCAAGTTTTAAAATGTTTAAAATGGACAGGCCATGTTAAAAATGCAATTATATTTATTGAAACGAATTGCAATCCCTTCTCAAGACTGCATTTGCAGATTTCTTCAGGAATCCGTCTTCCAAACACTGTTAACTGTTACACATGCTCAATCAAAATATAATTCATACAGGTGGATGTCTGGTGAGTCCAGAGCCCCACTTCCAGCATATACACTGATCTTCTGTGAAGGTTTACATTCATGTAGTGTCAATTGCACTTTGTCACTTTATGTTAAGACAGTTCAGTTGCAGGACAACTAACTCTCATTATTAGACTTTTTGGTTAGTGTTCAGGTTAGAACAATATGTTGATGTAGTTGCAAAGTTACTTGTCTGTTAGGGAGCATCGCAATAAAAATTGTTAGTAAGCAACCTCTGTTGCACATTGAGTGTATCTGCATTTGTCAGCTGAAAGAATTGTGTTGTTCCTTCTTTTTCTCTCATCAGCAAAAGGTTTGTTTTTTTTCCGAGACTTTTCAAACAGATTTCTTCCACCTCATCATCAGTGCTGTTGTTGTTTCAGTTGCTGTTGTTAATTCCACTGCTGGGACACATTGCAGTGTTACGGTAAAGTTCAGTCTCTTATGTAAACTTCCATTTGGCTGGACAAATTCCCTGCCTGACGTGTTCCTCACACATTTTCCCTGATTTTACAGGATTGTCTGTCATCATCCTTAAGAAATGATCATCTCAACTACTTTGGCAGTTTGTCTCAGTTCACAAAATGGCTGCGTCCAAAATCACATACTTCCCTACATAGTAGGCGAAAGTACTCAAATAGTAAACAAAAAGTACCTGAATGACCTACTACTTCCAGTGAGATTCTGTAAGATGGACACGACCATAGATATCCATAATAAAAGGCTAGGTCTCTATAGTCATCACCGGCGGCCATCTTGTCACAGGCAAGCTTTCTGGCGGGCTCTGTGGTTCCTGGAACCCGTTCTCATCCCAAAGCGCATTTTGACACTTTTGCAAAATCGTAAATATCCAACGCACATGGCACCCTTTCAGCGCCAAATGAGACGTAAAAATAAATAGGGCAGAAGGCGCCTCCTAGTGGTCTAACCCTACCCCTACCCCATACCTAAAACTTAACCGTCTCATTTGGCGCTAAAGGGTGCCATGTGCGATGGATATTTACGATTTTGCAAAAGTGTCAAAATATGGCGCCTTGGGATAAGAATGCGTTGGCTCCTGATGTAAGATGAGTGATCAGCACGGACACAAATCAAATCTTGACGGATTTACAAACGGTTTAGTTTCTTACAAACGTTATTATTAGTGTGGCTATAATTCTGGATGATTATTTAATTTATAAACTTATTATTCATATAAGTATGCAGTTTCATAACTTTATCTGACGTTTATAACAAACCAAACTGTTTGAAAAGTCGGTAGAAAATTTTGCATATGGTTATTTAAAAAGTACATGCACCATTAAAACACAGTGTTACCAGTGAGCGAGCTGACTGTGCCAAGATGGCCGCCAGGTGCAGACGTCGACCTCCATTGGCCAGCAGCGCGGCGAGACATCTAGCCTTTATTATGGATATCATAAAAAGGTTACTATCCCATGAGGCCATGGGAGAGGATTTATTTATTTATTTTATATTTTTATTAATTTTTTACAGTCTATGGATTATGAATGGCAGTGAAGCGACGTAACCGACACTGGTAGGTCACATGATAATGACATCATTGCAAATGTATGTCTGGATTACCTTTTTATAACATACTTTTTAGCGGTTGTGAAACAATTACTTATTCAAAATAAAAATAAGTCATCAGTGTCACATTATCCTTCAGAATACATTCTAAAATGCTGATTTGCTGCTCAACAATTATTATAAATGTATTGTGCTGCTTAATATTTTTTGTGGAATATTTTTTAAGGTTTCTTTGATGTTTTTACCATTAATTATATGCTTTTTATATTTACAATTGTTATGTTCAATTTAATGCATCCTTGCTAAATATAAGCAATTTTTTTCTGCAAAATTTTTAATTTCTGTGTAGCTATATGCCCCAGCTGTCTGCTAAATGATAAATTAGTAAATAATAAGAAACAATCTCAAATGTGTTTATTGTGAATCGCTTTTATTGGTGATAAAGCTGTAAATTATGTATGCTCTATAAATGCAGAGGCAACAGAAAGGCATTTCCTTCTCCCACATGAATCCATGTGTCGTCTATGGGGTCATTTCCACAAATTAAAACCATTTACAGGAATCTTCCCTTTCAGTAGCACCTACACAATATCCATCTAAACTGGTTAAATGTGAAAATTCACAAGCACCCCAACAGAGAGATCTACATCAACCTACCCTTTTTACCATCATCAATAGGCCATGTGTCTCAGAGATATCTCATCCAAACCAATCAAGGAAGCCAGCCCTGATTTCCTGTCCTGCATTTTTAATTGTTTATTGGATTCACCGCAGGGGTCGACTCTGACCCAGCTAGGCCATTTCAGCACAAATAGAAGAACATGTGCTGCAAAAAAGCTGCAGCCCTGCGCCGCACCTGGTCAGACAACAGAGGAAGGGTGAGAGACATCTGGGAAAATCATTTTAATGAACACAGCGCTTCCACTAATCCAAAGAAACTGGCAGTTTGCTGCGTCTACAGGGTGTGTGTGTGCGGTGTGACGCGTGAGCTTCCGCTATTGACCAAGAATTGCACTGCATGAGATGACTAGTTAATTAAAAACATGTTTGGAAATCTCGTTTTAGAATTTGACTCATATTTCCTGTCTCCTCGTGTTCATTAACATTGTGAGGTTCCTCCCTGGCATCTTAATTGGCTAATGAGTGATGTTCAGACTTTCCTCTCCCAGTTTTTGTAACTTCCATCGAGTTCTTCCTTAAAAACCACATCCTCCTTTAACTGAACATAAATTTCCTACTTATTCACCTCAGACATGAAATGTGCCAACTGTAGCTCAGCATTATGCTGACAAGAGTGACGGAGGCTTTCATTAAAATATTTTTCTAATTTTCAAAATCACGGTTCAAAGGGAAAGATTATTTTCAATAGATTCCCATAGTTCAATATATTTTCAGTGTGTCGTAGTTACTGTTATGTACACTCTCAGAAAAAAGGTCCAAAAGCTGTCACTGGGGCTGTACCTTTTCAAAAGGTACACTTTTGTACCTACAGGGTGCATACTGGCACCTTAATGGTACATTTTAGCACCTAAAATGTAAATAATAGCACCTAAAATGTACATATTAACACCTAAATGTTCATAACAGCACCTACAATGTACACATTAGCACCTAAAATGTACATATTAATACCTAAATGTTCATAACAGCACCTACAATGTACACATTAGCACCTAAAATGTACATATTAGCACCTAAATGTACATATTAACACCTAAATGTACATAATAGCACCTAAAATGGACATATTAGCACCTAAATGTACACATTAGCACCTAAAATGTACATATTAGCACCTAAAGTGTACACATTAGCACCAAAAATGCACACATTAGCACCTAAAATGTTCATATCAGCACCTAAGTGTACATAATAGCACCTAAAATGCACACATTTAACAACTAAAATGTACACATTAGCACCTAAATATACATAATAGCACCTAAAATGTACACATTAGCACCTAAAATGTTCAAATTAGCACCTACAATGTACACATTAGCACCTAAAATGTACATAATTAGCACCTAAAATGTACACATTAGCACCTAAAATGTACACATTAGCACCTAAAATGTACACATTAGCACCTAAAATGTACATAATAGCACCTAAAATGTACATATTAGCACCTAAAATGTACACATTAGCACCTAAAATGTACACATTAGCACCTAAATGTACATATTAGCACCTAAAATGTACATATTAATACCTAAAATGTTCATATTAGCACCTCAAATGTACATAATAGCACCTAAAATGTACATATTAATACCTAAATGTACATAATAGCACCTACAATGTACACATTAGCACCTAAAATGGAAAAAAGTTCACCTATTGAAAAGGTACAGCCCCAGTGACCGCTTTTGTACCTTTTTTTATGAGAGTGTATGTTAGTTTACATTTTTTGCTATTGGCGAGCATGTGTAACAGACAGCTTAAAATTAGAAAAAGCCAGACCAGTGTTGATCCTGCTGCCAAATAAAAAATTAAACACAACAGAAGCATCTGCATTTGGTATCAGCTTGAAGGGTTTCTTTTGCTATTATAAACAGATGACTGTACATAAATGGTTGACAGACAAGTGTTTTTCAAGGCCTAGCATAATGGAATAAACATTACAGTTCAAAAGTTTGGGGTCAGTAAAATTGTGTTATTATTTTTAAAGAATGTTTAATTCTTTTATTCAGCAAGGACACATTAAATTAATCAAAAGACATTTATAATGTTACAAAAGATTGTATTTCAAATAAAAGCTTCACTTTTTAACTTTCTGTTCATCACGAGTTTCCACAAAAAAATATGAAGCAGCACAACTGTTTTCAAAATTGATAATTATCATAAATGTTTCTTGAGCAGCAAATCATCATATTAGAGTGATTTCTGAAGGATCATGTGACACTGAAGACTTGAGTAATGATGCAGTATATTCAGCTTTGATCGCAGGAATACATACTTTCAATGCATTCTCATCCCAAGGCGTCTTCATACTGACTGATTTATCGGCAGACCGATATTATCTGCCGATTTTAGGCATTTTCTAAACTATCGGTATCGGCAGTTAAAATTACCGATAAATAAATATTTCAAAAATAAAATAAAAACGGACTAAACAGGCTCGAACCATGTCATGAGTGTTGGAGTTGTATAGTTTGTCCACCAGAGGGCACTCTGTTGGTAACACTTGTTGAGTTTTTTTCTTGTTCAACACTTTTGACAATGTGACTAAAGTTTTTCTTTAATAGCACGTGACCGTTATAGCCGTGAGACCTATCATCTCTCCTTGCATTGAAAATGTATGTTTTACAATTTGCAGTATGACGTTATACATTGCTAAATTATGGCTCATAATAGAATAGCTAACTATAAAGCTAGCTAATGCCACTATTGTCAATCTGTTCAGTTGTGACAATTAAAGAAACAAGTTTGTTTTTAAAATGCATTATCATATTATTTTAGTTAAAACTCATATATAACTACAAATAACCAATGTTAGGGAAATCTGTGTTTTGTTGCGTGTTTCTGAATTTAAAAAAAAAATCAAAATAATAAATACTCGGCCAATATATCGGAATATCGTGATTTTAAAACCAACAAATATTTGTATCGGTATCGGCCTTCAAAAACCTTTATCAGTCGGGCTCTAACTGACACTTTTGACAATGTGTATACATTCAACGCACATGGCACCCTTTATCGTCAATATAACACGCTTCGGTTATGGGTAGGTTTAGGTCTGGGGTAGGGTTAGGGTTAGACCACTAGGAGGCGCCTTCTGGCCCATGCTGCATATATATATATATATATATATATATGCATGCATGCATGCATGCATGCATGATACGCTTCCACATATTTGACGCTAAAGGATTCACGCCAAACGCTTATTGTAAAAGCGTCAGTAAATGACGCCTTGGGATAGAACGGGCTGATATTTTACAATATATTCAAAGAGAAAAGTTATTTTAAGTGATAATAAATATTAGCTATATTATGTATTATAGATCAAACTAAATGCAGTCTTCCATGTGATGCATAAGAACTTGTTTAAAAACATTGAAAAAATAAGTACAAACCATTTAATATTAAAGTGCATGGCAAATGAAATTAGCACAAAGACCAATAGACATAAACCTGCTTTCTCAGTATACATGGGACAACTTGACTCGTTAGGCCATTAATATAAGATGGTATGATATATATATATACATATATATACATATTATTTGAAGAGCTTACATATTCTCATGTCGAAACGTATTAAATTACGCCTTGGGATGTATGAATTGTCAGATATTCATACATCAAGATTTAAGTCATGTCAAGTAAGATAAGAGATATAATAGATATTGTAAGTAAGCCAGTTCCCTCATTCAACAATATTTCAGGAAGCTAAGTAGTTACTCCCTAATGCTTTAGTACAAATTCAAATTACATTTTTATATTTGACTGTAAATATAATGGACAAATAACTCAGGAATGTGTTCCCAAAATATTCAAGGACATTTGAGATTTGCTTCTTATGGATATTGATTACAATACTTGTTTTGATGTAGAGAACACTGTCTGGATACAGTCCTCAGAGAAAACCCCTGGTTTGAAACCCCGTAAAACTGGGGAGAATGGAAAGCAAAACACCATCTCGGTCTGCCAAAACAAACTCTCTAAATCCATGGCCAGTAATTCATTAGTCAGTCCAAAGGTCAGTTGAAAAACTGCTCCAGAGAGTTGAAGCTACTGCGGCCACACATGTAGGTCAAGATGCAATGCTGAATGAGTGGCTGTAGCACTGTTAGGTAGTGCTGTATGTGCTCAGGGCTCTTGGAAGATAAATGGAGGCTATTATCACTCGCAGTTATGACTTTAAACATCCCAGCATTGGAGCTAGTAAAGGTTCAGAGTGTGTGAAGTACCTTAGGGCTTCTTCTTCAATGTCTTCCATATGGGATTTTCTGTGTACTAACAGGTTTGTAAGTCCTTGCTTTTGTTGATTCACTGTGCAGTATTAACATGTCTTTCTAATGCCTGATGCACATTGTACAATACGCCTTATTCATGGCAGCGCCATCTTTTTTTTAATTTTTTTTTTATGGCGCTACTCTGAGATAAGGTCTATTCCCAGCAAACAAATTTAGGTTCTGGGAACGTTCTGGAACATTAGTTGTTGGTTCCCAGAACATTCCAGAACTTTCCCTTAAGGTTAAAGGAATGTTCCCAGAACATTCTCCTTACGTTATAAAAAATGGAACCTAAAAATAAACTACATAGAACGTTCCTATAACGTTCTTGTTTGGTTTCCGAAAAAATAACCTCATGGGACCAATCGGGAACATCAGGGAACGTTCTGTGTTTGCTGGGTTGTGGGCTGTCCCAGGTGAAAGATGACCAATTGGGGTGATTTTTAGTTGTTGTGGCCTCCTACCTGTACGTTCACACCGCCGCCGACTTGAGCGTCAAAGAAGCTCTGGCCGCACTGTCAAGGACGCTTGTCAAAAGTATGGGAAGCTTGTTGACGCTTTGAACGCTCTGTGGTTGCAGGGAGAATAGAAGTGTCACATGTAATAAACAGAAAAAAAACAACAAAAAAAACAAGCAATACGTTGAAGAAACCTTCTATAATTACAGCATTTTTATAACCGTTTTCCTCACATTTGGTCGGGAAAAAAAATAGTTCGCTATTATTATTATTTGCGGTTAAATCAGTGTCACCGTGAGCAAATTAATTGCATTCTTGTTTAAAAGTTTAAAACGAGCGTCGTAAAATTTTCAAATAAAAGTTGCGCTCATGCGGTCCCTATAAGCAAAGAGCGTCATGTCATAAATTAAACGAAACCAGTAGGAAACACAGCAACGGCGATGATTAGCTTCTCTTCCATTTACTCTGAACTAATGTTTTGGTAGGAACGGAAAGTTTACATTGAATGTTTCTCCGTAATCAGCCAGTTTGAAGGACGTCTATATTTCGATTGGTTGCTGGCGTTTTGCTGCTGCTTGCCGCTGAAACCGCGTCACAGCTCATTACCATAAAGTTGAGCTTCTTCAGAGCCCTGTCTAACGGAGAGCCTTGGCACTTCCTATTAGCCCCATTGTGTATCATCTTGGTTGCAGTTCCATTAGAATTCCACTGGGGGTGATCGCGGGCGAGAGCAGAATGAATGGGAGTCTATGGAGCTAAACGGCTAAATGTGTCTCTTTCACCTGCTCTGTCGTTAAATCAACATAGATTTCATTCCGCAAGTTCAATATAGATTATAGGCCAAAAGTCGAATGAACGAGTACTTATGTCCTTTCGATTCTTACAGGTTAGGCCGTTGTTTGCCGGAACACGCTAGCATTCTGCTATTGTGTGACGTCATCACATTTTTGAACGGATTTTTAGAACAGATAAGTGAACTTAAAAATCTAATTTTCAGCTGAGTGTATTATCTTAGCCCTCCCTTTTGAATGCAACTTTCAAATTACTTGACAAAAAATTACATCCTGAGAAAGTGGATTTCTGGGGGTGAAACCCCATTGACTCCCAATCATTCTGCACTTCACCGTGAGCGCCCCGCATGGACAGAGACGTGTTACTGCAGCCAGTCCAGAAACCGGAAGTAACCAGTCAGTGCCAATTCTCTCAATTAGACATTCTCTGGCTTCTTTCAACTTTCTGATTGACGCTCAAAACACTCAAAGCGCGAGTGCCGATGGATTTGACGCTCCTTGCAGCTGAGAGAAGCCAGCTTCCATTGAAAATGAATGACTTTTGGCAGCTTTGGAAGCTCAAAGCTCAAAGAGGGTCAAAGTAGGGATGGCTGACACTGAAACTGACGTTCCGAAGCGCAGATGTTTCTAAAACACTGATCCAAGCGTGATTCAAAACACCCGTCACATGACTACGGCTAAATGAAGCTTTGGAGTGTTTCACAAGTGTTTCGACAGGTGGCATGGTCTGATTGTGGGCTGTCCCAAATGAAAGATGACTAATGGGCTCTATGCACGGTGGTATTTCCAGTGAAGGTCTAAGGATGCTGAATTACTTCCGCCAATCGTAAGTCCAATGCTATACCGAGAATTTATATTGGATTTTATACTCTAGTATGGCTATAGGCCTACTAAAGAAACGTTAGTCACAAAAAAACAACAAAACAGACACCCCTCATTTTGTTTATGCTTCTTTGTTATTATATTAAATAAACATAACTATATATAAAATGACATCTAAACGTATTAAAGTTTCGTTTTAAAGACCGGAGGACAGTAAATTTGAAAGACTCTGCCATAATCCTGTTTTCCTCTAGTTTTCCTGCGCTTTAAATCTCCCCAACCGGAAACTGAAGAGCAGCCTTGCGTCAAATGCGGAACTTATGCGTGCATATAGCCTAATGGGGCAATTTTTAGTTGTTGTGACCTTGGTCATTCTTCATATGAGAGAAGTTCAAAGATGGCCATTGTCACGGTCTTGCAACCAAAGAGAGTCTGTGATCATTTTCTGACTAATTCAGCTGACTAGCCAATAAAAATGCGACGAGAAATGGCATATTGGTGAACGTGACATGGTGCTAAGTTAAAACTACTTACCTATCTACTACTTACCTCAAGCTCCATTTGCAAAATTGGCATGCCAAGTTTGCTTCCTCTTCTTTTTCAGCGCACATAAAAACCTCAATTGCCAAAAGTGCAATTCATCTTGCTTTAATTGTGACCAGCCTGGAGCAATCCCTCACCATGATGTAAAAATTCACGCCACGCTTAATGTACGCTGGCTCTTACGTAAAAGTAAAAAGTGAAGTATACTTTGGGCTTAAGAATCATGCAATCCTAATAAACTAAGAAGTACAAGTGCTAAAGCAACTAAATCTAACAGCAATTCGTAACTATTTTACATTTTGCTTAATTGGACACGAAATCCGCATCTCACTTGTAAGTTTTTATACGATCTGTTCTATAGTGACTGATTATTTTTGGGTCATGGTTTAGGGCTGGTACTTCATAATGAGTTTTTTTTTTTTAAATATAAGTTTTTGTACAATTCAACTAATATAAATGTATTTGAAATCACCACCTCATTATATAGTAACGCTTTTCCGCAAGATCGTGTTGACTAAAAACATTACTATGGTTATAGATCTGCTCAAAAATGTAATTTGATGTAATTTGTCATTTCCTACCAAAAACAACATTGGCTGTGTCCGAAATCTTAAAAATGTTACCTTCATTGGACGCATTTCAAGGTAAGAAAGCATCTAGGCACATCCGAATCCTTCCTGTCTCCTAGATATCTTCATCTTATCGATTTCTGAAGGCGGCATAGGTGTATCCTTCGCTGCCTTTGATATCCCACAATCCTGTGCTTTCCATCCTGCGACAGTAAAAGAAAGCTATTAAAGAAAGATGGCGTCTGAAAGTTGAGAGATAATTTTAAGTGTAAATGTACGTTTTTGACCAACATTTTCCACTTCTGATGTAATTTCTAGCTAGACATTACTATTGAAGTAATTAAATATTCGCTATTTTACTGTAAATCATTAAACCATTTTGCTGTGCAGAAGTCTGTCTGAAATCAGTCAAACAAAGTTTAATACTTAGTGTTAGTGATTTAAACAAACCCGAACCCTGGTGTGCTCAATAGTAATAGTGATTTGAAGTGCTTTTCTATGAAAGATCAATGAAGATCTCTCAAACAAACAAACAAACAAACACACACAAAAAATATTACTAAATCCAAAAAAGGCGAAGTACTCGGTTTCATTTCAACTAACCATCTCAACTAACAATCCAGAAAACATTCAGCATTTAGCATTGATTTCAAAGTCATTCCCAGACTGCACATAATCATTTACATTTACTCATGTCTGAGAATGAGTTTTAAAATCCTACAAAATAAGTTGTGTTTGCTTTAGTGCTCCTAATGGAGATTGCTCATGACAAATCTTAATACCAGCGTGATTAGCATTTCACATTTATCAGCAACTACATGTGACTTCAGCCACAGTCCGTGCAGCGGAAGATTCATAGCGGTCTGTGTTTAGTCTGCAGACCGCAGCTCGACGCTGGTACATCTGATGACTAAAGCACGCCGGTGAGCTGACGACATCGTATTGGCAGTAAAAGTGAAGTCATCCAGTGAAAGGACTGGAAAGAAATGCAGTCAGGGCTTTCCTGGAACGGCCAAAAGTCTGGAACGAGATCAGAATTAGACATCAGTGGGTGCGTTATTCTTGCAATATTTATTTACATCACTACAGCGACTTAGAAACATCTGCAAACAAACAGTTTAAATACAATGCATTTAAATTCAAGTCCATTTGCATCCATTTATGTTATATTATCAAAATGCATTAATTAAGAGCGCTCTTCAAGATAATTAGGTGTTAAAACCTATGTATCAATCCAAAACATTATCAAAATGCAACCAAACCTCTAGTTAGCCTATATTATAACCAAGCCAAAACTATGAATTATACGTTAGTTTTGTATTTGTTTAAATGTTATACTGTCTCTCTCTCAAACATATGTAATCTTATAAAAAATAATTAGATTAACCATTTTCACTTTTGACAAAAAATATATAATAGCCTATATATGAATATATTTAAAAATACAAAACATGTATTTTTTTTTAAAATGTAATGCATGTTTATATTAACACTATTTATGCATTTTGCATTCGTTTTTATTTGATTAATATTTCTATGTGTGTGTTTGTGTGTGTATGTGAAAAAATAACCGTGATTTTAAAATAAAATTTTAAAATAACCGTGATTTTAACGGTAAAATACTGTAAAAATGCTACAGTGCAAAACTGTTAATTGGTAAACAGAAAGTTTCCGTACAATACACGCTAAATAACTTTGATAGAATTTGACAGTAAAATACTGTTAAATTTACAGTTTTTGAAAGTGAAAAAGAACAAATCATTGTATAATTTACAGTGAAAACCGTAAATTGACATTCTATAACTATATATATATATATGTGTATACATATATATATATATATATATATATATATATATATATATATATATATATATATATATATATATATATATATATATATATATATATATATATATATATATATATATAGTTGCCATTTTCAAGTTACAACTTATGAAAAATAAATAAACATTGCTTCCATGGTCAAATCACATGGGAATACTGCAATTAGCTTACATTCGATGTCAAAGTCATGATGTCACAGTAGTTTATGGCATGCATTAAGGAAGATTTATGGTTAGATTGGGGCATTTTTGGTTAGATGTATGCTGCTGAAACTCATGTTTAGTCTGTCTTTAGTCTTTGACAGATGTCACTAGATAGTCAGATTGTGCATAGAAACAAATGAGAGCATTAAGGAGAAAGTTAATGATCAAAAGCTGCACTGAAACACCAGTATATATGTTATGTCAGGTTATGGATCCTGGTAAAGGCCTGTATCCAGCGGGGCCCAGTTAGATGTGTGAGAGACTGCATTTCTGAGTCAAGAGAGTGAAGGTCTAAGAGATGAGCTGGCGAGTCTGGAAGTGTCCTATGAATAAACTGAAAATGAAAAATGTTTTTGTTATTACTATTATCATCTTTAATAGTGAAAATAAAATGTTGTCCTTTTACCAGTTGTGTTCAAGGCCAAAAAAAATCTCTTCTAAAGTCGTTTCCTAAATGTTTTTCGGTAAAAAACAACAACCTGTGATTCTTTTATAACACAAAAATAATGGCTTTGCCATCACACGAATAAATTACATTTTAATAATGTATTCAAATAGAAACATTCATTTAAATTGCAACAATATTTCACAATATTACAGCTTTTACTGTATTTAAATAAATAGATATATAGGATTTAGATATAAATAGATTTTTATACATAGGATGACAACTAAACAGGCAAGATATTGTCAATAAAATAAAGAATTACTAAATAAATAGTGAATAATACTTCATAACACTTTGTTGTGAAGTGATATTTTATAGAAAAGTGTTCACAGAGTTTCTCAAGATCCTAGAAAATTGGGCATAGAGCAGAGAATGTGTTGAAACCTTTCATAGAAAACAACAAATTGTATAAGACGGCTACATAGTTTAATATTCTAGCCAAAAAACAGTACAATTTTTCTACATTTATATTTTACGCTTTATCCAAAGTGAATTACAGTAGCTCATATGCTGCAATGAAGGCAATCATATTTTTATCACTTCACGTGAATTCCCAAGGAAATTAAACCTGTGACCTTTCTTTCTTCTTTCTTTCTTTCTTTCTTTCTTTTTCTTTCTTTCTTTCTTTCTTTCTTTCTTTCTTTCTTTCTTTCTTTCTTTCTTTCTTTCTTTCTTTCTTTCTTTCTTTTCTTTCTTTCTTTCTTTCTTTCTTTCTTTCTTTCTTTTCTTTCTTTCTTTCTTTCTTTCTTTCTTTCTTTCTTTCTTTTTCTTTCTTCTTCTTTCGTAAGGTTAACTCGCTTAACCTCTAAGACTACCGTGGACAACTAATTTTGGGTTTCCACACCAATGACCAATGCTTTTTCAAATAACTTTCCCAATAGTTTTAGAACGCTAAATATATACATACATACATACATACATACATGTATATATACATACATATACATACATACATATACATATATATATATATACACACATATATATATACATATATATATATATATATATACACATATATACACATATATATAGATTGCACTCTTGAAAAGCAATTTCTAGATTAAAAAAATGTCTAAGATTTTCTGGCCAAATTAAACTATTTCAGGTTTTCGTGACCGTGGGAACGTGCATCTTCACAGGAATGGTTTTACTGGTCCACAGCCCTTGTAAACCAGCACTAACCTTCATTAACCAGCCTGGAAATGAAATCCAGTCTAAGATGAGCTTTTCTGTGGGTCTCGTCAAGAGTTGCAGCTCTGCACATCTCAGTAATAAGGATCATTTACACAATTTCCTTTTTCCACAACCTTAAAAAACCCAGATGCTCCTAAATCACTCAGACGACACCTAAACGGTCCGAGTTTCCCACCCCCTGCACAGACATTTTTATTTTAAGTCTAATATTCCAATAACTTCCATGAGAGCACAGCAGTGCTTACAACTTACGACACTGTCAGGTGTGCTTGTCTTTTTCCGTCTATCACTCCATATATCTAGCTGACATTATTAGCGTACAGCAACCAAATGTGTAAGTTCACTCTCGGGGAAGTTTCCTGCCAGAAGCAGACACAGGTCTTCAAGAATGCCGGTTGTTTCCACAAACTGACTGTCTTATTTACTGGCTCAGAAGGGCTGAGAAATATTCAAAAACAGACGATCTATCTACAGTAGAAAGCACAACACTTCTAATCCTGTCATAAAACGCATTTGCAGAGAAGAATCATACATCGAGTATAAAATAAATCACACCGTATAAATAGTATTCGATTTAATCTCATAATATGCAATTTAATTATATTTAAATGTACACTCAGTAACTTTTGGTCCTCTAGTTGTTGAAAAGCAAAACTGCATGCATGTTCAATTGTGAGATATAACCAGTTTAGATGGAAAGGATTCAAGCTGAAGACGTTACTGTATCTTTACCAGTTAATAGACACTAGGGCTGTCAATATTCCTCTATTTGAATTCCATTCCTTATTTTATGTAATATTCGAATAATATTCAAATGCTCCGATTATTAATATTTACGACATTACACATTCTTATGGATCGCCAATGCCACTATAGCCTGTGGTTGTTTGTTACACGTTCTGTCCACTAGAGGGACATCTAACATTACTACAATAAACATTTAGATCACTTTCTTATTAACAATAAAAAAGCGGAACAAACACGTGTCCATAGATATTAACTCCCAGCTATACAGCATGCTAACCTCGAAAATACAGCTGTATTCTAAGGCTATGTTTACACGGAAACGATTCTGAAGAGAAAGCGCAAAAGTGGCGTTGCGTCATCATTTTTATTCTGCGTTTAGACGAGCGTTTTGTGTGGGAAATTTGCGTGCAAATGGTGACGCAAATGTCTGAGAAATTCAATGTAGTATGCACTCCAGGTGGCTAGGTGTGCATACTACAGCAACATCAAGTCCACGCGCCTGCGTACAACCTTCACTGTCAAGCAGACTTTTGCATTTTTACCGTTTACACAATTGCGTTACGATTCAAAAACTTTGTTCATAAGACGAAACAAAAGCATTTCATTTTCAGCATTTTATCAGCAATATTCGAATAGTAACTTCAGCATTCGAATAGTAGCCTATTGTTTTTTTAAATATTCGAATTATATTCGAATTTCGAAATTCGTTTCCAACAGCCCTAATAGACACGCTACAATTCAATGGAAAAATAAATTCCAGCACAGTTACAACAACCATAATTAAATGATCTTCACAATAGATAATACTTCACAATGAACTCTGTTAGAGAGTTGCATGTTGCAATTTATCTGTTCACTAAAACACCTTACTCACATGTTGAGTAATAAAAACACCATCTCCGCATTCGCTTTTACATCATTTAAAATCCCTCTGAAAAGCCCAGCCAATGTTGCTTCTTGTTTTATTACGAACTCTGTCTTGCTCTCTTTTTGCCAGCCACTCTCATTCTGCAAGTTTTCTAGTTAAAAAATTTACATGAGCACCCTTTCAAGTTATATTTACCACTGAAAAGCTCTATTTGAGGGGACACCTATTTGTAGTGGTGTCCGAAACCATTATAGAGTCAGAGCCCGTCTAACGGAGAGCCTTGGCACTTCCTATTAGCCCCATTGTGTATCATCTTGGTTGCAGTTCCATTAGAATTCCACTGGGGGTGATCACGGGCGAGAGCAGAATGAATGGGAGTCTATGGGGCTAAACGGCTAAATGTGTCTCTTTCACCTGCTTTTTGTTAAATTAACAGATTTTATTGTTGATTCCGCAAGTTCAATATAGATTATAGGCCAAAAGTCGAATGAACGAGTACTTATGTCCTTTTGATTTCTTACAGGTTAGGCCGTTGTTGGCCGGAACACGCTAGCATTCTGCTATTGTGTGACGTCATCACATTTTTAAACGGATTTTTAGAACAGATAAGTGAACTTAAAAATGTAATTTTCAGCTGAGCGTATTATCTTAGCCCTCCCTTTTGAATGCAACTTTCAAATTACTTGACAAAAAATTACATCCTGAGAAAAGTGGATTTCTGGGGGTGAAACCCCATTGACTTCCATTCATTCTGCACTCGACCGCGAGCGCCCCCGCATGGACAGAGACGTGTTACTGCAGCCAGTCCAGAAACCGGAAGTAACCAGCCAGTGCCAATTCTCTTCAATTAGACATTCTCTGATAGAGTGCACTTATTCAATCCCACAATGCACCGCAATAACGAGTGTACAACTGATTTTTAACATTTTAAACAACAAAAAAGTTACATAGTGTACCTTCAACATTTAAAATTATATTTTAATTTAAAAAGAGTTCATGTGTTTGGAAGACGACTAAATTTATTTGATTAAAAATACAGTAAAAACAGGAACATTATTAAATTTGATTACTATTAGTTACAGTGTAAATTTTGAAGTGTAATTTATTCCTGTAGCCTACTCATGTGATACATTTTTAAGATTATTAGAAAGTTTAAAACAAGTGCTTTTTAAAAAAAATATATTTATTTGACAATGTAAAAATTTTTAGTGACACTTTTGACTAATTTAATGTGTAAAAATGTATTTCTCAATAAAAGTATTAATTTCTTGATGACACTAATATTACGACTTATGTCATAAAAGCACTTACAAGATACAAATACCTCAAGCAAAAGTAATAGACAGTGCCATAGCGGGACCAAACGATGATTTATGGGGCATACGCTCATAAGCGGCCCAATGCACCGCGGTACCCATGAGGCAAAGGCTTTTATCTTCCATGACAAATGTCTGCTCAGCACACGGTTTCATAAAGACTTGACGTCGTTCCTGAGTGCCGTAACAACCCTCACGCTTCTCTGGTTGCTGGCATTACTATTTCCAGGTGTCTCAAATGTGAGTCAGATGCTTGTAAAGCGGGCCTGCAGGTAACAGTCTCTCATTACAAGCATGCAGCGCCTATGGAAATCACAGACCGGTCCGTCTCTTAAACAACTCACCCTGCTAGCATGGGATCTTTTTCTTTTCCATCCACGTGTTTCCAGAGCTACCATTCCATCATGCTGGGATTCATCCGGACATCATCCGTGAATTATGGAACAGCATGGGATTGCTGCAGTTGACAAGCCATTTGAAGCACTGCAGCAAGAAATGCCCTTGACCAACAGACTCATATTTATCTCCGGTCTTAATCCAGCCTTTTCCTTTTTCTTTAGATCCAGAGCTAAACATGGACAGAGACACAAATAAAAAAGGACATTTTTTTTAGGAACATGTTTCCATTGACACATTATTTGGTGACACTTTACAATATGGGTGCACTATATGCATTAATTCATCCTTAACTAATGCACAGATAATCATGAGTTAATGTGTAACTCAACCATTAATTAATGATTACTTCATAAGCAACTAATAAAGAGTCTATATGATTAATAGATTAAGTAATACATGAATTGCTATTAATTCAATGTGTCATTGTGTATTAATTCCTTAATAACATATATTTTATTAACTAATAGTGTAAATTAATGTGTTAATTACCACTAATAAGTCAAAAGCTATGCACTTCAACTTCCAGTTGTCTGCTTTAATTAATCATTAGCTAATGATTTGCAACAGGTATCATTATGTTATGACTTTACTTGTTGGGGCACATCATTATTAACTAGTCATTTAGTAATTTGCACATGAATTTGCACTAACAATTAAGTAATTAATGATGTATTAATGCATATTAGTGTACCTGTCATATTATCTGGAAGTTGAAATACAAGGCTTTGGCTCATTTTGGTAATTAACATATTAATTAACACTATTAGTTAAAAAAAATAAATTATTATCGAATTAATCCACAATTACATATTTAATTAATTACAATTTATATATGAACTAATACATTAACCTTACATACTCTTAATTAGTTCCTAATGTGGTAATAATTAATGAATCGCTTAAATAATCATTAGTTACACATTAATTCAGTATTATCTGTGCATTAGTTAAGCATGAATTAATGCTTATTAGTGCACAGGTATTGTAAAGTGTTACCCATTATTTTTGTCAAATTAAGCTCAAATTCTCATAATGTGACAATAAAAAAATCATTAAAGTTAACATACAGTAAATCAAATATGATAATAAACAAATGTATTATAATAACATCAATTATTCTAAAAACTATATAGCATATAACCAGTGTTGGGTAAGTTACTCTAAAAGTAATTAATTACTAGTAATTACTACTAAATTACTAGTAATTACTAGTCTTCAACAGTGTAATTAGATTACTGTACTAATTACTCTCTCTAAAAAGTATTTAATTACTTTTAATTACTAATTACTTTCAAAATCCCATATCAATCTCAACCAGCTGAATAATACAAGAATAGACATGAATCTGTTTTAATTCTTTCAAATAAATACTATAAAATTGCATTATCCTTAAACTGACCAAGGTGGAGAAGGTTACATTATAAAAACATACTTTTTAACATCAGACAATCCATTTTGATGTTAAACCCACTATTGTTTTATGTCTGATCTCATGACATTTCACACTTGTTTCATACATATTTTACAATAATTCATATGAATTTGTACGAGTGCGGTCATACGATTTTAGACACCTCATAAAATGCATAAGAATCGCTGTGAGATTGGATTGATCTCCGTATTTACATCAATTACATCAGGAGTAACTGTAATTAAATTACAGATAAATGAAGAGTAATCCCTTACTTTACATTTTCAAGGGAAAAGTAATTAAATTACAGTAATTAACCCAACACTGCATATAACTATATAGATATAAACTATGAGCAACTGTACTTTACAAATGTGATTTAAAGGCATTGCAGATTTTCATGAAATTCATCCACATGTGTCTACTAAGTTGTCTAAAAGCTATCAAAAGTGTTCAAATCCATGAATGTTTTTATCTCTAGTGATCTATATGTCCATCTTTGATGGATTTTGGATCTAAATTGTGAGAAATGGTCCAAAGAATCTTGGTACGTTTTCAATGGATTCTTGTGGAATATTGGAACAACACTGGAACATTGAACAATGCAATATTTTTCCAATAAGAAAAGAATTTTTTTTGTCTTATTCTTTTGTCAAAATGTGTGTTGCATAAGAGAAACTTCAGAAACCTTTCCACACATCTGCGTGGACACAAATAATGAAAATGTTTAGATAACACAAGTACAGGAATCCAAGGAGATTACACTACAGGAACCCTGAAATAAGCAGAATTTATTCTTGACCTCAAGAAATCCTGAAGTACACCAATGTTACCAATGTAATAGGCCTACATCTGAGAAATGTCTATATGTAATAAGTCATGTGCCACGGGTTGATTAAAATGTTATTTTAATAGTTCAAAATAAATCAAAAACATTTAAAAAAATGTTGCATGGTAATCTGAAAAAAATGAATAAAAATATAAACGCACACCCGTGATTCGCAAGTGGAAAGCGGTAGGAATTCTAACATCATTACATGATACACCAAACTCTGTCAACACAGCCTACATGGACAGCATTTGACAGCATTGGCACACTCTAGATTAGATGTTCAATAACGTTATGCTAGAAGATCTCATTTGGGCATCATCACATTCATTATAGGAGATATACTCCCATAATGCTTTTGGTAACACTTTACAATAAGGTTCCATGCTTTTCAACAACCTCAGAGGAATTTTTGACAAGAGGGCAACAGTCGGGTTCCAGAAGTAAAAACACATTCAATTTCTCCGTAGGGGTTTTTAAAAAAATGTATAAACCTTTAAAGACAGCCTTACTGTTAGCTACGAGGTTAGCATTTGCTTATATTTAAGTCGTTAGCTCACATTATTTCAACTTTGTTTTTAAATTAATCATGTTTAACAGCCAAATTTATGAGGACAACTACATTACCCATTACAAATTGCAGTATCAAAACAAGCAAAAAGCACCAGAAGATCTTGTTAGCTCCACCCACTTCTATGAAGCATCTCCCTACGCCTCTAAATACTGAAATGAATACATATGCATATTTTGCAATATTCTTAACATGTATTGTTTTTATATATAATCAACATTTTTAAATGAGCAGTTTTATACTTCTCCATTGTTTTTAATTAAGTCGTGCTGTTCTCAATGCTTCATGGGATTAGTGTTGTCACGATACCAAAATTATAGTATTGCGATTTCGATACTTTTCAATACTTTTCCTAAAAAGGAAAGTATTTCTTACAAGGCGTTTCACATGCACCTCCTTTGCATAGGTATGTGCTCTTTAATGCCGTAATAACCTAATATAAATAAATCATTGACATGCACATGCTCTGATTATAATCATATAGCCGATAGATTATTTTGCTGATGTTTTGTATCCTTTATTTTAGCAGCTTGCAAATTATTTATGCTATCTATGAAAGTTGGGGGAAAGTTGTACACCTAATACAAAAATAAATTAAACATCTCCAGTTAACTAGCAGATAGTTCGCTATTAAATAAGAGATCTAGCACTAAAATCTGTTGGGGTTTTTTTTTTTAAATCAAGCAGAGCGCTCTTTTTCGCTGCTATCAGTTGCATGGATTCTCAAGGTCGGACATCTGGGACTTTTACTCCTGCGCGCCCATAGCAACGCGGCGAAGGGTAAAACAAACGAGCGCCCGCCATTAAGCAACACGCAAGCGGAAGATAAACAAGCGCCTAAAATAAATCTAAATAGAAATGTAATCTCAAACAAATGGACAAATCAAAGAATAACAAAATAATAGGCTACTACTGCAGAGATGGCCATCAATTTTCTGTTGCTATGTTATGACATTGCTATGCATAATGGTCGGCAGCTCTACACTGATAAGCAACAATGAAATGCACTAACGTTAGTTGTGTCGGGAATAAGATACAATTTTGGCTTTTTTGAAAAAAAAAACAAAAAAAAAAAAAAAAAAACAGTGTCCCCTCACTGACACTGTACAAGCGCTGTGCCACTGACAGACTGAGCTCATTACAGCCACTTTGTAACAGTGCTTTTGAATTAACAGTTTTTTTTTGTAGTTGTTTTTTTAATAAATACAAATATCGGTTACATAGTTAATGTAATCGATGCTTGATGGGTATTTAAACACACATGGTGTTCATACCAGGGGATTTGGTGAGCTGGAAAATGCTTTTGGGTTGTTCTCCCATTATGGGATTGTAGTTATTTCTATCACTAATGTCGTTAAGCACACAGTCACAGTCAAAAAGAGTATATACTTTTTGGGCATAGTATAAGTAGCCAGTGTTGGTGTTTCTACAACTGTATCAGCAATTTAAATGTCTTAAATTGTTAACTGTTGCTTTTAAAACTTATGGCAGTCTGAGTTGAGAAAAAAGAAAGGTAAAATTGTGGCTGATATGGTTTCTGGACGTCACACGAGAAATGGAAGGACAAGTCAAGTGAAATATTTTTTTAAGATAAAGTATTTCATGCATTGCTCTTATATTGACATCTCTGCAATGTTAGGGTCAACATGCATACAGAAAAGTTGCATGCTTTGTTTGCACATACTGCAGAAATAGCAGATGCATGTATGCTTTTAACATACACAATAGGGTTCATTGTGGTTCTAAATATGAAGCATAGGGTTCTTTACTCAACTCCAAAGAACCTTTTATGCTAAAAAAGGTTCTATAATGACAAGAAAGAACCCTTTTGGCACAAAGGTTATTTATAGGCTGTTATTCATTCATATATTACATTAACTGCAACATTTCAATTATAGTTGATTAAATTGTCATTTTAATCATGCTGATTTTTGGAGGAGAAAAACTGAAATGGCACTCTTCGTGTGATATTGATTAACTATATAAAATTACAGAAATATATACATTTTCAAACCCCCATATCTTGAATTTTGTGATCATTCACATGGATTCATAAATACATTTTAAGGTCTTGATGTTATAACATGAAATATTTAATCCGGAAAGGACAAAACCCAAAAGGTTCCATATAGAACCTTTCTCCTGGTTACAAAGAACCCTAAAGGATTCAAATTATTGAACCCTTAAAAAGGATTCTGTATAGAACCGTAGCGCTCATAGAACCTTTTAAGGTTCTATATAGAACCTTTTCTTCTAGTGCACTGGATGTATACTGCACATTTTAAAAATGCGAGTTTGCATACAGAGCATTTAAAGTATATGAAACGCACTGTTCCTGCTGTAAAATAGTATTCTAAACTTTAGTGCACTAAGGTCTCTGGTCTCAGATGGAGACTGTGATCATCCATACAATGGAATCTTCCATAAATAGACAGTTAAAGTGCTGAGGGTCCATCGCATCAATTAACATTTCATTGCTTTTATTATTTGTTGTCTGCCATGAACCTGTAGCCTGGATATCTCCGCGCAGAGCGTCTGTCTCTCCGGTTTCAAAAGCAGGGGTTTTGGCGCGTCCAGAAGGAACACTCCGTCCTCTCAGGACTCGCACGGCTTTCCATGCAGCAACACGAACCTTCCAAACAGTGTAAATTATTAAAACATTTGTGGTGCCGTGAAAGAAAAGAGGAACTGACAGCATATTCGCTCAATACTAAAGATCAGTTTATATTTCAGAATAAATGCATAATTCATGGACTCTATGTATTGAAATTCCTCTACAACTAAAGACAATACAAATACAATATACCCACACATTATTTTGGACCTGTCTGAATGTAATTAGATCATAAAATATCAAAGCAAGTGAGTATTTTGATTGATTTTTAGTGGATGTATGAAGTCAGTTCTCTTCAAGGTCTCACAGGTGTACGTCAAATCGACTATTAACATTATATAATGCTTCACGAAACACATGGAAAACAAAGTCTTTATTTTTCTCTAGATATATTGTTAATACATGACAATACATCTAGATCTAAATGATATATTTTGTATCCAATGAATAACATTTTCAGACTTTTTAAATGTGATTTAATTGTTCAAATACTTCTTGGAACCACTGTTTCTGTTACAGATGATGCTGCTGTGATTGCTGACGAGATGAACTGAAGCTCAACATCTGGACTTTACCACCCCCACCTGGTCACTGCAGGCATTCTGTGAGTCTCCACTGATAACAGAGACACAGAAGACCCTGCAAATGACTAGAAACTAAGATAAATTACCCATAATCAAGGGATTTTTCCAGTCACTCTAAATTGCTAGTTCAAGGGATAGTTCACTTTGAAATACATTTTTGATATGTTTTAGCTTACCTCAAGGGCATCCAAGATGTAGGTGTCTTTGTTTCCACAGGTCAAACCGTCCTTGTCTGTCAGTCATATAATGGAGGTCTATGGTCACCACCCTCAAAGAGCATGCACAGAGAAGTCCAAATTAAACATGATTTAATGACTCGCAAATGTAAGTACACATTGATGGCCTAAGACACAAAACGAGCGCTTTGTGTGAGAAAACGAACAGTATTTATATAGTTTTTACCTCTTGTAATCACAGCCACATCCAAGTGCTCTGAGGGCGAGGACGCTTCGGCTCTGCGCAGTTGAAGACTGGAAAAATGTTGCCTGGTCTGATGAGACTCGATTTCTGTTGAGACATTCAGAATTTGGTGTAAACAGAATGAGAACATGGATCCATCATGCCTTGTTACCACTGTGCAGGCTGGTGGTGGTGGTGTAATGGTGTGTGGGATGTTTTCTTGGCACATTTTAGGCCCCTTAGTGCCAATTGGGCATCGTTTAAATGCCACGGCCTACCTGAGCATTGTTTCTGACCATGTCCATCCCTTTATGGCCACCATGTCCCCATCCTCTGATGGCTACTTCCAGCAGGATAATGCACCATGTCACAAAGCTCCAATCATTTCAAATTGGTTTCTTGAACATGACAATGAGTTCACTGTACTAAAATGGCCCCACAGTCACCAGATCTCAACCCAATAGAGCATCTTTGGGATGTGAAGGAACGGCTTCGTGCCCTGGATGTGCATCCCACAAATCTCCATCAACTCAAGATGCTATCCTATCAATATGGGCCAACATTTCTAAAGAACGCTTTCAGCACCTTGTTGAATCAATGCCACGTAGAATTAAGGCAGATAAACACAAATAAACCTCAGACTGCTTTTCCCAGCTCTGAAGACCTGAAATGTGTCATATAGACTGACAGAAGAAGTACAAAAACACAAGGCAGAAATTGATTCAGTTGTGTAGTTAGAATATAAATGGAGGCTGCACATGGAACATTTCTGAATGCTGAAGGGAAAGTAACTGATTAAATCTTTTTTTTTGCCTCTCCTTTCCACTGGGCTGGTTTTCATATTAAAGCATTCATGCATTAATGTTCTTTAATGGTTTTAGTACAGCAGTGCTACTGCAATGCAATGCAACGCAACATATTAAAAAATGCTTGGCAGTTGTCGTACTGTAAAGTATAATATATACAGCACACTAAAATAAGTAGTATAATATCATGAGTCATATCCCTGAAAAAGAAGTGTGCTTAATTGTATTGAATGTGCACTTGTGGTGTAGCTATTTAAAACTTTATTTGCCGTTTATATAATATTTATGATATAAAAGGCCACTTAACTCTTTTCCTGCCAGTGTTTAAAAAAAAGTTGCCAGGATTGTTCGATAATTTTCACAAAAATGTTATGGCCCCCAGAATATTTTGTTGTATGAATACCTGAACATGTAATATAATAATATAAAAAAACAAAGTATCTCCTTTTAAACAAATAAACAAAAAGTTTTGCTCCATGCATTCTTTATCAACACTTTAATGTGGGAAAGTTTCAAAACTTTACGAAAAAAAAATATATATATATATATCTTGTCAAAGATTAAAACATGCATTTTTGCCTGTGTTTTGACCCAGAGATTCTGCTTATCTTTCAAAACTTGCATATTAGCGCCACTTTCCGTATAACATTAAAAGTCGTAAAATTCCACCAATGGCGTGGAAAGAGTTAAGTGTACTTAAAAAATTTGTACACTTTCATGGCTGTTTCTCAACACACTTAAGTACGCTTCTCAAAGTGCAGATGATGTAAAATTTAAAGTTTTTAAAGTAGCTATTTTAAATCATTAATAAACATTGAGCTTTGAAGGGTCATAACATTGCAAAGTATGTGATTATAATTGTGTTATTCAGTTGGTATATTTTAAATTGCAACATCATTATTACAAATGTGCAATCACAAATACAAAATCCATATATAAAATACAATAAGCACATTCTCAAAGATACATACAAAGCTACATATTAGCACCTAAATGTACACATTAGCACCTAAAAATGTTCATTTTAGCACCTAAAATGTACAAAATAGCACCTAAAATGTACACATTAACACCTAAATGTACACATTAGCACCTAAAATGTACATATTAGCACCTAAATGTACACATTAGCACCTAAATGTACACATTAGCACCTAAATGTACACATTAGCACCTAAATGTACACATTAGCACCTAAAAATTTACATAATAACAACTAAATGTACACATTAGGACCTAAAATGTTCATATTAGCACCTAAAATGTACACATTAGCACCTAAAAGTACATATTACCACCTAAAAGTACACATTACCACCTAAAATGTACATAATAGCACCTAAAATGTTCACATTTGCACCTAAAAATGTACACATTAGCACCTAAAATGTACAAATTAGCACCTAAAATGTACACATTAGCACCTAAAATGTACAAATTAGCACCTAAACGTACACATTAACACCTAAAATGTACATAATAGCACCTAAAATGGAAAAAGTGTACCTTTTGAAAAGGTACAGCCCCAGTGACAGCTTTTGTACCTTTTTCTGAGAGTGTAGGTTTTGGAATAGAGCCTGTTATTCTTTCAGAAATATTTGACAATTACAAAAAAAAAAAAAAACAGCATGATTAATTGCAAATCCACTTCTCCTGATGTGTAGCCACAGCAATGTTAATCAAGCCTGTCTGAGTCTTACATAAACCACATTTCAGTTGCATGTGTACTGGCGAGTAATGGATGAATTGTCTTGATTAACTGTCAGGTAGGGTAGATTTGTGGAGGGACATATTGAGGTTTCTCTGTTTCGCTGCCATATGTTTAGTGTTAACGCTCTGCATGTGTTGTGTCATAGGGAAAGATCAATGATAACTTAATTAAGCCTAAAAAATTGGGATGTTTATTGATTTTATTCTACACCAGCAGTTTGGAGGCACGAAAGTGACAATAATCACAACATGAAGAAGAAGTATGAATTTATTTATGTGTGGCAAATCCACATCCACTGGGCCAAACAAACACAAACAGATGTTTTAAACTAAACAAAAATGGGCATGCTTGATATATAGTTATATATAAGCTATTTTTTAAACTGAATATATTTGTGCATTAAAGCCAAAAGAATTTTAAGAAATGGCAATCATAAGCATTTTTCTCTCTATGCACCATAATGGAAAATCAGGGTAAAAAAATGTGAATTTAATAAATGGGAACCTAGTGTCTGAGCTGCACGTACCCCATGCACACCGTTCGAACATTTAAAAAAAGCATTGGGTTAGCTGCGCACCGTGATTGGCTCATCGTGTTTGAGGGCGTGGCTTAGCCATTGGTCAATTGTGAATAGCGCACAAGCCTAAAAGTTAACGTATTGTACGCATTAACCCTTTGTGCACGCACGCTATACGACCTAAAAACTACAATACACTGAACACAGACAGAAACTGAGTGTGTTTGTTTGTAAAAGACTGCAGAAGTCCTGTTTGATCAGGATTTCCTTTAATGAGGACCTGACTCGGGCTGATCTCACTGAACGCCAGAGACTCAGCGCGTGCAGATTGCTGATAGCACAGTAACTACTACCTCTGAGACTACTGAGATACTGCCTCCACAAACTTTAACTGAGCATCTTCCTCCTCACACAAAACAACAGACACTCAATCAATCACACTGCAGCTCAGAGGCTCTGCAGAATACAATACACTGTGCAGGATAGACTATAGGCTTTACTCCATACCTCACCTACTCGTTTAACTTTTTTTGTCAAGAGTCCATATTATGCTCTTTTTAAGTCTTGATTTAGTTTTTTGGGTCTACTAGAATGTTTGGTTACACTTTGATTTTAATGTGTCATTGTTACACTGTAAATATACATTTAATGTACTGAGTAATATTAAGTAATTACATGTACTTACTAAAAGGTTAGGATTAGGGTTTAGGGTTAGTTGCATGTAATTACGCATAATTTATAGTTAGTTATTACTATAGTAATTACATGTAACATATGCTAACAATGACACATTAAAATAAAGTGTTACCGAATAGTTTCCATGCTGGGATGTTTATAAAACATTATTTGTCAAATTTTTGACATTGTTGCAGCACCTCTCTTCCCAGTCTGGCAGTAACGCTCTGTGGTGTTTCCCGTACATTGAAAATTACTCACTGCTTAGTTAGAATGATGCTTTTGTATCTAGAAACTATGTTCAATATGACTATCGTTATGCAGGTGGTATAGTGATAACTTCTGTTAATTAATTGATTCGAGACAGGAAATTAAAATGATTATAGTTAATTTACACAAGCAACAGAAAGCCATTCATTTTAGTAAATAATGGACAAATGGAGTAGGGATGATCATTTTGGTTATTTTTCCCGACTGTACAACTGGCGCTCGTTTAATCGATTATTAACCGTTAACTGATAAGATTATTGAATTGGCAATAAAAAATAAAATTGACGCTGTATCTGTGACCCGTTAAAAATAAAAACTATTTTATTTATTTATCAAAGGGTTTATTTTAATGTGCAAAGTGCAATCAGCAGCATAAAGAACAGATCAACAACAGAACCTGGATTCAGATCAAATTTTGTGTCAACAGAGGAATAAAGAATAATACAAAAAAACATGAAATATGGCTACACTTAATATATATTTTTAGATAATTAACAAATTAACATGACAAAAAGAAAACAATAAATCCGTTTAAACGAAGCTTTCAAAAACCAGCATTTTTCCCGTTAGACTAAGATTTTTCGTTAAATAAAAATAGCAGCCCTACCTCAATCCACAACGTGTCTAATTTTTATTTAAAAAAAGCAACATGTCAACGTGATTTGTGGTTAGTCTGGAGCGAAGCCTGTTGAAGGTTACACCCGCGGCAGAAAACACCTCTCCGATGGGACAGATGTCCCGGGAACAGATTCTCTGCGTTATTTCCTCAGATCGCCGTGCATCGCATCTTCTCCCTGATAACATGGCGGGGAGAGTTTGTTGCCCTTCATCACACGATGCTTGCGGATGTTTGCTTCTTAAACGATACTGGGGTGCGTTTCCCAAAAGCATCGTTAGCCAACTATGGTCGCAAGTTGGTCGCAATTCCCATTGAACTCTAATTGGTAACGACGGAACTTGCGACCATAGTTGGCTAACGATGCTTTTCGGGAAACGCACCCCTGCATCGTACTTGTAACTACTGCTGTATTTTAAAACAGCGCAGCATATTTTACAGGTAACCTCGTCGTCGCCCTTTTTGTTGAAATGGTCCCACACAGTGCTTCTTTTCGATCGCTTCATTTTGCTTGCTCGGTAAAAGCGTCTGCAGGCACGTGTGTAGTTGCGCGTGTCGATGCGCCCGTGAGTTAATACATAGTTTTAACTATATAGTAAAACCTATATAGGCTAGGCCTAGTTTTGTTTTTTAAACCATGCAGCAAAAAAAAAAAAAAAAAAAACTTTTAAACCGTTTAACTGATAGTATTAATCGGTCAAAATTTTTACTATCGGTTAACGGTTAAACGGTCAAAATGAGCATCCCTAAAATGGAGTCTTTGGACGCCTCAGATGTAAAGTTTTCGCTGTCAAAGTGACGCTGAAATGAATGGGAGTCAATGGAATGCTAACAGCAGGTGATGGTCTGCTACAGTAGGCACGTTTCCATTACAGATTTGCGCAAAACTTTTGCAATATTTTCCAAATGTCGATAAAAACTATTGCGAAATGACAGTGTTTCCATTAACTGATGTTATGCGACTAAACGTTTTTTTCCCCTCCGCGCGATAAGTCATTCCAAAAATCATGGCAACGGACATTGGTAGGTTTATTTCACAGCCATGCACCACATTCGACATTATTATTATTATTATTAATGGAAGGAGACGTGGTGTGTATCCAAGCATTAATGGCAGGGAAAGATACGGGGTTGGGGGTTTCGCCCTTATTTCTGCTTCGATGTGTTGATGGCATTTCTTTGAGGTTTAGAGAGGCTATTCCCATAATTATTAGTGGTGCACGATATATCTGCCCGTCGATATAACATCGGCCGATTTGGTAATTTTTTTATACATCGGTATCGTTCCGATGTCAAAATAGGGCCGATGTGAACAGGCCGACGATCATTCCTATGTATTTGACGTGCGTGTAGATTTGAGTGTGGGGGCTGGATGTGCAAGTCGTTTAAAACGTCAAGCGCCTGAAGACTGGAACTGGCGCGCTGTTTTCTGTCAGCCTAATGCGTATTTTTGTCTCCGCCGAAGCCATATTTGACCGGTAAGTGATGTAGATTGACTGCTTCGCTTGTTTAACTGAGGGAACGAGAGAGAGAGTGAAAGCACTGGTCGCGCGCGTCGTCTTCATACGGTCTCTTTCTCCCTCACTCGCGCACGTTTATGAATTGAGTTGACTGAATAGACGAGAATACACGATGGTAAAATGTTTTTTTTTCTGAACACAAAATCTGTTTTTGAGACAAATCTCGTGCATTGTCCTAAACTGCCTGGATAATCACACAACATGTGCCGTGTCTCCGTTAATGACACATCCGATTTACGAACTAATGACTCATTTGAACCGATTCACTTTAATGAATGGTTAAAACAACTGATCTGTCCTTCACTGAACTCAAGAGACATAAATTGGAAACACTTTACAATAAGATTCCATTTATTAAAGTGTACATTTATTAACATTCTATTAATATTAGTTTAATTTAATATTATAATATATTAAATATATATTTAATATTATTTAATATTAGATTTACTCCATGATAAAACCACCCCAGCCCAGTCATTCTAGAATGATTCATTCTTTCCAAATAGAGATATTCAAGTAATCTGGTGAAATTGATTTTATCACAAATCACAATATATATCACAGAAAAATAAAATATCACAAAATGTATTTTTTTACCAATTTCGTGCAGCCCTAATCCTCGCTATGTGTTTTCTATACAGAGATATCGACATCGGTAAATATCGGTATCGGCAATAACAGCAATATTAATATCGGTTATCGGCATCGGCCACAAATTTTCACATCGGTGCATCACTAATAATTATTGTTTCTTTTTTTTTAAACGAATTTAATAAAGAACTCTATCTCGAATTATGTCCAAACGGTCGTTGAAAAACGAAAAATGAACGGTTGTATTTTTAAAACGAGTTGAACACCAACATTTTAGTTTGACCACACCAATGCTGCGGTATAGCCTATAGGCTACATCTCAAAGAAATTTCAGATATGTTTATGACTTGCCCCTTTAAAACATTTAAAATATTCGCAAATTAATATGGGAAAAAATTTAGAATTTACTGGTTTTCTAAGGCCAAATTAAAACATTATTTATTTTTGATATTTTGATATTTATTTTTTATATATTTATGATATTTTTCCCGCAGTGCTGTATAGGCAAGTTATTATAAATGCGTCTGAAAAAATAACAAGCTAAAAACATAATCTCCGGATGCACCTTTAGAGAGACGCGGCACCTTTGCATACGGATTACATAATCAGAAGATATTAGTTTACGATTTCGAATTTGTTCTTTTTAAAGTGGACATGTAAAGCTTTAGTCTATAAAGGATATTGTTTCAGTTCTCACGCTCCTGTTCACAAAGATCATTAAAGCGCGCCTGATTGTTTTGTCATTTTACAAAAGCACAACGTTTTCTTGTTATTGTGACATTACGCAAATAAAAGTAGTTGCGAATAATGTATTATTATTTTCTGTATAACCAGAAATGGTAGAGTATTTTAAGTTGATTCCACTGTTGATGGGAAAATGAAAGTGTTCACGGCGCGCCCGCACATGTCTGCCATCCAGTGCGTGCTCCAAACTCAAAATCGAGTGTTTATTTGTGATAATCTTAGCCCTATTATTATTATTATTGTCCTACCTGTACCATGAATGAGATGTGACGAATTGCTTTGTTCCTTTTTTGGATAAAAGCGTCTTCTACATATGTAGCCTAATAAATGTTATAATAGGCTAATGATGATAATTATTATTATTATTTGCAGACACGGACCTAAAACACACTCCGTCTTCTAAGTCAGGTGACTGTAAATGCGCAAAATCCGTTTCCATTGCAGTTTTGCGAAAAAATCCTTTTTCGAATTGCCTGAAAAACCTCCTCATGCGAGCGTAAAAACTTTTTTGCGATTAACGGGAGTTTTGCGAAATTGACGTGTTTCCATTGTGCGTATTTTCATTTCGCAATTTCAATTTGCGCAAATTGAAGGGTAATGGAAACGCAGCTAGTGGCGGCTCTTAAGCAAAGCTTCAGTTTCCGGAGGGTGGATTCAACACACTACTAACTACACAACCAGGTCCCGACCCCTTTATTTTGCGTATGCCTTGGGCGGGAATGATTTAAATGAAGAACATTGTGATGTGTTCATTACCACAAAGAAACTCAAGACTTCAATTGAGGCGTTTCAGGGAATTCAGAAACAGTGACAGCAATATTACACACTTAAGAAAGAGGAAAATATATATATATATATAAAAAAAAGCATATATGCCATAATCGGTCAAAATAATATGCAGTATGCAATCTAGGTGTTCTATCCTAGCAATAAATTTGCATACTACTATATGTACTTTATGCATACTGTATAAAGACTAAAAGTTGTATGCTAGTACACTATTCAAAACAAATCTGGGTTTCCATCCTTATTGAAAACTTGCATATAACTTTATTTTAAAAACAATAAAAAGCACCACACAACATCCAAACATGTTGGTCTGAGGCTTCTGCGGCAACTTGTGTTAATTACTTATTATTATTAAATCTTAATATTATTAATTTGCTGATGACCCAATGATTTCCAGAAAATTCACTTCTGCAGTGTGTTGAATTGGCCTTTAGAAAACATACCATTCGTTTGGCATATATTCAGTTTTCTAAGATGTCCAATAGCAACAAACTACAGAGGATGCAATGCAATAGAATTCATTCTGCACATGTACGATTATAAAGTGTACATATCAAGGATACTTTACCTTACACCTGTCTCTGCAAACACTTATATTTATGTACCACAAGTCAGCATTCACTATTTTGACAATCTACCATGTACACTTCCCGCTTTCTTGCAAGATAGCAACCTCGTAAAATCAGCGGTCTGTGACAACGTTTTTCATGTGGAGGTCAAAGCAGCGAAAGAGGTGTATAACTGATGCCCTAATGTGAGTCATGAGAAAATGCCTTTACATTGTTGATCATTGGCAGCTCATGTCCCAGTATGTTTGCTCGGTTACACTTTTTTTTTGATAGCCCACCAAAGGGTAATGGCAATTCTGACAAGAAGGAAAAAATGTTTGCTTCAGCATCCTGACCTTTTTAGGGTTCGTTCATCTTCCTGATTTTGGTTCTTTTACATGTCTTTGGTCCGTGTTGCGTTCATACTGTATATATAATACGAACCGCACAAGTTCGTTGGAAGCGGTCAGACCCATCTTTGCAACGGTCTCGGCCCACTTGTTTAGTGGCAGGAGGGTTCGAGGGGCAGCGTTCACACTTATTTAAACGAAACGCACTGACAGAGATGTAAAAAAGTCTGAATTGTGAGATAAAAAGTCACTATTGAGAGATATAAAGTCACAATTGCGTGATATAAAGTCAGAATTGCGAGATATAAAGTCAGAATTGTGAGATTTCAAACTATCTCTGAGGGGAAAACATTTTTCCCCTTAGAAAAGGCCAGATAAGTCGGCATTGCGAGTTCTATCTCACAATTCTGAGAAAGATGACAGAATTTACGAGATATAAAGTCAGAATTTTGAGATATAAATAGGGATGGGTACCGAAACACGGTATTAACGGGCCCCGGTGCTGAATTTTGAAAGACCGCAGTATCGATAAGCTCGGACGTTATCGGTTCTGCTGTCGGTACTGGAGAAATTAAGAAAATACTCGTAGGCTACTATTTATTATTCCTATAAAGACGTTATCTTGAACATGTTTATCTCGCCAGCCATTTCTATATATAAACTATATTTTAATTGAACCATTTGTCTGTGATGCAATTTGCTATTATTCGCAGTTCAGAAGAGAGAGAGAGAGATAGAGAGAGCGATCTCTCACGCGGAGCCACAGCACGCGCAACACGACAGCCCTTGCTTGAGTGACAATGAGGACAGAACTAAACATTCAAACGTGGTTACACGTTAGATCTGGAATATTATTCTAATTTTATTTTAGATTTCGGCTTCCAAAGATTATAAAAAGAAGATATTTGAGATAAAACCGTTAAAAACGAGACGCATGATCTGTCCAGCGCAACTTCCTTCACTTCACAGCGCTGCGCTGTCAGTTCTTCCTAAACCCAAACGTACCGTCAGAATCAGCATGATCGGTGATTATTGCAAAATGCTGTCTCTACTGTTGCTAGAAAAAAATGGCTATTAAAAACACATAAACCTGCGCAAGAGACGCTGTTCACAAAGCGGTGCTCCGAAACGGACTGCAACGAGACAAGAAAAGTATATTTTGGGCTTTGTGTGTCCTCATAAACTATCAAATATACATAAAAATGTCAAAATGAGAAGCTCTGCGATTCACTTAAACACAGTTTATTCACTTAAACACAATTATGTCTTAAATGGACGTAAATAATAGGGAGAAAATGTTGGTGCATCAGATCTGCACTTGGTCTTAAAGGGGCAGCAGTCTAATAAACCTGCTGACGATTCAGCCATTAGCCTAATGCAAATCAAACAACAAAAGGCAGAGCAAATCACTCAGAGCTCTTGAATGAGTAACTTTAGATTTAATAAGCATTAATCTATCTATGATAAACTATACAGTGCTATTTTACATTTGATTACTAAATTAGATTTCTTTTCAGACAGAAACAATTACCTGAGAAGTAATGTTAGTAGACCTTCCTGAAATTAAAACACTGTGTATATAATTTGTATCTTTGATTAATTGTATTCTTGTGTGTACGTGTTTTTTCTTATCTTTTGTATATAAAACAAAAAAAGCCAGCACGATGCTGCATAAAAAAAAATGTGTTTCTTCGTTTTGTTAAAGCATTGCTTTTTCTATTTAACATTTCAAAATATAAAGTTAATTATGTTCTTAATTCTTAAAAAAAAAAAAACACTAAAAAGAACCGATAAGAATACCGTTAAAGTACCGGATCGATAAGCAGTATCGATAAGAGTAGTAATACCGATAAAACCTTAACGATACCCATCCCTAGATATAAAGTCAGAATTCCAAGATATTAAGTCAGAATTGCGACATATTAAGTCAGAATTGCATGATATAGTCACAATTGCCAGACATAAAGTCACAATTGCGTGATATAAAGTCAGAATTCCGTGATATAAAGTCAGAATTGTAAGATATAGTCACAATTGCGTGATATAAAGTCAGAATTCGAGATATAAAGTCAGAATTGCAAGATATAGTCACAATTGCGTGATATAAAGTCAGAATTGCCGAGATATAAAGTCAGAATTGCAAGATATAGTCACAATTGCGTGAATATAAAGTCAGAATTGCGAGATATAAAGTCAGAATTGCGAGATATAAAGTACAAAATTGAGATATAGTCACAATTGCGATGATACAAAGTCAGAATTGCGAGATAAAGTCACAATTGCATGATATAAAGACAGAAAATTAGAAATGAAATATAAAAGTTCAGAATTGCGAGATATAAAGTCAGAATTGCAAGATATTAAGTCAGGAATTGCAATGACAGTCACAAATGCAAGACAAAGTCACAAATTAAGTGATATAAAGTCAGAAATTGCGAGATATAAAGTCAGAATTGCGAGAATATAAAGTAGAGAATCCGTGATATAAAGTCAGAATTGAGAATATAAAGTCAGAATTCGCGATATAAAGTCAGAATTGCGAGAATATAAAGTCAGGAATTTCAAGATATATCAATTAGAATTCCAAGAATATTAAGTAGAATTTGCAAGATATTAAGATCAGAATTCCGAGATATAAAGTCAGAATCTGCGATAAAGTCGCAATTGCGTGATATAAAGTCAGAATTGCGTTATATAAAGTCGCAAATGCATTTATAAAGTCAGAAATGCATAAATAAAGTCAGAATTGTAAGATTTAAACTATTCAGAGGGGAAAAAACTACTACCTAAGAAAACTACTACCTCTTTTATCCCTTAGAATTGGCCTAATAAGTTGCAATTCAAGTTTATCTTCACAATTCTGAGAAAAGATGTCAGCATTTCAACATATAAACTCGCAATTGTGAGAAAAAAGTCAGAAATTGTGAGATATAAAAGTCGCACTTCTGTCTTTTTTCTCAGAATTGCGACTTTATTTCTACACAATTATGACTTCATATCTCGCAATTGTGAGATAAGAAGTGGCAATGATTTTTTTTCTTTTTTATATTCAGTGGCGGAAACTTACATGTTCCTTTAGCATATTACTTCAGCTGGTTTAATAACAGCCAAGCTTTTCCAGTCAAAAGCTACAATACAGTTCAAACAGAAATAATTTTTACTCAGCTTCATTTAATTGATCAAGCCGTGACAGTATAGTAATTTATAATGTTGATCATTTATCTATAAAAAATAGCATCAAATGTGGTTAGCTATTGTTTGTTAACACTTAGACCTAATAGTCGAACCACTAAACTGTTTCTAAGCAATTTCCCAACACTAAATAGCACTGTTACGTCCGCATTTCTGAACGTTTTTGATAGCGATACAGTTCCATTAGCATATTATTCGATCCATCTTGGACAGAGACCGTCGCATTGGATGCCACACGCGTTTGGCTTCATGAGTCAGAATTGTTTTCGCCTGCCTGGCATATTTCTTGTCTTTGCTGAAACACGACTTAATAATGCATTTTGCAGCTTGTGTAAAATAAATCTATAATGTTGTTGTGCTTTCAGAAGAATTGATTATGACATACTATTCAGGTCTCTGAAAATGCACAGGGAAATACATGATGCGCATGCATTAACCAAATCAAAAAGTGAGGAATGCGAGCCTTTACATATTTATCGCTGAATGTGTATTTTCCCATGCATTTGTGTGCGTTTTTCATCTTGAGTTATTCAATGACCCTCAGTGAGTGGAACTATATTAAAGTGAGAATGAGCGGGTACTGAAGACTCAATCACCCATCAGTTGAAAATAGTTTAAACAGCCTTCATACCTGTAATGAAACCACATCTACAATACTGACGTGTCATTGAGAGCTAGCATTATTCAGATTGGGTTATGTTGATTTTTACTGTAGAAGATTTCAATTTGTTTGATATACGTAGGTATGTGGACATATCAATAAATAGCGGCCGCCATTGTGTTCCAAATCTCTGTGCCGGATTTTCCCGACTCATTTTGAGCGGGTCTCCTAAAATGCGCTGTTTTCATTGACTCGCTGTGGGAATCCTTGATTATTTTTACCCAATCACATCATTAGGGGTTTCGACTGCACATTTGTTTTAAATTTTTTCTAGTCAGGCTGCATTTTCCTCCTGAAAGGTGATTTCAAACAATACAGAAGAATTCAACTGTCAAGAAATTATTTTTACCCACTTTGGACACCTTTCAGAGGAAGGTAGACATGAAGAACATATGTTTGTGGTGTGCTGTACAAAATTTCGTGGCCATTTAAACTCCCCCACTTTTTTATGACTACCGACACTGAACGTTACCTGTAGAAAAGCTGTCAAAATGCAGCGCGTCGTGTAGGCTACACTCAACTTTTGTGTGGTCTCCTCCACTTTCTTTCCTCCACCAGCGTTAGTATTGTTAACTCTATATTCTTACATAACTGGAAATAGCATGAATCAACCAAAATCCATCTTTTAAATTAAGGATATATAATTTTCCTTGGATCGTTGTTTTCCATTCAATTATTTGTATTTTCAACAACTGCTCGTCAGAAAAATACCATAAAAGATAGGCCAAATCAGTCTTTATGTGTGTTAAAATCAAGTTGATTAGATCCAAATAAACTATGAAACCCATGTTAGATCCAAATAACTATATGAAACCCATCTCCACAGAAAATTTCATTAAGATATCTTGAATATTGAGGAAGTTATGAGCATTTTTGTGAAAAAACAACTTGTTTTCGGTCACACTAAATTCTATTGTTTTCACCTTAGAAATGAGACAATAATAGGCGCTGATTACTGAACTATAAAATGTTGTAACTTTCTTCATACTTGACATATTTACTTTTTTGTTGTTTTTTGTAAAGGGGGTACCCAGGTCTTTCCACACATGCTATCCATTTGTCTATTTGTTGAATTTTATTTTTTTGTCCACATACCTAATATATGAAGATCACATTTAATCGTCTCAGGTTTACTGCGGCAACTTCAACATTTCGATCAAATCTGAAATGCAACGTCGCCCTGCAGTTTGTGTATGCGTTAACGGTACATGTCACGTTACTAGCAACATTGCTCATAAGCAAATCAGCGTGTTAGCTAACACTTGCTAACGTTAGCCACTCTAGCAACAGGACTAGCAGTATACTGCAAGAACAAAGATGACTAACTTAGATATTTAAAAAGATAAAATAAAAACAATGTAAAGATAATATTGCGTTACACAAAAAGGAAACATATACTCACTTAAACGATGGTAGTCGATGAATTAGCTAAGCAAACTGTAGGCTGTAGCAACTTTGGCAATCTTCTTCTTCTCTTGATTAATGGCGGGATTGCAACCAACTTTTAGGTGCATACTGCCCCTACTGTAAAGAAGTTTGTAACTCCATGCTATTAAGTGTTCTAATCATAACCATCAGACAGTAAAAGAAAAGTTCTAACTGCGGCAAACTCATATTGTTACGGGCTCAGTGGCTCCGGTGTGTCATCGAGCCACCGTTTTGCACCCGCCCAAAGAAATCCTGCACACAGCAATGGTGCACTGCAAAACTGTCTAAGTCCACAATTCAGTACTTCACAGTTCACAGTCTTTGTAAAATGTGTTTTAGCAATAAATTTGCTATTCACAAAATAGCGAATCAACATTCACAATCTAAATGTTTCTATTTTTTATGTTGCCTTTAAAAAAATAATCGGCTAAATTGTTCATACCATGAATTAAATATCTTTTGTAAAACCTAATCAGAAAGATATTCATTGCCAACTAAGTAAGTTTTATTGCCAAATTATGTTGAGTTTATTGGTGCATGTCTCAACTGTGCATCAATCAAAGAAATGTAAGCACTTCTACTGCATAAAATAATTTAAATATATTTGCCTAAAGTATATTACTATATTTAAGTTATATTTAAGTCAATTTAATTGAAATGTCATTTCCTAAACCTTATAATGGAATCAAGAGTCAAGAATCTGTTATCAGACTCTGGCTCGGTCGATTTAAGAAGTCAGAAGTCCTTGTATCTTCAAAGCGGCTTGCACAGCGGATGAATGGGAGTAAATTCGGCGGGAAAACGCATCACCGCCGCCAGCGGGACGCACCGACAGGCTCACGGTGCGCATCCCACTACAGCAGTGACACGCTGGCAACACTATTTTGTCTCTGCTTTTGGGGTGTGTCTGTTGCGAGTGTGTTTAATCTGTTTTTTTTTGTTGTTGTTGTTTTTCTTAACATATACACACAGTATAATCATCAGAGATGCACGCGATTAAATTCGGAGAATAGACAAGCTTTGTTTACATAAATGCCCCAAGCAAAGATATCCCGTCAATTTTATAAACTTTTAAAAACCCAGCCAGTATAATCACAATAAACACATCCAAAATTGTTTAACATAGCCTATATCCCATATAGCAACATTGTTTCGGCCCAGATCGGCCCACATCTGGCACTTGTGGAATGCGGATCTGGCCCACACATGCAGCATGGAATGACGGCCCTTGGGTGGCCCACTCCTGTTTGCCAGATCTGGGCCACAAGCAGGCCATAGCAATGCCACATGTCAGCCAAGAGCAAAGAAATAAACCAGAACTGGACTTTATATGAGCCACAAAATCGGTGTATATTAGAACATGGAGTCATCTCAACCAGTCTGTTAACAAGCAGAATCTCTGAAAGAGAAAAATCACAAATTGTAAGCCACCGTTATGGTGATCAGTGTTCGCTTTAAGTTGAACTCTTTGACCCTTATTTTATCACTTTAAATTTTTTGTTTGTCTGCTGTTATTGATTTAAAACAGTCAAAAGAACAAAGAAAACTGTGATCTGATAGTGCTGGTTATGTTTTGACTAGGGCTGGGAAAAGAGTTAATCACGATTAATCGCATTCAAAATAAAAGTTTGTGTTTACATAATGTGTGTGTAGTGTGTATAATTATTTTGTATATATAAATAGACATATATGCATGTATATATTTAAGAAAAATGTGTTATTAATATATCAAATATTTATATTTATGTATAATATTAATTATGTTATAAATATATATAAAGTATATACATGCAAATATTTCTTAAATGTTTACATGCATGTGTGTGTATTTACATATACAAAATAGTATACAGCTACACACACATATATTATGTAAACACAAACTTTTTATTTTGGATGTGATTGGTCGATGATTAATCTTTGCCCGGCCCTAGTTTTGACATAATCATGCTTTGATCTACGAAATGAAACTTATTCAGGTGACTTGGTTTAACTTGTTAGCAACAGCTTTGTGATTCTATTGCTTACAGCATTATTGTGCATTACAGCATTATTGATTGGTGGCATCCAGAATACACTGCAAAATGCTTTATAATTGTCACCATTATTGAGATTCACATGCTAATTCTTGATGTCTTTCAAAATTAAGTTTCAAAAAATTATTTGTATTACATTGTAAAAGTTAAGAATATTATGATTTTCAAGGACCGTGTTTTACCAATAAACAATAAAGTAAATTTAACGTAGAAATTGGGCTCTACTCAGGTCAAAAAGGACTACTAATTGAACTACCAACTAAGAACTACTAATTGGGTTCTACTCAGGTTTTTTCCCTTGATAATTGCATAAAGTCAGAACTGGGCAACATTTTTTTGACGCTTTCGTGACGCTCAACGCTTTTTCTGGTCCGCTGTCATTCCCATAATGCAATGCGCGTTAGCATGAAGCTTGACTTTCATAGGAATGAATTAAAAACGCTCTGCTCCCTCCACTCGCACCATGCTCCCGACCTCTCTCCTCATATATATACAGTCTATGCGACATGGAGTCTGATAACACCAAAACACTCCTGCCTCCAGCACAACACACAATCTCCACATAACACAAAACAAAAATGTATCTGCTGAAGCTCGTACAGGCCAAAGCATGATTCGGATCGATTGAATTATGGAGAGACCTCTGCTATTTTATTGTGATAAATTACAAGTTTTCAGATATGATGAAATAATGGTAAATATAGCAAGGCAAACTACAACATATGAGACATGAAATGAACACAAAAGACTGTTCCAGGATAACAAAAAGTGGATGTAACTTTTATTTTATGTACTAGATCTGATGTCACTTCCTATGATCTTACTGATGCACTAAAACTGTTCAGTCTAGTTCACTAACCGTTTTGGTTATCATATTATACATTCACCTATGTTGAATTGCTGATTGTGAAAGATACACGAATAGTTAAGTGAAATGCCTTATGCTAGATAACACCACAAATGTAACGTTAAAAGCACTAGTTAACGTCAAGCTGATAAAAGTAGCCTATTATTGTAAAGTTGCAGTGGGAGTTTACATGAGTTTGAGTAGTGTGCGTAAGGCCGTCATAACTTGAAATGCGCCTCAGAGGTTATCATAGTCCAACGACATACTAACGTCACATAAGTTTTACATGATTGCACTAACTTATGAATGCTGGTTTTATTATTTAACATTTAATCTTGTTTAATTAAGTTGCTTACTAGAACATAAAACAAAAGTACTGAGAAAATCAAGCTGAAAAACATCACTTTTGTCTTCTGTAGAGTGGCTTTAACTGGTTTCATGATGAATGAACTTTACACTATTCTAAAACTTAATCCTCACTGAACTGAGTTGAGCTGGCATGATTAACTGTTAAGCTGCGTTGAAACAATTTTCAAAAGCTGCCATAAAAATGAATCTGAAAGGTGATTTGAGGTGTGTGCGGCTTTTAATGAAGAGAGTGATCGTTATTTGCCAGCAGGGGGCGTCAGCCAGCATGATGGCTATAACAGGAGCCGCTTTAACTCCTGCTTTCACAAGCTGTGCATGTGTTACAGTTCACTAAACTCTACAACACATCACAGTACAACAATTGGATGAGGCCTTATAGTTAATGCTAAAATAGGGCACCAAAAAAAATTAACATTTTGTCATCTATTCACCTCTTGTCACATGAAACAGTTTTTCTCCCCTGTGGACTACAAAATGGGTTTCACAGGCTGCTTTTTACATCAAATCAAAGTCAATCAGGACTGGACCTGTCACAATTGGTGCACTACAAGTTCTGAAGCCATGCAAAATTCACTGATAATGAAGCAAAAGCTATTGATAAATTCCCTTGAGTCTTAATAAAAACATTATATTCTGCACGTTCAAAAGTTTGGAATCATTAAGATTTTTTTCTATGGTATTTGATCAGAAACACCCAGCCCAGTCTCATCCCAAGGGGTTAAAGGTGACGCTTTTGACATTGCGTTACATCCGACGCACATGGCACCCTTTAGTGTCAATATGAGACGCAGATATGGGTCAGAAGGCGCCTCCAGTGGTCTAACCCTAACGCCTACCATAGACCTAAACCTACCCATAACTAAGCGTGTTATATTGACGTAAAGGGTGCCGATGTGCGTTGGATTTAGATGCAATGTCAAAAGCATCACCTATATGACGCCCTAGGATGAGAATACGTTGCAATACCATAGAAACAGCATTATTGTGAAATATTATTAACTTAAAATGTAATTCAGTCCTGTGATCAAAGCTGAACTTTCAGCATCATTACTCACATGATCCTTCCTGAAATCACTCTGAATATGATGATTTGCTGTCTCAACAAACATTAATTACTATCATTAATAATAATATTAATTTTGCCGCTTAATATTTTTTTATGGAAACCATGACGCACCTGCAATTCTTGCTGAAAATTCAGCTTTACCATTAAGACTACGATGGCTTAGTATGCACAGCACAACCTAATTTAAAAGAAAACGTATATTTAGTTGTGTTGTGCACTACTGGACCGGCTTAAAGGACAAGTTACATAGGCTATGTATGCATGTATAGCCTATCCATAAGATTTTCTCAAAACTGACTGTCTATTGACTATTCTGACCAAAATAAATCTACCTTTTTAATATGACCCACGCTATAATGTGGGAGCTAAACCTATTTCCCCATTGATGAGCATGCACACGTATGCTGAGGGGAAACTTGCCGCTCACAGAGGGCGAGAGAGAGACAAAGAGAGTAATACAAAATGATATTCTACAAAATACTGTCCTGCTGGCAGCACTTTATCTCGAAACGTTGGAATAAATGGAAGTGGAGGGGCGATTGACGACAGCTGGAATGCAGATGAACCGAGCGAGTGCGCGAGGAGATAGTTGTGATGCATTGAGTCTTCTCCTCGGATTCAATGATTTCCATTCGGTTCCGCAGTGCGAAAGAACACGATTCCAGGATGCTGGGGAGATGCTGGAGAAAGTACAAAGCCAGAGTGGATAGCAGGACAAGAAGTGAACCTGTCAGTCAGTGAGGAGGGAGAGAGCAGAGTTACACAGCTGAGGAGGAGGAAGAGGAATTGGAGAAAGAGTGTGTGATTAAACACTATCGGCATACAGCATATAGTGTGCATTGCTGTTTACACATACACGGCGTACATACTTCCACTTCTCTAAAATAAATAGAAAAAAAATACTCATTTTGGGATCTTCTTAATCCAATTTATAATAAACAATGTTGCCAACAACCCAGCCCGTCTTCATTCCCCATGGCGCCATATACTGACGCTTTTGACATTTCGTCTACATCCGACCCACATGGCACCAGTAGTTGGGGAGTAGTCAACTGACAAGTAGCGTAGCAACTGACCTAACTGACATTTTTCAGTAGCTTGGCAGTAGCGCTGAGTCTGCTTTCTAAACAGAGTGGCTTTCTTCCAGTAGCCAACTACTGCTCACAGCAAGTAGCAGTGTAGCGCTGCGAGCAAAAGCTACATCTCGCTGCTATCTGTCGAGCCTGCGCGAACCAGCGCGATGCAAGGATTATCTTCTTGTTAAAATTACAACCACAATTTTTTGCCATTACCGCCACCTGTTGTTTAATCACGCATCTTGCGGCTAACGGTTCACCTGACGTACACGAAGTGGGTTGACACACCCATATTATGATTATATAGTAAGACGTGTCGGCAGATTTGGAGGATGGAGAAACAACTAACGTTAATTACCCATGGCCTTATTTGTCCACGTACAATCAGCATTTTGAGAAATGTTCTACATGCAATTTATGGTCCTGGATGTATATTTTCGTTCTTGCAATGTTGTAGGCTATTTGTTCGCACTTTTGACAAACAGTCAGAGATATTTTAGTGTTGTGTGTAATAAAACAATACTCTTTGAAATCGTAATTGCATTGCCTTGTTTTAAACACAAAATATTTTACTTAAAACATTTTTCAGACAATTATTCAGTTATTTATAATATACGTTGTTCAAAAAGCAAAAGTAGTTTCAATGTAGCTAGCTACTTTTTGATTGTAACTTGTAGTGTTGCTAACTACTTTTCTAAACGGGTAGCTTGAACTACTTTTTCTACTGAGTAGCTTGTAGCTTGTCGAAACTATACAGTTTCAGAAGTAGCTTCCCCAACACTGCATGGCACCCTTTAGCATCAATATGACGACACAGATATTAGCAGTATATGGGCCAGAAGGCGCCACCTAGTGGTCTAACCTTAACCCTACCCCAGAACTAAACCTACCCATAACCGAAGAGTGTTATTTTGACGCTAAAGGGTGCCATGTGTGTTGGATGTATCCGCATTGGCAAAAGCGTCACTATATGACGCCTTGGGGATGAGAACGCGTTGCCACAACCAAGGGTTTCTTGAGTTACTACCTAGTTGTTACTGTTAACTTAAACTAAAACTATTAGAAACACTTTTCTGTTACATGAGTTCACTTTAAAATGAGAATTACCCCATGATTTACTCACCCTCAAGCCATCCTAGGTGTATATGACTTTCTTCATTCAAAAAATACAATCGGAGTTAATTAATAAACACCCTCACGCTTTTGTGCTTTATAATGGCAGTGAATTGCAACCAAAAAAGTGCATCTATCCATAGATAAAAGTGGTCCACACGGCTCTGGGGGTTAATAAACATCTTCTGAAGTAAAGCGATGAGTTTGTGTAAGAAAAATATATTTTAAAACTTTATGAAGTAAAATAACTAGCTTCCGGCCAAATCAACATACAGATTCCACTTAATGGGACACTCCACCCCGCATTAAGTTTTCCATTGCTTAGAAATCCAGTCATGAAAGCGCCACAGGAAACAGGATGAATGGCGACTGTAGAACGCAAAAGCCCAATCCCGAACATTTTGGGTGATCTCGAAACATTTTCGGGCAGACTCATCAGGGAGACTCACTAGTAGCCTAGACTTGTTGTTTAACGACTGTGCTCTTGTCACTGGTAGGCGTGGCCCTCTCAGGGCAGCGAAGCAAGTGCATTCTGGGAGTTGTTGTCTTTCATCCACATAAGCCAAAAATACATTTTCTGGCTTTTCTCAGACTGAGAAAGTCTCCAAATTCTAAAAGAATTTCACATTTCTTCTACATAAATGACCCATTATTTTAAAATACACATTCATCTTTCCAGAGGTGAAATGACCCTTTAAGTACAAAGCGCAGACTTATGTGAATATGCGACGTCCTGCTAATATTTACACTACGCCATGACGCACTAATGTCAAAAGTTACGCAAAGTAACCGTGTTAAATATTAAAGTGTTAAATATAAATTTTTTTCTTACACAAACTCATTGCTTTGCTTCAGAAGGCCTTCAGTAAGTTTAAGATGGATGGATGCACTTTTTTGAGCTTCAAACTGATGGTTGCTATTAAAAAGCACAGAAGCTCCAGGGTGTTTATAGCAGACCCCAATCTTGCGGGAATTGGTATCGAATTTTGCGAGGTGGCTAGTTGGTAACAATTCATGCTACGACCTCATTCGTTGCCGAATTCGAATTTAGTAAAATTTGTGCAAAATCGTACATATTTTACGAATTGGCCAATTTGTATGAATTCATAAGAATGACCTACCCCTGACCCCGCACCTAAATCCAACCATCACGTGGGTTTAGCCAAATCGATCCAAATTCTGATTACGAGTGAGGTCGTATGAATTAGTACGAATTAGTAACTTTTTAATCAATGCTTACGAATTGGTTGTGAGATAGGGTAGGATTATATTTGTCTGAAAGAAGAAAGTCAACACCTAGGATAGATTGAGGGTCCGGGGTAATTTTCATTTTAATGTGAACTACTCCTTTAATGACCCCTTGTGGTTAAAAAAAACACATTTTTTAATGTTATTTATATATCTACACTCTAAAAATGATGGACTGTTTTAACCCAATTTTGGGTGAAATATGGACAAACCTAGCTATTGGGGTTACATTCTTTAATTACATTTGTAACCCAATGTTTGAGTTCCAAAATTGGGTTAAAACAACCCAGCATTTTTAGAGTGTATGTGTTATTTTTAATATGCTTTAAGACAAACCATGTACTAATTAATCAGTAAACACCATTGTTAAGTATTTTCATCGCCTGTTTCCTACCAAAACATGTAAACAATACGGGGTGGGGATTTTCCTATCATTAGGAAATTAGACATTTTAACACAGTGAGCCCAAGAAGAAATTGGGTATATGGAAATATAGCGGATGAATTAGGCATATTATGTTGTCACTGATGAACTATACTACTTTCTCCACTGACTTTCTATGTTCAAAGCATTTCAAAGGATGCTGATTTTTAGAAGGCAGCTTGAGATGGTGAACGGGAACATACAATTAAGCATATTCAATTCTAAAACATATCAAATCTGGATATTGCGCACATGTACACATACAGTGTTCTTCTGAGATAGTACGTACTAGTACTTCCATTTGAAGAAGGACAGGAATGTTTATTTAAAAAGATGAGCTCTATATCGCAATGTGAGAAGTACAAAGCTTTGTTTTCTGCTCTGAAAATGAGCGAATCTCAATCCTCAGTGGCCTTCCTTCAGGGTTTGCTTTTCTCACAGCTGCTGTGTTGGTATATACTTGGCTTCCATTGCAATCTCTCCCCCTCTTTTGCTCTCTCCTCACGTCAACCTGATACTTTGCAGCTTAATTGAACCCCAGCAAATGACAAGAAGTCTGAATCGCTGAGAGCTTCGGCGGCCCCACTTGCAGTTTCATCCTTTTGAATAAAACATATTATTCCTATCACTGTCACTGTTCCAAACCTTGGTCTGTGACTGACCTGCCAAAAGCTAACCTGGGTGTAAAGTTCCCCTACACCTTCCCCTCTGTCTATCCCCATCTCCCTGCTCCTTTAATCTCCCTTCTTCAATCTTCTCTTTCTCACCTGGCTCCTTTCCATCAGTGATTCGGTGAAAAAGCACAGCATGTTTTTGAAATTTATGAGACAAGTCTAAGAGGAGGAGTACTGACAGATGAAGTCCATCTTCCAGAAGCTTCAGTGCTGACATCCGTCCCCATGGGACGCTACAACTAAAACTCCAGCTGGGTCAATCATGTACACAAATATGATAATTGCTACTGAAATGTTGAACTCACGCAATTTCAAAAACTGCTAGTTAGTGCTAATATAACTAGCAAGGAGACTAATTTGCATACCGCCCGGTATGCAACATGCCATATATATTTTTCTAATTTTGCACTCATCCTTGACTAATTTGTATTTACATGCCATTTTCCAATTTTTCACTGTCAAGGACTGTCTCAATTTGGTCTCATTTTTCAACAAAATGATAACCTGCAAAACTGCAACAGCAAAACACCCTCAATCAACAGAAACCCAATAAATCCCAACATAACAGAAGATTAAACCTGAACACACCCCTCCCGTGCAAAATATGCTTAATTTCAATATGTATTCTCATTTTGCAGTCTGAAGCATGGGCGTTGGAACCATTGTAAATGAGTGAGCCACTTTTTAAGACCAATGATATCAGACCCACTCACTTTTACCATCTCTAATTCAGCGCGCATGTCTGTTCACTTTTCAGAGCACCGTCAGTCAAACCCATTCCACTTGAGAAAAGGCCTAGTCAATTTAACATCCTTTTCTGCTGAATCATTATATTTGTCAATTGAGTCGCAACTGACGAAAATAGCCGCCTATTTTACCTCTTCTAGTCAAACATTGTGTTGCAAACATCAATAATGACCAATAATAATCAATAATGGCAAATGACCATGGTATCAGTGGGATAATCCATGGATAGCTGTGGCATTCAATGCTGTGACAGTAAAGCGGAGTTTAGTTTGACGTGATTTAACCCTCAGGTGCTCTTCGGTCATTTCTGATGCAGAAAAATTTTCTGTTTTGAAATTTTAAAAATCACAGCTTCATCGGAATGTTACGAAACTTGGTGACTTTTATGGCATTGGGTATGTGAACACAAAAAAATTGAGGTCATGATCTGAGCATGCTAAGTGGCCGTAAAAAAAATAGTCACACTTGTGCTCTTCGGTCAAAAATGACCGACCATAGGAAATTAATGGGAAATTGTAAAAAAAGAAGAAAAAAAGTGAATTTTTGTTTTTTTGTCAATATTTTTTATAAGAAATAGTTTTTGAGATTGTTTCAACTATATATTCAAATCCACCACCAACAACAACAAAAAAAATTGTTCATAAACAGCTGGGAATTCACATGCCTGTACATGATATTGTAGTGGTTACACCATGATTCTACGCTTTTTCTCTATACTGTAACCAGATGGTGCTAATTTTCTTCAAAAAATATATTTTTTTCTAAAGGCCTAGACTCTATATTAAACTAAAATACTGCATTAAAATAAAATTTGAAAAAATAATATATATATATATAAATATATATATATATATTTTTTCCATGGCAAAAATAAACCATAAATATTGCATAAATATTAATAAATCCAATTAAATTGTCTCAAAATACTAAATTAAAAAAAGAATAAATATTATAGAACAAAAATAAATTGCATTGGTTTTACTGGGATGGAGAAAGTTTCATTTTTCAGGTGTCTGGTCACTTTTGACCGGAAGATAACAAGTGTGACTCCGAAACGAAGAGCACCTGAGGGTTAATTAAAAGGCACCAGTACATGAAATGGCATTTACTCCAGTAATATTTTCTGGGGAGGCCCTATCTAACTACTTTTTTTTTGCTTCCGATGTCTGACGCAAAGCATGTTGGGACCTAATAATAATAATAATAATAATAACCTTTATTTTCTATAATGGCTTTAACTGTACATCTCAAAGCGCTTCACAGACAAAAAAAAACATAAAATAAAATAATCCACAATATAAAATTAAAGCAACAAAATACACCAAATAAAATAATGCACACATGAAAAATTGGTTACACTTAATTTCATATAGTCCACTTTAGACATTCTACTAACTATAAGTAACTTTGCAACTACATAGGATAAACAAACTGTCAGTAGACTGTAAGGGTTGGGCGCTTAAGGTTCGGGTTAGGAGAATAAGTTGACTTGCATTTGCAAAGTTACTTAGTAGAATATCTAAAGTGGACTATCGAAATTGTTAAATACCAAAAAAATGTATAAAAATATTCAAATAAAATCTACACCCAAAAATAGTTTTAAGGTAAAATTTAAAAATAAGATTTTGCTTGCCTTATCTCGATTCGGTAAAGAATTCCATAGTTTTGGAGCTAATGAAGAAAAAGCCCAACTCCCATCAATCGTAGCGAACTTTTAAAGGCCAGTTTCAGAAGAACGAAGGTCATGCGTTGGAATAGGGTATTAAGTTTCGGTCAATATTGAGGTGCCAACCCATAAGCATCAGAATTTTTAAGTCTAACAGAGAACCAATGCAAAGACTCCAAAATGGGAGAAATGATCTCTTATCCTCGTTCTAGTAAGGATTCTAGCAGATGAGTTTTGTACTACCTGCAATTTAATCCAGCCAACAACTCATTACAATAATCAATTTGGGAAAACACAAAAGTCTGTTGCACTCTTTGTGTTTAGGTTAAGTGTAATATAATCCGTCATTGGGTTCACTTACTAATATTTAGTAATGTTTGAGTGAAATAAATTAATTCCAGCTGTGATGGCGTACTTTTGTAGGCCAACCTTGAAGTTAGATTCACCCTGTTTCCCACAACAATAGGTACATTCAAAATCAAATATTTCCCTACTATATATATGTAAAGCATCCAAATGTCCAAACAGATTGTAGGTCTATTCAAAAACAAATGTTGGAATTCCCCTGCAGATATTGATGGGAACAACATCACAATTGGTGGTCAGTGTCAAGACAGCCTAGGAAAAAGTCAGCTCCCAAAACACAATCACATCATGTTTATATCACTGTAACTTACAACAGCAGGTGTCTTCATGATGGAAGTGATTTCTAGTCAAATATTGACTGTTTCTGCAGGTGCACTGAGTAATCACATGCCTTTTGCTTCACTGGCTTTTATTTGTCTTGCTAAACAACTCAAATGACAGCGTTAGCCTCTACTGCCCCACCAGCACTGGAGCATCAATACAAATGCGCGACATTACCAAAGGCTGACCAATTTTTTTTTTATCTATATTGGATCTTTGAGATTTACTACATAATAATGTCTTTTGAATCTTCATTCAGGGGCTTTTCTTAGGAATTATTGAAATGTGTTCTTAACTGTGATTAATACTATACCAGTGCTTTAACAAAGTCTTCTATCATGTCAGTAAAGTTACTTGAATCTTGATTCATTTGATGAATTATGCAGCGTGCAATGTGAGTGATTGGATAAAACATAAACTCACCTAAAGGATTATTAGGAACACCATACTAATACTGTGTTTGACCCACTTTCGCTTCAGAACTGCCTTAATTCTACGTGTCATTGATTCAACAAGGTGCTGAAAGCATTCTTTAGAAATGTTGGCCCATATTGATAGGATAGCATCTTGCAGTTGATGGAGATTTGTGGGATGCAGGAAGCTCCCGTTCCACCACATCCCAAAGATGCTCTATTGGGTTGAGATCTGGAGACTGTGGGGCCATTTTAGTACAGCAAACTCATTGTCATGTTCAAGAAACCAATTTGAAATGATTCAGAGCTTTGTGACCTGGTGCATTATCCAGCTGGAAGTAGCCATCAGAGGATGGGGACATGGTGGCCATAAAGGGATGGACATGGTCAGAAACAATGCTCAGGTAGGCCGTGGCATTTAAACGATGCCCAATTGGCACTAAGGGGTCTAAAGTGTGCCAAGAAAATATCCCCGACACCATTACACCACCACCACCAGCCTGCACAGTGGTAACAAGGCATGATGGATCCATCTTCTCATTCTGTTTACGCCAAATTCTGACTCTACCATCTGAATGTCGAGACTCATTGGACCAGGCAACATTTTTCCAGTCTTCAACTGTCCAATTTTGGTGAGCTAAATTGAACAGGTGTTTCTAATAATCCTTTTGTTGAGTGTATACATTGACAGACCTAAAGTAAAGTCAAAATTTTCTAAAAATGCTGGAATAAAAGTATATGCTATGCTGTCTGCTGGTAGTATCCGAATAGCTTCTCTTCTAATGAGTCTATTTTTCCCCTTCTGTTGTTGTTCTGCCTTTTCATTTATTAATGATGTGGCCATACATCATGGTGATTAATCTCTGAAGAACATTCAATCCGTTCAAGTGGAAAGACACATGTGGGTGTAAACGCTTGTTTCTCATCTCACCTCAGGAGTCAGGAGCAGAGAATCCACCCTGGATCATTTCCCCTCTCGCTTTCATGTGAGCGGTGAAGGCTTGTTCCCGCCTGTGTCCTTTCTGGCCTCTTTCATCCTTTTCTTTTGATGCTGCTCTCTTTTTCGAGTTGTTAAAGTGTTTTTCCCCCTTCTGGGTATAAGAGGTGTCTTTGTTGTGCATTTTCTCCTGCTGTTTTTTCCCTGTAACTCGTTCTCTGTGAAGTAGATATACCGAGAGCATGTTATATTGTGGCATGGAAGCGTTCTCATGCATGTCGGCACTCCATTATCTTGCCAAACTTTAAAAAAGAACAGTCATGGACAGTTATTAATGTACAGTGGCGGCCACATACAAACTGTATTTTGTAAAATTCTGAAAACAAAAACACATTGATATACATTGATAAAAACAAATATTAATATCTTAATTCCTGATCCAAGTCAGTTAAGATGAGTTTTATTTGAAATTTAAATACCAAACTATTAAGAATGGAAACGATAGCATGACCAATAACAGCTCAGTTGTATTGCTTTTATACAACACTTAAATAGACAAGAATATGATATCAAGTTACTTAGATAAATAGCTTGACTATTTAAGACAATAATTATTTTATTTTTTTAAGACAGCAAAATAAATGGTGGCATTCCTAAATGAATCAGTGTTTTTGAACAAATCAGCTGTGAATGATATGACTCATTCATAAGGAAAGTCACTTGTTTTGTTCCAATAGTGTTTCAGAGTAGTTGAATGAATCGGTTAAGTGATCGATTCAATGACTCACTGAATCCTTTTGGTTCCTGAACAAATAGCCTAGGTTGTGAATGATCCAGTGACTCATTCATAAAGAAAGTCGCTTGTTTCGTTCCTGAATGAATCAGTGTTTTTGAACAAATCAGCTGTGAATGATATGACTCATTCATAAGGAAAGCCACTTGTTTTGTTGCATATAATGTTTCAGTGTTGTTGAATGAATCAGTTAAGTGATTGATTCAATGACTCACTCAATCCTTTTGGTTTCCTAAACAAATAGCCTAGGTTGTAAATGATCCAGTGACTCATTCATAAAGAGAGTCGCTAGTTTCGTTCCTGAATGAATCAGTGTCTTTGAACAAATCAGCTGTGAATGATATGACTCGATTCATAAAGAAAGCCACTTGTTTTGTTCCTATAATGTTTCAGGGTTGTTGAAATGAATTGGTTCAGTGATTCGATTCAATGACTCGCTCAATACTTTTGGTTCCTGAATTAATTAGGGTTTTTTTAACAAAGGTTGTGAATGATCCAGTGACTCATTCATAAAGAAAGTCGCTAGTTTCGTTCCTGAATGAATCAGTGTCTTTGAACAAATCAGTTGTGCATTTTTGAATGACTCACTCATAAAGACAGTCGCCTTTGAATAAGTACTTGCTTTGCCAACCTCGAAAAGATTCATTCTATATAGTATGAAGGTAATCCGACGTACATTTGTCATGTCACTTTCACTGCCATTCACAAATCCTCTCCCATGGCCTCATAGGATAGTAAAGTGTCAATCAAATGCACACTTCAGATTCTCGCCTGAAACAGTAGGGCATCTGGTACGTTTTTGCCTAATCGCTTTTATGAGAACTGTAAATTTGACGATATTATTGTCACATGCTGTCTATATGAAGCCAGTACTTGTTGTCAGTTGAGTTCCCTAATCTATAATGCGTAGGCCTAAAGTCTTATAGATCAATCATTCTTCTGCTGTGTCACACTGAAACAGTCCCGAACACAGTTTTCCCTGCTTTAATAACAGTATAGAACATCAAATATGTTTTGATTGGCTGTGACATATACTGTCATTTTGTCTTAAGTTTTACTCAATGTGAAGAACTGACAGGAGAGAGGGATGGCCAAATAAAGAAAGAGAAAGAATGATGGACTGTCTGAGATAAAAACCATACCTGATAAAGTGGACAGAGTGGAAGAGTTACTGATGACTTTGTTCCCAGAGAGAAAGAGAGAGAGGGTTAGCCAAGAGAGATTTATTGCTGTTCTCTACATCTCTTAATTTTACATGCTGTCTTTTCTGGATGGGAGTTTAGGTTTTACCGGGCTGTCAGCAGTGATTTATGTCGCTATTCATCACGAAGTACAGTTAAAAATATGAGTGTGTGGAGAAAGATAGCCAGGTAAACGTATCTCTGCATGGGGGACGTTCTCAAAAGCATCCATTAAAGTTAATGAGACGACATATAGGCTAGTGGCTCCAAACCACATGCATAAAGCTTTGTAAATAATCGTTAGGATCATTACTTTTGAATGTTGTCCAAACATCCTAAAATGTTTCAAAAGAAAAGCACCATAAACGATGGATGATTGAGCTAATGTTTTGAGAACATTATTAGCCTAAAGACCAGATTACATTCTATCAATGTCACTGAAAGAACTTTTAGAGAACCTTGCCATGACGTTAGCTATGAATTTTTTTTCCTGTTGTTTTCAGTGCAACACAAAAAGACTTTTCGAAAGTTTGTAGAAAGTGTGACCTGCATTAACATTCTTTAACATTTATAATTATGTTTCACAGAAAAAAATTAACTTCAACGGTTCAGTTCACCCCAAAATGAAAATTCTGTCAGTAATTACTCACCCTCATGTTGTTCCAAAGCCACACCGAACGCGAATTTAATTACATGCGTGAGTAGATTATATACAAAGTAATTGCAAAGACGCATCATTCGCGCCGGGCGTTGTGAATGACGCGAATTGGGCGAAGCGTTGCCGCAAACGTCTTCGCGCAAGTTGAAAAATTTGAATTTGAGCGAATGTTCAAGCGTCTAACTAGACGCGATGAGACGCGTATTTGACGCTCTATAGGGGATTATCACGCTTCCGGGTTTCATGGGCGGGATTTGTCAACTTTGTGCATGTCCACTTCCGACGCACAATGCCTGAGACGCTTCCGCACAATGCACTTCCGACGCTTTCAACAATGCCTGAGACGAATGCTATTTATGTCACTGCTCTGTTCCACTTTGTAAATCTAACCAACAACGCCAACCCTACTTAAGTTTTCATGGATTCCCGACTGAATTGAGTATAAGGAAGAAGTGGATTAAAACTTTAAAATAAAACAAGGTAGCGCGTTTGTTTGCAGCCGGCACTTTAGTGAATCAGACTAATTTACCAGGGATGCTGTATAAATAAACTTAGTGTAGTCCTTCATCAGTTCGCCAGCGAGATCGGTGATTCAACGGAAGTGGCAGTGCACAAAGATCGCTGAATCCGGAAGAACTGCGTATCAGCGTGATAATCTCCTATTCGCGTTCCGTGTGAACACACCATAACAGTGCGTACCCAGAAATGCCGTCGCCGTGTAACGAAAGGCACATCCGATAAAATATTTTTACGTTTTCACCCGCGATCATTCTAAGGCCCCGTTTACACGAGAACGATTCCGGTAGCCTGGCATGCCAGACCTACATCAAGATGTTAGGTCTGGGAACTCTCAATTGTCATACCTCAATCCGAGGGGCGGGATAAAGGTTGTCTTTCAATATCCCTCTGCACGCCATAGGATAGCGCTCAACCAACCAGAGCAATGAATGGCTGTGGATGAGTGAGTCCAATGCGGTTTCCCTCCAGCGGAGCAAGTTGATATATTAAACTTTTGCCGTATGCGGTCGTCAAAACTCCGAACACATCTTCCTTTTTTAAGAATGACTCAAGTGACGTTCTCTTAACTCCAAGTCATCCGAGTCGCGGCCAAAGCCGAATCGAAAGACCGCTGTTCGCCAGCAGCATCTTGTTTGTTTTTAAGTAGCAGGGAAATCACCAATGAAATCACGGCGTAGAACCGTCACAACTCTGCCGTCATTGTTAAGCCCGCCCACCAACTCTACACACGATGTGATTGGCGGACCAGAGTTTGGTTTTTCCACAACGAAAGTCAACGGAGAGTTGCTAGACCACACTTTGCGGCAAAAAAATTTGCTGCCGCTCAGGGTGCGTGCTAGATTTCTAGGCTACGATTCCGGGTGAAAACGTAAAAATATTTTATCGGATGTGCCTTTCGTTTACATGGCGACGCCATTTTAAAAACGCAAAAAAGTGAAACCACCCTCCAGAGTGGAAATCTTAAAATCGCTCCACCGTCGCATTTCCCGTGTAAACGGTAAAAACGCAAAAGTCTGCTTGACAGTGAAGGTTGTACGCAGGTGCGTGGACTTTGTGTTGTTGTAGTATGCACTCCTAGCCACCTGAAGTGCATACTACATTGAATTTCATACACTTTTGCGTCACCATTTGCACGCGGATTTCCCACACAAAACGCTCGTCTAAACGCAGAATAAAAGTGATGGCGCAAACGCCACTTTTGCGTTTTCTCTTTAGAATCGTTTCCGTGTAAACATAGCCTAAACCTAAACCTCTGTTAATTCTTCAAAAATAACTTCTGCTGAGATCTTGAGAGATTGCTTGTCGTCTTTTATAGCGGTTGATTTTGTTGATTCAAAGTGGTTAACATTGATGCATTAATATTGATTTAACATTGTTTTGTTGGTTGCTTGCTATCTGGGTAAGGTACAAGATGTACCTTTTCACTTTTGTACCCTTAGGGTACTGTCCCAGTGACAGCTTTGCACCTTTTTTTTTAGATAGTTTTGATTCTTGTTCACAAAATTCCACTATCAGAAAAGCATCTTATTTAAAATAATAATCTTTAGTGCATCTTCAGTGAACCAGGTGCAGTTAGCGTGCAAATAAACAGCGCTTACAGCAGGTGCACTTTATTTGTGCATCTCCATGCCTTTGTTTTCTTGTTTTCTCTATTTTTATTCTTTGTATGTTTGTTCCTGTGTGTGTATGTTTAAATGTAGGTATGACTGCAGCGGTAAAGCACGCGGCCCGTTCACCTTGTCAGAACTTATCAGCTTGTTTCTGCTTTGTTATTGCCAGAGGCATGAATTAATTCAGCTACAAATACAGCATGCTTTGTGTGTTTTTTCTTCTCTACCCTACTTCCCTTTCTCAATCGCTCGTGCACAGAATCCATCCCGCATTTTTTCCTTCTCTCTTGATTTGTCATATCTTTCTCGTTCCTTCTCTTTATTTCCGTCTCTGTGCGGCTGTGAAAAATACGCTACCTGCATTTCACACACATAAGCTGGTTTATTGGCATGCATGAGCGGTTGCTGTGATATTAAAGCAGACTCGTGCTCTCTCAATGGTCTGTTTTTACATGAGTGGATTAAATTGTCATTGTTTGGACATCTTTCACATCACAGCCAATGAGAGATACCTGAACTGTGCAACAAGAGCTCCAGGGTTTCTTCTGATTCAGAAACACAAAGAGAGAGTATGTAAATGCAATCACACCTTAAAGGGATAGATCACCCAAAAATGAAAATTGTCAACAACAACAAAAATTTGTTCAAAACCTTTTGAACAAATGAGTAAATGAAAACAGCTGAGAAATTAAGGCTATTAAACACATATTTGTTTCCTTTACCTGTGCATATTTTCAAGTGTGCATAAGTGTGAATCCGTGCATATGTGCTGAATGTGTTTAGCTATAGTGTGCAATGCAACAAATAAAAAAAAGTTGGAACATTATGACTATGATTACTATTGATCACTTTGATTTAGATTTTCATATCACGTCCATATCCAAACATGTTTTGATTAAAGTCCCCCAGTGGTGAAAATCCAGCTTCTAATGTTTTTTATATGATGTGTTTTTAATATGCTTTAAGACAAACCATGTGCAAATTCATGAGTCAACACCTCAGTATTTTCTCTTTAAAACTGCAGTGAATCGCTGCTGTTTCTAACGTCACAAACCTTGTAGGTTAACGTGTGATCGTCAATGAGTGGATCTCTGAGCTGGTGCGAGTTAGTGGAGGCAGGGCTAATTTGCATATTCATAAAACCGCAAATACTAAATGAGGCAAGGCTGTAGAATTACTGTACATTCAAGCTATTTTAAGGCATGAAGACATTTTTTTCAAAGATTTAAATGTAATTTTGGTGACCAGAGATGAGTTTAAGGGATAAATTGATTCACTACAGGGGGACTTAAAAGGTAATTGAGTTGACGGTTGGCTCACTGTGTTTGGTGGTGGCAAAAGGTCATTTGACTTGCGTGGGATAGATTTCAACAGACTGTGGCACGTAAATCTTAGGCTACTTTTCCTAAGTTTGCCTCCTGAACACACACCATCTTTTTACTCAATTCTACAATGTTAAGTGGGTGAAAAAAAAAAACTCTTTAATCTTGTATTTGGGTCAAAATTGGGCACTCATAGAAATGAATGGGAAAAACTATAATTTAGAGCATTTTAAAATATGCCAAAATAAGACACCAGGTGACAGCAAAGTCACTTCATCTTTAGGTTTTAGCTCTAAGAACTTATTGGAATGATATTTTAATGAAGTTAAAAAAAATAATAAAAAATAAAACATAAAAATAAGCATAATTTACATAGAAAAGATGGTATTTTTTGAAGTAAATAAATTAAAAAATAACCAAAAATAAAATAAAAACACCATAAATGGATAAACAAAACTTTATCGAAGACAGTGATATAACACTTATAATAAATAAAAATTAGGATCACACCTGAGTCCTCTGTGCCCACATTTGTCCACAATTTACGAGTTTCAATCACATGGATTCCTTAAATTATATTTTTACTACTTTTGAGCTTGAAAATGGTAGTTGCATAGCTGTCAATGAGGGACAGAAAGCTCTCAGGTTCATTTGTGTTTCGAAGATGAACAGAAAGTTTTACGGGCTGAGTAATTAATAACAGACGTTTCATTTTTGGGGTGAACTAATCCTTTCAGGGAGCATTTTCTCTGTTTAAACAATGCTTTATTTTTTTGTAGAGATACAGTGACTAACTCACCTCTTAGTTTGGGCCCAATTGAGAAGTTAGCCGCTTTGATCCATGGCACCGGTCAATCCGTCAGAGTGTGTTCGGGGACAGTAGCTTTTCCCTAGTTGTTCGGCTTTGGTTTTGGTTCTCAGTGTGATTTCCCGGGAAGCTGAAGGCAATGTTTCTCCTTCCACAGTGGGAAACAGACGTTGTAGCTGAAACTTGCCTCAGGGTTTGCTAGATCATCCAGCAAATCCACTGCTGTATTTTGGTCCTTTCCTCTGGACTTCATGTCAGAGTATCTGTCTTTCCTTGAGAATGCATATTGTAGAGCACATTTTACATGCCCGCTGAGTTCCTCTTTGTGACTCACACTACAGACGAGATGGCTTTGAACCTATTTGAAATGACTAGTGCTGGATCTGGAACAAGCAAACAGACACTCATGATATTTTTATGACAGCAGGGCAGCGGGCATGACAGCACGGCTGTTGAATCAACGAGTGCAACTGATTGACAATGAAGGGAAAGAGGTTCTGACAACCTATTTCAAATGACTTTGCTTTTGGATTCATCATAAAGCCAGACTTTTGAGAATTCACATTGCAGGATATTGCAACCAGGGTGTCACGGTCTTCATCTGTATCAATATGTCCTTGTCTATGCACTACACTTCCCAGAATCCTCCTCGTCTCCACACCTGAACTCACTCACTCCCTCACTTACCAGCCTGTTCATCGTTTGCATCATCCGTGTCACCTGTTTTCACCTCGTTATGTTTGATTATTGCTTGTATTTAGTCTCCTTCTGTTCAGTTCTTCTTAACCCTCTGGGGTTGTTTCGGCCCAAATGGACCCGAAGCATTCAAATAAAAAAAATGTTAAAAATCACAGCTTCTTCGGAATGGTCTGAAATTTGGTGACTTTGTTGGTATTTGGTATATGAACACCCAAAAAAATTGGGGACAGGTTGTGAACAGTCTAAGTGGTTGTAAACAAAATAGTCACACTTGGGGTGTTCGGGTCCAAATGGACCCCCATAGGAAATGAATGGGAAATTGGCAAAAATGTGAAAAAACAGAGTTTTTTGGTGCGTACAATCTACAAATCAGCCACAATCCATAAAAAAGCACACAACAGTGAAGGGGTGAATCTATAAAACATCAAGAGTGCAAAACAGACACAGCCACACACACACACACTTTTATACACTTTCACACTCATAAATTCAGATTACATAAATCTGTTTTGAATTTTTAAAAATCACAGCTTCATTGGAATGTTATGAAACTAGGTGACTTTTATGGTATTATGTGAACACACAAAAAAATTGGGGACAGGATGTGAACAGTTTAAACTAAAGGCCCGTACATACCGGGACGAATATCAGCACGCGTTATTCGTCGGCGTTTTTCAGACGCGTTTTTTGTGTTCATACCCAAGCGTTTTTCGCTGACGATAAGCCAAGTGAAACATGCAAATTCATTCCTTGACATTAGATGGCGCTTAATGTAAAACAGAAAAAATAATAGAATACTATACTCAGGGTAATACATATTCAGTGTCTACAACATGTTTTATTATGACATATTAAAACAAATAATAAATGAAATAATGATAGAAATAATAAAATAAAAAATAAATATATATAAATAATAAATAACTAAAAGAAATGCCTCCGAAATGTAACAAAAAATTGCTCTCACAAACTTACAAAAACGAACAAACAAAATCTATTTATATCTTTCATTTTCATCCTCTTTATCCTGTTTTTCTTCCTCACCTTGTTTGCCCATCTATATTTTGCTATAGAACACAATCTTTTCCAGGAGTTTTTTTTTTTTTTTTTTGAAAACCAGGACATTTTCATCACTTAAAAACAGCCAGGACAGGACGTGAAAACAGGATATGTAACGCAAAGCTGAGATGTTGCCCCAGAGATACATAGCACTAGTTGTCGAGGACGAACAGATGCACGAGAGATGAGAGCTGTCGAATTTCCCCGCGTTTAAATAAAACCAACTCAAACTTTACACTCGTCCACATACATGGGGATTCGAGACGGAGAGAACAAACAAACATCCAACTCTGGTCACAATAGAGAAAATAAAATAAAAGAAAGAATATAGAGTCAGCAGAGCGGTTATCTCCTCTCCTCACTTGTCAAAATCTAACTGACATTACTCACACTGCGCAGTTCTCATCTCAACTCAGATTTCTATAAAGCACAAAGTTACACATGTCCCGGGAAAACAGGACTGTTGGTCACCCTATACTATACTTTTATTACAGAAATATTAATATAAATATTATCATAGTTCTTTATGCTCCGAACCAGAAGCTATCTTCTTCGCTGTATGTGTGCTCGACAAGACCGTTTTTGTGTTTGAGGCGCCCAAGTTATGTCTTTACTGTAACTTCAGAAGCACCAGACGTGAGCAAAACCGCCAATCTCGTTGGTCGGATAGTTTTTAACACGGCGCGTCAAACCAAAAGAACAAACCCGAAGCGTTTTTTTGAAATGGACGCTTTGTACGCATCACGTTTCTCGCATAAATATGAACACTCACATTGGCCATTGTTTAGTCACGAGGCGTCAAACGTCGGGATGAATATGACGCACGTGAAATTGGTCCAATATGAACAGGCCTTAAGTGCGTTGTAAAAAAATAGTCACTCAGGACCTTCGAGTTCAAAATGGACCCCCATAGGAAATGAATGTGAAATTGTCAAAAATATGAAAACTGAAAGAATTGCATTTTTATTAAGTTAGAATAAGTTAGAATTAAACATTGGGTAACAAAATGCTTTCCATTTGTTCTCTTTCCAATGCAATATTCAGATTGTGATTGAATTAAAACTGACACTTCAAATTACCATCTAAACCAAACAACAAACAAAAAACAAGACAAAAATAGTCTTTGAGAATCTATAAAACATCAAGAGTGCAAAACAGACACAGCCACACACACACACAATATGTTTTTATATTTTAAAAATCAACAACCTAAAAAAAATTGGTATATATTTGCAAAAATCACTAGAATCCCCAAGCCTTTCTACAGAGAGCTGTACTGTAAATCCACTATGGTGGTAAAAATGTGCTATTGCGTGATAAAAATGCTCAGTGTGTCTACCAGATGACATCTATCTTTTTTCAAAAATTGCTTTCATGAGGCCTAGGCTTCACTCTAAAATGTAATACAGCTTTGATTAAAATAAAATAAAAATGAAAAAAAAAAATTTCTATTATGTTCAATGGGAAAAAATGGGTCATAATTATTGCATAAATATTAATTATAAATCATAAAATTATCTCAAAACACCAAAAAAGAAAATAATATTTTTTAATAAAAAAACAAGTAAAAAAAAATTATGATTTTTTTTTTAAATATGAATCCTGCCCTTTGGGTCCATTTGGACCCAAACACCCAAGTGTGACTGTTAAACGAACAACCCCAGAGGGTTAAAGGAGTAGTTTACTTTTTTTGTAAAAAAACTTTTGCTGATAGTTTACTCACCCCCATGTCATCCAAGATGTCCACATCTTTCTTTCTTCAGTTGGAAAAGAAATTAAGGTTTTTGATGAAAAACATTCCAGGATTTTCTCCATATAATGCACTTCATTGGGAACCAAACGGGTCAGAGGTCCAAATGAGAAGTTTCAGTGCAGCTTTAAATGACACCAGACGATTATTTGTTTTTATACTAAAATCAACACTATACGAGTGAAATTATTTATTGCAATCAATTGACAGCCATAACGGTTTTCTGTTATTATTGGTGTGAATATGCCTATGCATTCAGTGCAGTCAGACTTGTTTTAAATGATTGTATTATTCATTTATATGTTGTATCACATTTCTGCAAATCACCATTACAGAGATGGTTTTATGTTTCATATTCTCATTTTAATTTTAATGAGCTCTCGATGAAGCAGAGCGGAGCGTATACTGAAGATATCATTATTTCAAGCCTCATGTTAGCAACAATGATTAGCTGATGATGTTTTGTCAATTGGCCCTATTAAATAGATTTAATACCTTCTAGGGTTTATTAGACTTTTAAATGGATCCTGAAATGCTTGACTGTGTTTTATGATGAATAATAAGCCTCTTTGCTCTTCATGTTTATGATACATCATTGTTTATGATACTAAGTTGCATGGGAAAGGAATCAACTAATTGTTCTTTAGTCTTCATATTAGTTATCTACATCAAGGTGTGCACATCATATTACTCTCTATTTATCATTTGTTCAGCACGATCTCATGAAAGGGAATAAGCAAAGAAACAACAGTTTCTTATAAGTGCAGGCTAAACTCAATGTCAGCGTTCTTATCATTTTTTGGCCTTTTAAAAACAGCTCATTTTTAATGGCTAAACATTGACAGAGGATGCTGTAGTGTCTACAGAGACTTTGCATGGAGCTGAAGTTATTTTTCGTACAATTATTCACTTACATACACTTCTTTATATACTTAATTTCAACATTCACTTTCTAGACTCAGTTCCATTCAATGCATGCTGTGAACTGCCTAAGGTAATGCAACTGTGAAGGTAATGCAACTAAATTACTTTTTCAAACACATTTTCGTTGATTTACGTATACATTAAATGAGTTGCATTATTTCATTTTAATTGAACAATCAGCAGAAATCATTTTTTGAGGTGTGCAACCATACATGAAAACTATAAAAATGCCTCCATACAAGGTTTTTTGAATGCTTTTCTTTAAAAATATGCAGGATTCTTTCAGATACTGGGCTTTTGTGTGCCAGAGATCTGACTCAAGTGAATTTTAATGGAAACGAAAAAAAAAATTGATTCCAGCTCCTATAGCAGATTTTTTAGATGTCTATGCAAAGATCTGACAGGCTGACAAAATATCGTACATTGCTCTGCTCTTTATTGGTGGCTGGATCATTCATTCTGCTTAATAAATCACTGGCATTGAATACAGATTGTGTTGCACAATGAGATATATGTAATATACATATTTTATGTACTGTGCTTTTGTTTCCCACCAAAATGAGATGGTGAGGTCATTGAGGAACTGGTTTATAGTTAAAAGGAGACTATTAATATGGAGGTATATTGAGAGTACAGGAAATTATAATCTGGTTTATTAAATGTTTTAAAGTCATCCTGTGGTGAACATCTACCTTTTAATATTGTTATCTATGTGGTGTTTTTAATTTCCTTTAAGACAAACAAGTGCAAATTCATAAGCCAACACCATTGATCAGTATTTTCTCTTTAAAACTAAAAGTGTTTCTGACGTCACAAACTACCTTGTAACCAATCAGGTCGTGTGATCGTCAGACGAGTGGATCTCTGAGCTGGTGTGAGTGAGTGGAGGCGGGGCTAGTTTGCATAGAACCGTGTATACTAAATGAGGCAAGGGTGTAGAGTTACATTTAAGCTATTTTATGGCATCATTTAAATATGTAATTTTAGTGATGAAAGATGAGTTTTAAGGGATGCAATTATTGAATATAAAAATTAAGGGAACATTCAATTGTATCATTTTGCAAACATTGTAGAAAATTTCTCAGAACATTTTGAAACAATAACATTAAAAAAGGTTTTTTAGTGAAAAACAGTTTTAGAAAAGTATCAAATCCCAAATAACTTTGAGAAAACATTCTATATTACTGGAAGAATGTTTGTTCCTAACCATGCAAGAATGTTAAAGTTTTGAGAAAGTCCCCTGTTAGCTGGGATACAGCTATAGGTCAACTCTAAGATATTTTAGCTTGAGACATGACAGAAGCATTTCCACTCCAAACTCCCTGCAGATCTTCACGAGCAAGTGGAGTTCAGTGGAAGTGTCTTCCTCAGCCCCAGGCCAGTATTAAACTGAGTTTAGCTGGAGTGGATGAGTGAAGTCGGCTGCGCTCACCTGTGTTCCACCATCGAGCTAAGAGCTTCTTTTTCAAGCAGAAACTTAAAATCTTCAAAAGAGAAGAAAGTGGAAAGTTTAAATGTGCCTGTGCCAAAACTTTTATGTGCACCGTTTCAAAATTAAACAATTTTTACGTTTAAAAAATATAAATCTTTTTAAAAAATTTCCAACCCAAACTCACTGCAATTCATACTAAATCGTACATATTTTATGAGCTGCCCAATTTCGTATGAATTTAAACGAATTACCTGACCTCTCCCCAAACCCACCCGTCCCTGGGGTTTGGACAAATATGTACGAATTCGCACAAGGAAGGTAAGTCTGTATAGGTCAAACATACAGTACATTTTGTCGATTTAAGTTTCTACAGCAATGAATAAATTTTTCCTCAAGGAGACTACAATGTCTGTAGTAGACGGTTGCATAGTTATAATTTTCCGTTTCAAATAAATACTGTATAAAAAATAAATACTAAGGGACTTGTCGTATTGCATTCACTTGAAGAAAAAAAATCTACTCTGTTTTTCTGAATTAACAGTTAATTATCTCAGAATTACGAGATAATTTTTCATGGAAAAAGGTTTTTGCTGTTTTTCTGAATTAACAAGTTAATTTTACATGAGAAAAAAACATTTTTGCTCTGTTTTTCTGAATTAATGAGTTAATTTTTCATGAGAAATTTTTTTGTGCTGTTTTTCTGAATTAATGAATTAATTTTTCATGAGAAAAAAACATTTTTGCTCTGTTTTTCTGAATTAACGAGTTAATTTTTCATGAGAAATTTTTTTTGCTCTGTTTTTCTGAATTAATGAGTTAATTTTTCATGAGAAAAAAAAATTTTTGCTCTGTTTTTCTGAATCAATGAGTTAATTTTTAATGAAAAAAAAAACATTTTTGCTGTTTTTCTGAATTAATGAGTTAATTTTTCATGAGAAAAAAAACATTTTGCTCTGTTTTTCTGAATCAACGAGTTTATTTTTCATGAGAAAAAAAAGTTTTGCTCTGTTTTCCTGAATTAACGAGAATTTAGAAAAACAGAGCAAAAAAAAAATCCATGAAAAATTAACTTGTTACTTCAGAAAAACAGAGCAAAAATGTTGTTTTTTTCTCATGAAAAATGAACTTGTTAATTCAGAAACTTCCATGAAAAATTATCTCGTAAAAAGTCATTTTAAATTGTCATAATATTTCACAATATTACTGTGTTTTTTGTGTATTTTTTATCAAAAAATTGCAGCCTTGGTGAGCAGAAGAGACTTCTTTTAAAAACCGATCTTAAACTTTTGACCGATAGTGTATGTAACTAATTTGTTGACAACTATTGTATAATTAGCAAAAGTACTGTTTTCCATTAACTAATTTTTTCCACTATGACATTAAAAGGTGATGTGTATATGAAAACTTTAAGTGTTAGATAATCCGAGTAGCTCTCCACTTTCATTTTTAAAAGTAGCTCTCAAATGAAATAAGGTTGGAGAGGCCAGCTCTATATGATGATATCTCAGGTGAAGTGGCTCTATGTGATGGGATTTATCTAACCTCAGTGACGTGGGACAGCTAGCAGACGGTCAGTTTACCCAGTCTGTCTGCTTCCTGACCTGAACCCTAAATCATGTTTGAGCTCTAAGAATATCATATTACTAGAGAGAAGAGAGGAACCGTCCCAGGAGGGATGAATACCATTCATATTGTTAGGATTGTACTATATAACCATAACTAGCATCTAAATGAGGACATTAATAATGAACAATCTTTGAAATCATATACCCTAGCTTTAACAGGCTAGCGCACACTGTAAAAAATGATTGTGATTGACAGTAAAAGACTGTAAAAATGCTACAGTGAAAAACTGCACTGTAAAAAATAAACCGTAAAATTTTACGTGTAAAAAGACGGCAGCTGTGGTTGCCAGAACTTTACCGTTAAAAATACGGTAGGAACGTTAATGGTTTTACAGACTTAACTTAAAAATTACAGTAATAAACCGTATTTATTTCTGATAAAATGTGGATTTACCAACTTATTGATGTATTGATATCTGTTTTAGACCATTATAATACACTGACAACCAACAATCATCACAGCAGTAATGAAAGTTAAATGAGCAAGCTCATTACAAGTGAATACTTGTATAAAGCAATACTTATTTAAAGAAGCTGCACAGTCTCATTCACACAAACATTAAGCACCATCATGGTAGCACACATAAAATTAAAAAAATGCAATAAACATTACTTTAACAACATTAAATGTAAAATAAAACCCTAATGCACATAACTGATTAGAAAAAAAAAACAATCAAACTATGAGGAACCATAGTTATTTCAACAAAAATACTTAAAATGTGAAGTGTCACACAGGGAATTGTGGGAATGTCAATTTACGGTTTTTCACTGTAAATTATACAACGATTTGTTCTTTTTCACTTTCAAAAACTGTAAATTTAACGGTATTTACCGTGTATAGTACGGAAACTTTCTGTTTACCAATTAACAGTTTTGCACTGTAGCATTTTTACAGTATTTTACTGTTAAAATCACGGATATGTTTTACAGTGTGTTATTTGGTTAACAGAAAGTCGCCCTGGGCGGCATTTCTTCATGTCACATGAGGGGCGGCACGAGCAGTTAAAAAAATCCTCTGTGCCACAAAGTTTTTCTATTTTTTATCATTTCGATTCAATTATTGGCAATGGCGCCCTGCTTGCTGAGAAGGTGCCGTGCGCAGAAGCGATGTCAAGGGATCTCCTGATTAGTTCACATATCGCATCTTTTGCACGCTCAAGGTCGTTATTTCAAATCCTCTATGTTTCAAATAGGCGCACGGGAAGTGTGCTCATTATGCGCTCATGGGAAGCACGCTCATAAACTGGCGCTCGAAGGGGGTTTCACCCTGGGTGTAATTCAAAGTAGAACCGCCACTGTCTGCGAGCGTCTTTGATGCGTTGTTGGCTCTTTCATACTAACAAATTGGCGAGCGTTCATCGCCCGCTAATCCCACGATTTGCACGCAATAACACCCTGACCTGTCGGCGAGCTCAACGATTTGCAAATCGGGCTTAAAATCATGTAGTGTGAACTATAAAAGAAATAGCAGTCAAGATTCTGCAGAGCTGTGTGGATGTGTTTACAGGCACAAAATTAAAATAGCCTACATTATTTTTATAGGTACACTACCGGTCAAAAGTTTAGGGTCGGTAAGATTTTTTATGTTTTTAAAAGAAGTCTCTTCTGCTCACCAAGGCTGCAATTTTTTTATAAAAAATACACGAAAAAAAAAGTAATATTGTGAAATATTATGACAATTTAAAATGACTTTTTTATGTTAATATATATTAAAATGTAATTTATTCCTCTGATAAAAAGCTGAATTTTCAGCATCATTACTCCAGTCTTCAGTGTCACATGATCCTTCACAAATCAATCTAATATGATGATTTTATGCTCCAAAAACATGTATGATTATTATCCATGTTGAAAACAGTTTTTTACATTTTTATTTCAGGATTCTTTGATGAATAGAAAGTTGAAAAGAACAGCTTTTATCTGAAATGGAAAGCTTTTGTTACATTAAACACTACCCTTTAAAAAGTTTGGGGTCAGCAAGAATTTGTATTTTATTTTTGGGGGAAATAAATGAAGAAATCAATACTTCTATTCATCAAGGATGAGTTACATTGATCAAAAGTTACAGTAAAGACATTTATAATGTTAGAAAAGATTCTAATTAAATAAATGCTGTTCTTTTGAACTTTCTATTCATCAAAGAATCCTGAAATAAAAATGTAAAAAACTGTTTTCAACATGGATAATAATCATACATGTTTTTGGAGCATAAAATCATCATATTAGAGTGATTTGTGAAGGATCATGTGACACTGAAGACTGGAGTAATGATGCTGAAAATTCTGCTTTTTTCAGAAGAATAAATTACATTTTAATATATATTAACATAAAAAAGTCATTTTAAATTGTCATAATATTTCACAATATTACTGTTTTGTTGTGTATTTTTTATCAAAAAATTGCAGCCTTGGTGAGCAGAAGAGACTTCTTTTAAAAACATAAAAAATCTTACCGATCTTAATACCGGTAGTGTAGTTGTAAATATACACTTCGATGCATGCACAAAAAAGTCTTATTTTGCTGTTTAGTTTTATTCCACACCATTAGTATATTCTGTCAGCTTTGACTGGGTGGAAAATAAATTCCCCACCTGTTGTTCAGTAGTCAAGTGTATTTATCATGCGTGAAAGATATGCCATCTGTGATTGAACACTCCATGAAAAAAGACAAATAAACAGCACACGACACTGTTTTTGAGTAGTAAAATATTTTATAGAGCTTTTTAATGGATTCTGAAATTAGGCATTCACAAAGAATGAAATGACACACTTCTTAAATCCACTTTCTCCCCCATTATCTCTGCCTTAATATCGCCGTGCGTGTATAGTTGTTAGATCGTCTACATAAAAGCGTTAAGCATGTGGAATAATTGATTCGTTGAAACGTTTTCATAGTATAAAAGCTGGTGTTTTGACCCTCATTGCTCCAAAATGATGAATCAGTAACTGGCTTCCATTTCTTACCTGTAATTCCTCTTTTTATCTGTCTCTCTTCTTTAATGTCGTCTGTCCTTATCGTCCTGTCTCCTGCTGTCACTGTGAATCAAGTTCAGGTAGCAAATACTGGCTCAAAGGGTACATGAACCAACAAAAAGCCCCTTCTCCCCCTCTTGTGATTCTGAGACATGAATTACCACCATGAATCTGGAAAATGAAAGCAGAATAAACAGACTTCAAAGGTGCAGTAAGTGATGTTAGCCATTTGGCTAAAAACAAACACTCAAAATGATTCACAGCAAGAGAGTGTTTCTGATTGGTCAACACCTGTAATTCACTTATAAAGGAAATAATGACAGATTTTTTTTTAAAGGATTTTTTGTTTTTTTAAGGTGGAAAGTTTTTAATTCTCTCCATGGACTATAAATCTGAAATATCAAAGCAAGCAGCCTTTAAGCCCACAACATTAATCTTGATTAAAAAAAATTGCCTTCTGTGAAAATTACAGAAGATGCTTTAAAAAAGATAATAAATAAGGGCTCCTCGTAGCGGATGATGTGCCTCTAAACGTGACCCGGAAGAGAAGAGGCTTGAGGTTGGTTGGAAAACCATCCTTGTTGGCTAATGATGTCACGTCCTGCTTGTAAAGTGTTCAGAGGAACCAGAAGCATTTCCTGCGGCTCTTCTTGACCGTCTGGAGGGCCTGTGGAGAGTCCTGCTGGCGTGGAGGAGGAAAGACCAGCTGAGGAGAGCTTTGCTCCGATTCCTGCTGCTCCGGAACCTTCCACGCTCGCATCACCTGGCCCTCCTGAAGCCGGAAGTCGTGCTCCACGCTGAAAGACAAGGATATTTACATAGGCATTGATGCTTGCACGAAAAAACTTTAACATCCATGCATAAACAGTTCTTTACACTGTAAAAAGTTTTTAAGACCGTAAAATGGTTCTGTTTACTGAAAGGTTCTTTTGGCAACCAAGATGCACTGTAAAAAAAAAAAAAAAAAAAAAAACGGTAAAAAAAACTGTAATTTTCTGGCAGCAGGGGCGCCAGAAAATGTCTGTTAAAAAATGGAAAAAAACTGTTAAAAAACAGTAAAAAAATGGTAATTTCTTATTCTATAATTATGGTTTATTACTGTTATTCTACACTAAAATATATCTTTCATTATCTGATATAATGTTAATTTACTGACCTATTGAAGTATTAATATCTGTTTTGTACCATCGTAACACTGACAACCACAGTGATGATGAGTCACATGATCATTCAAAGCTCATTACAAGCAGCTTTTCCACAAGAGAGTTAATACTAATATACAGAAACTGTACAGTGTCATTCGCAGAAACATTAAACACCATCATGGTAACACATGACATTTTTAACATGCATTAAACATTAGTTTAACAACATTAAATGTAACATAAAACCCTAATATACATAACTGATTCGAAAAAAAAAACTAAGAAAACTATGAAGAAACAGTTATTTCAACAAAAACACATCAAATGTGAAGTGTCACGCAGGGAATTGTGGGAATGTCAATTTACGGTTTTTCACTGTAAATTATACAATGAGTTGTTCTTTTTCACTTTCAAAAACTTTAAATTAAATGGTATTTAGTACGGAAATACTATTATTTAACCTTAAAACTCACTTTAACACCCACATACTTAATGATCTTCAAGGAAAACATGTTAAATGACTGCTGATTTCTGCAGTTATACCTTCTTTTCTGTGTTTTCTAATTCAACAGAAAATATCTGTAAAATATTATGGAATATGTTATGTAAAATTACACACAACCCTGTAAAAATACAGACAATTTCCTTTAAAAAAAAACGTAAATAGATGTAAAACCAAAATACAAGCAATGACCTGTAAATTCAATAGTGGACCTTTAAATTACAGCAAATATCTGTAAAATAACAGGCGTTCACTGTATAATGACAAAACGGCAAGTTTGTAAAAAAATGCAGACCATTACCTGTAAATTTACTTTTTTTTACAGTGTGGTTCTTCTATGAAATCAATGCAAACCTCACATTTTGTAGGCTTTATTTTTAAGAGCATAAGTAGTTTTAGAATTTTAGTCCTGTGAAAATTTCCTAGTTCCTTATTGAATCTTTTCCGAGTCATTTGGTTCATTCAACGAACGAATTGACTTGGAAAAGATTCGTTCATTTTGATGAACGAGTTCGAACAGGAGAGTCACGAACGTGCATCACAGAACAGAGCAAGGCGAGCATTTGAGCTTATAAAACTTAAACTTTGTTATTTATTTATTAAATGAGCGATCGTTTCGCTTGATAAGACTCTTATTCATCGTCTAGAATCGTTTAAAGCCCTTTAAACAGTTTGCAGTTTGCACTGAAACTCTCATTTGGACCTTGAACCGTTTGGTTCCCAATGAAGTGCATTATATGGAGAAAAATGCTTGTTTTTAACAAAAACCTTAATTTCTTTTCGACTGAAGAAAGAAAGACATGGACATCTTGGATGACATGGGGTGAGTAAATTATCAGCAAAAGTTTTTTTAAAAGTGAACTACTCCTTTAAGAGAACGTGCATATGCGCTGTTTCTAAACATAAAACGTTGATAATCTCTGAATTTCCGAAGTTTGCCTTCATTATTAAAAGTAGAGCTTTGACATTCTTTAAAATATCTGATTTTGTCAAAGAAACGAGTAAACTATCACAGAATTGTCTTTTCCTTTAGAAATATAGGGGAAAATGCCCTCAACAGAAGACTTCAAAATAGCAATAGCCTGCGGAAAATGAAGGCGCATTTAACGTTCGCCGTTGACGTTTTGTCAGCAGCGCAGATCCTGACAGCTGGGATTGTTGCTGATGATGCACTGGCCCAGATAGCTGGCAAACGCTGATGTGGACATGAAACAGCTTTTCCCAGAGTACGGATAGAACAACACGGCTATAACTCTTCATGCTAAATGTGACTAATGAGATCATTGTTCCTCTTATATATATATTATATGCTCTCAATTTATTGCAGAGCAAGAGAGAATTACCTTCATCGAGTGGTACCTTAGTTCCCGTGTCAAGGCACTCACACACTCACACACTTCGCCTACGAAATCCCCCAGGGAACGCCGATGTCAGACAGACAGGGAACACTATGTGCTTTCTGTAACAATAGCACTTTTAAACCTCTTCAAAAAACCTCTTCCAGCCTCTTACCTCGCAGTCCGTCTCCCTGCATCGGCTTAAAGACTAAAGGCCTCGTGTAGATGTCAGAAAGTCTTCGCACACACGGATTTATAAAAAAACAAATGTGACTTGAGAATGTTTGCGCACTCTTTTGTCTGGTGTTTCCGGTTTAACGGGTCAAGTGACAAACTAGGGAACTGAAGATAATCACTAGTCGGTAACTAGTGCAAAAAAAATCTTTCCCGAGTCAGACTCGTTCATTTCGTTCGTTGAATGAACCAAATGACCCGAAAAAGATTTGTTCATTTTGATGAACCAGTTCGAACAGGAGAGTCACGAACGCGCATCACAGAACAGAGCAAGGCGACCATTTGAGTTTATAAAACTTAAACTTTGCTATTTATTTTTTAAATGACGGATCATTTCGATTGATAAGATCCTTATTCATCGTCTGGAATCATTTAAAGCCCTTTGAACAGTTTGTAGTTTGCACTGAAACTGTCTTTTGGACCTTGAACCGTTTGGTTCCCATTAAAGTCCATTATATGGAGAAAAATCCTGTAATGTTTTCCTCAAAAACCTTAATTTCTTTTCAACTGAAGAAAGAAAGACATGGACATCTTGAATGACATGAGTGTAAATTATCAGCAAAAGTTTTTTTTAAAGTGAACTACTCCTTTAATCCCAATCAAAACAATTCCAACATATCAACAATGCTTTCTCCTTTCATTTTACAGCTTCATGATGAGCCTCGATGATGTTTCTTCAGGACTCATGAATAGAAAACATAAAACACCAGTCAGCTTAAAACTCGCTGATTAGTTCCTGTTGTGATTACTGACAGACTTAAAAACACATCTGTGATTGGTTACAATGCAACGTTGCAAAAAGAACATTGCAAACAAGATCTAATCAGCACTTTAATAATTAATCACAAAAATCTGTAGTCATGATTATGTACAGTATTTGATTAATTGCACAGCCCTAACTTGTGCTGCTTTATGTTTTAGTGAGAACAGTTTGAATTTAAGGAGATTTTTATTGAATGAGTTAATTTTATAAAATTGTGGTATTCAAATGTTTACATTTTGTCTGTTAAATGCAAATAAACAGTTCTTAAAGGGATAGTTCACTTTGAAATGAATTTTTAGCATGTTTTAGCTTACCTTAAGGGCATCCAAGATGTAGGTGTCTTTGTTTCTGCTGTACAGTAGTTTCAATTTTGAAATTTTTAGGCCAAACCTGTTCGTCTGTCAGTCATATAATGGAGGTCTATGGTCACCACCTCAAAGAGCATGCACAGAGAAGTCCAAATTAAACATGATTTAATGACTCGTAAATGTAAGTACACATTGATGGCCTGAGACACGAAACGAGCGGTTTGTGTGAGAAAACGAACTGTATTTATATAGTTTTTACCTTTTGTTACCACAGCCACGTCCAAGTGATCTGAGGGCGCAGGCGCTTTGTGGCTGTGGTTACAAGAGGTAAAAACAATAGAAATACCACACAAACCACTTGTTTTGTGTCTTAGGCCATCAAGGTGTACTTACATTTACGAGTCATTAAATCATGTTTAATTTGGACTTCTCTGTGCATGCTCTTTGAGGTGGTGACCATAGACCCGCATTATATGACTGACTTGAAAATTGAAACTACTGCAGAAACAAAGACATCTTGGATGCCCTTGAGGTAGCTAAAACATACCAAAAATGTATTTCAAAGTGAACTATCCCTTTAATTTTCTATTAATCAGCTAGTTACATATTGAGAAAGTGGGTCCTAAAGCACTGTATAGGTTAGCTTAATAAATGTGCAAACATGCCACATAGAATCCAATTATTTCAGTTGCGTTCAAAGTAGCATAATGAATTATCAGTATTTTTAAAACAAGGCCCAAGAAAAATAACCGAAACTTCAAACCATGCCGACGCTGATATCAAAACTTTTCATCCATATGCAAAATGCTCCCGTTTCTGCAATGCACAAACTTTTGATATGCATGGAAACAAAGTGAAGTTTTATGCATGAGGCTCAGGTCCAGAGAATCAAATCCTATGTATTTTCACCAACCAGCACTTCCAGCATTTTCTCCTACCAGATAAATCATTTCAGGAAAAAAAAAAGACCAGCTGAGAATGAGAGTAGCGCTCTGTCCCTCCCAGCAGTCCTAATTACCTCGCTTCTGGTCCTGAGAATGGATGGACTAGTGTCTGAACTCCATATTACTTCCTCTACCCCATTCCCTCACTAACGTCTTTCATTCACACATCTCGCCCCAATACGACGCTCTTAAGTTCAGGGCCTCTATTATAAGGTGTTTTTTTATATGGGTGGGCTGAATTTAGTAAAGAAGCATTAACAAGATTTGCCCTAATTTAGAGCATCATAAGCATCAGTGGGAGAAGCTCAGGAATAAAGCATCTCTATAATCGGGAGCCTGTAAAGACATTAGCAGTCTTGAAGGGCGTTAAATAACTTTCCTGCATATTTATGAGATGGTGGTGTCACACAGGGGTGATTGACATCTAAATTCCCTGGCACAGACATTACAAGCGCATTTAGTATTATGTCACCATCATGTCAGCCTGTCAAATATAGACGTCATGTGTCAGAAATGACTTGTGCAGTGTACATCAAATACTGAAAACGATTAAAAATCACAAATAAACCCAAAAAAGATGATATAAAAAACTTGATTTTCAGAATAGCATAGTTGCACGATGCAAACTGTTACCTTGAAGAGATATTTAGAGAGATAACGTAAAAATGGGTGCTATTTTAGGTTGATTCTATGATAAAATTTCATAAAACTGTATGCATGGGATACATTGATGAACTACTAAATGCATTGTACATTTAAAAAAACTTTGATTGAACTATATTTTCCAATGTACTTCATTTGACAACAACGCAACAATACTGTTTGATACGGTGGCGTATTGCATTCACTTGAAGAAAAAAAATCTACTCTGTTTTTCTGAATTAACGAGTTAATTTTTCATGACAAAATTTTTTTGCTCTGTTTTTCTGAATTAACGAGTTAATTTTTCATGACAAAATATTTTTTTGCTCTGTTTTTCTGAATTAATGAGTTAATTTTTCATGACAAAAAATTTTTTGCTCTGTTTTTCTGAATTAACGAGTTAATTTTTCATGGAAAAATTTTTTTGCTCTGTTTTTCTGAATGAAAAATTTTTCTTATGAAAAATTAAGTCGCTTAATTCAGAAAAACAGAGCAAAAACTTTTTTCTCATGAAAAATTAAGTTTTTAATTCAGAAAAACAGAAGCAAAAATTTTTTCTCATGAAAAATTAAGTCATTAATTCAGAAAAACAGAGCAAAAACTTTTTTCTCATGAAAAATTAAGTCGTTTAATTCAGAAAAACAGAGCAAAAACTTTTTTTCTAATGAAAAATTAACTCGTTAATTCAGAAAAACAGAGCAAAAAAATTTTTTCTCATGAAAAATTAACTCATTAATTCAGAAAAACAGAGCAAAAAATTTTTTTCTCATGTAAAAATTAACTCGTTAATTCAGAAAAACAGAGCAAAAAAATTTTCTCATGAAAAATTAACTCGTTAATTCAGAAAAACAGAGCAAAAACTTTTTTTTCTCACTGAAAAATTAACTCATTAATTCAGAAAAACAGAGAAAATTTTTTTTCTCATGAAAAATTAACCGTTAATTCAGAAAAACAGAGCAAAAAAAAATTTTTCTCATGAAAAATTAACTCGGTAATTCAGAAAAACAGAGTAGATTTTTTTTCTTCAAGTGAATGCAATACGTCACTCGTAGTTTGATACTTTATCATATTAAATACTTTTTACATATACTAATAGTAAACAGAAGGCACTATCCACCTTATTATTTTTATAAAAGTGGGAGAAGAACTTGAATATGCGAAGTTTCCGTTGTAATTCAGTTCAATTCTATTATTTTACCCGTCCCAAATCAGTCCGTAATGGTGCTTAATATGCAAAACTGGTATGTTTTAATTCATTATCATAATCAGAAACACACTTGTTTGTCTTGCAAACATTTTACCATTTACTGAACTTTGTAATTTTTCTAGTTGTTTCTATAGATCTCTCACACATTCACAGAATATAGCTTATTTGCATAATAAGGGGGTGCTTATAGTATTCCAATCTGAACATGGTTATGAGACAATCCTAAAGTGTAAATGGAGAGTTACAAATAAGCACAGGGTAGGATTTCTGAGAGGATGAGCCGATAATGAAAGAGTTTCTTGGGGCCTGATGGAGTGTGGATTTGATAGCGCTGTACTGGGCGGGAAGCTTGGCAGAATTGGCGGATGTCTTGAAGATGGAAAGTGGATCACGACGTGAGACTGGAAAGGGTGGAGTGAGACTGTCAGACTGTGAGAGAGATTGGACATTGTAATTATGGTTTAGGAAGACACCTCTGCAAGGACAACCAATAACTCAGCTGCATTGTTGGGCGTTATTGAGATGAGCAATGATTGTGCTTCAAACGTGCTCAAAAAAGCTTGTTTTATTTTATTCAGTCACCTCTAGAGTTTCAGACGAGATGTCCCAATAAATAAACTGATATCCACGCTTCAACACTGATATCCTTGCGCTCGACACAAATCTAAAAGGAGTCGGTCTGAAGTAGCTTCATTATTCATAGGTGTGGTTTGGGCGTAACATGAAATAAACCAATAAGAGCATGATGAACGAGGTGCACTTGGTTATAAAGTGGAAGGTTAAGTTAGGCTTAGTGATATATTAATCTTATTTTCAAAACACAAGCTTTGGACTTATTTCAGACTATTATTATTAATTTGTTTTGTTTTTCGTAGCAATATCTGGCAAAATTTTACTGTCGGCATTAATATAAAAAAACCTTATGGACAAACTGTAATTGCATAAAGTTACCACATTCGGTAAGACAAACGCAATGATCATCGTGATTATCTGGAAGAAATGTATAACACTATCAAAAACTATAGCATAATATACAGATCTGTATGAATGAAATTTGCCAAATAACTTACTGGCCAGCTGGAAGACGGCTCATGCTGTTTAGTTAACCTTTCACAAAGTCATCATAAAAACATTAATTAAAGCAGTGTTTCTCAACTAGCAATCTATTCAGTCAGCATATTTGTGTTTTGATCTGTGCGAATTACAGAAATATAAGACTTGTTAGACCGATTTTTTTCTATATTTCTTTGCACAAAACTCTCCAGAAAGTGCCATTTAATGGTTTATTTGTCAAAAAAATTGTTTTAACTTTTTTCGTTCTCTTTTATAAGATCGGATGGGGGGCCCATACTACCTTCGCCTTGGGCCCCCAATTTGCTAAATCCGCCACTGCCCATCGGCATGGGCACAACAATGATTTTCCTTGTGTTTAATAGTTTCCTTATAATAATGTATCATTTGCAAAAAGTAAAACGCATCTGTGTAGATGAGAGTATCATTAAACTCAGTTCCTGGAGGGCCACAATCCTAGTACAAAGGTCTTATCTATGGATGTACGATATATTGGCCACCGATATCGATATCTGGTTCAATTAAATGTTATTGATATCGGCCAGATAAGAAAATGTCTTAAAGCCAATAAATAACGTATTATTTCCCTCAGCTGAGACCCTTCAGACGTGCAATGATCAACATGATGGTTTTGAATTGCTTGAAATATGATTGGAATCATTTTAAAAAAGTAAAACTACTGTTCCCTGCAACAGTTAAGTCTGTCATATCGGCTACATAAAATTATAATAAGAACATTATTATTGCTTGGGACATTAATTTTAAATGGTGAAACTTTTGTTTTTGCAATTAGGCTCTAAAAAATTGCATTAAAATATGGATTTAGATTTACCTGCCGATATATCGGTTATCGGCTTTCAAATATAAAGAATTATCGGTTATCAGTATCGGACAAAATTTCTATATCGGTGCATCCCTAGTCTTATCCACTGCGCAATCACCACCCCCATTATAATCTCATGTTATGGAATGTGTGGTTATACTCGGAAATGCACTTACATAGCATTTTTACTATTTCATACAGTACACAACCAAAACTTTAATAGGAAAATTTAGAATTTTAATGCTTTTGAAAAAAATACTTTACCAAGGCTGCATTTATTTAATCAAAAATACTGCAAAAACACTAATACCGTGAAATATTATTACAATTTAAAATAACAGTTTTTTTAATATAATGTATTTTAAAATGTAATTTATTTCAACATCATTACTCCAGTTTCAGTGTCACATGATCCTTCAGAAATCATTCCAATATGCTGATTTGCTGCTCAAGAAACATTTCTTATTATTATTAATGTATAGTGTTATGTTTAGACTTCCCAAATGACCTACTACTGTACATTTGCCAAACTGCGTAATCTTCTGTAAAAACAGTTCATGACCCCTTTAAAGCCAATAAATAACATATTTCCCTCAGCTGAGACCCTTCAGATGTGCACTGATCAACATGATGGTTTTGAATTGCTTGAAATATGATTGGAATCACTTTTAAAAAAAGTAAAACTACTGTTCCCTGCAACAGTTAAGTCTGTCATATCGGCTACATAAAATTATAATAAGAACATTATTATTGCTTGGGACATTAAGTTTAAATGGTGAAACTTTTGTTTTTGCAATTAGGCTCTCAAAAATTGCATTAAAATATGTATTTAGATTTATCTGCCGATATATTGGTTATCGGCTTTCAAATATTAAGAATTATCGGTATCGGACAAAATTTCTATATCGGTGCATCCCTAGTCTTATCCACTGCGCAATCACCACCCCCATTATATTCTCATGTTATTAAATGTGTGGTTATACTCGGAAATGCACTTACATAGCAATATTTACTATTTCATACAGTACACAACCAAAACTTTAATAGGAAAATTTAGAATTTTAATGCTTTTGAAAAAATACTTTACCAAGGCTGCATTTATTTAATCAAAAATACTGCAAAAACAGTAATACCGTGAAATATTATTACAATTTAAAATAACAGTTTTTTTATTTGAATATAATGTATTTTAAAATGTAATTTATTTCAACATCATTACTCCAGTTTCAGTGTCACATGATCCTTCAGAAATCATTTCAATATGCTGATTTGCTGCTCAAGAAACATTTCTTATTATTATTAATGTATAGTGTTATGTATAGACTCCCAAATGACTGTACATTTGCTGAACTGTGTCTTCTGTATGGCAAACGTGACTTGATTAAACTTGACCTTCCGTCCCCAGTGTGACAAATAATTTATCAGGCTGGAAAGATGCAAAACAAAGAAGAAAAATGAATGTATTTCCAAGGTGATTGGAAATATAAACAAAGACTATGTGTGTGTGAGTGTGTGTTTGTTTTCTTGGCATGCATGCATAGTTTACATGTGTGAGTTACAGCCACAACGTCTGATTAGCGGTAATCTCTCATGCTAATCTGTAAGTGAACGTTCACATTTATCTGCAGATTTATGATTGTATTTACAACACAGCTTGAATTCAGAACAAGTGCCTGGCAGACAAGATTTACACAGTTTTCTGCTGATACCGTGATTCGCTCAGGCAAACGACAGTGTGTTTGATCAGCCCGGCTGTGCAGCTAAACTAATGCAAGCAACGCCTCCTGTTTAACCACTCAAATGTTAGTGCATCCACACAGGGCTCTGGTAGAGTCATGTCCAGTTTGCATCGGTGGCGGTCACGTTGGCCGCTTATCTGGGCTTTCGGAGCTGATTTGTAAACTCTGCAATCAGGCCGGAGAGCTGTTTATCAAGACAAACTCTGCCGCTTTGAAATGGAAATCTGCAAATCTGTTCACGTCACTCTTATCTGATGGAAAGGAGCATTCATTTGCACTTGAAAGCGCTATTTGATTTCAAGGTTGTAAACTGTGTGTATGAGTATGTGTGGACAGATGTGTGCGTGTGTCCCAGCTGAGTAAAGGCGAAGCCGTAGAGCACGAAAATGCCAAGTGTACCCATGGGGACGCCCCTGCCCGCACTAAAACAAGCCCTTTCTTTTAGATGCATGTTTATTTATCGGCACACAATTGAGCACGTCTGCAACTTACAGTTCAGTGCAGTAGTGGGTTCACAAAACTAGTCTACTTATCCATTGTTAAAGGGGAAGTGTGTGTGTTTTTCTCTTTTAGAATACACATATTCCATCTTAATATACAGATACTATAAGTAAGCCATTCATGCTTCAAATTTCTCCTTAACACAATTAAGGACTATCTATGTGAAAATTATATTATTGCACAGCTCTCTAAAAAGGTACAGTAGCTGTCACTGGGGCTGTACCTTTTCAAAAGGTAAACTTTTGTCAATTTTAGGTGCTAATATCTACATTTTAGGTGCAAATATGGACATTTAGGTGCTAATATGGACATTTTAGGTGCTAATATGGACATTTAGGTGCTAATATGTACATTTTAGGTGCTAATATGGACATTTAGGTGCTAATATGGACATTTTAGGTGCTAATATGGACATTTAGGTGCTAATATGTCAATTTTAGGAGCTAATATGTACATTTAGGTGCTAATATGTACATTTTAGGTGCTGATATGTAAATTTTAGATGCTAATATGTACATTTAGGTGCTACTATGTACATTTTAGGTGCTAATATTGATATTTAGGTGCTAATATGGACATTTAGGTGCTATTATGGACATTGTAGGCGCTAATATGGACATTTAGGTGCTATTATGGACATTGTAGGTGCTAATATGGACATTTAGTTAGTAGTATGTACATTGTAGGTGCTGATATGTACATTGTAGGTGCTAATATGTATATTTAGGTGCTATTATGTACATTTTAGGTGCTGATATGTACATTGTAGGTGCCGATATGTCCATTTAGGTGCTAATATGTATTTTAGGTGTTAAGATGTACATTTAGATGCTAATACAGTATGTACATTTTATGTGCTAATATATTTAGGTGGTAATATGTACATTTTAGGTGCTATTATGTACATTTTAAGTGCTAATATGTACCATTAAGGTACCAATATGCACCCTTTAGGTACAAAAGCGAGAGAGGCTAGCAATAGCAAGCTAGCTTTGAGAGCATGAGATCCCACCCTCCCTTCAGAGCGTGTAATTACCTAATGCCTCAAAGCATATAAAATTATAATAATAATGAACGTAAACAACTTACAGAGCTCTTAATTGTACCACCTGACTGCTGCAGATTCATTTTGGTGTTGATATGCAGAGATTGGTTTTTGCAACATTTTTTGGTTCTGAGACTTCCACAGAAGATGTACATGTTTTAATATTTAGACCACGTCTGTTATTGATTGCTATCAGGAAGTGAAGAGAGTTTCAACCAGTCTAACAAAAAAGTGTTTATAAAACAAATTGACTACCTTAACTTTAACAGATTGATTGCTTGTTATCATTGCAAAATGTAAACTATACTATCGGCCAAATCTAATCTGCTAAATGCAACTATAAAGCATGAAGTTAATAACATATTATAAACATTAACATCATGATTTTCTGTAAACCTGATTTGAAACAATGTGTATTGCTGAACAGTGCTATATACAAATAAACTTGACTTCCATATTCCAGAATAATTGCACACTTCACCTTTTAAATGTTGCATGTCTGCAATCCCACCAATAACAGCAAGCAATGCAGACTAATTTTGTTTGTACTCCATTTGTCAATAGCTAAATGACAACAACAGTGTGAATAAATGAATTATGCAATAACGTAATAAAAGATGCTCCTTTCATTCAGCCGAAGTCAGTCGACACATTTTCAGCAAAGGATGTGTTCATTCAGAGCATGAGCATTGCAATGTCACCAGACACTAATTTCACTAATTGAACTATTCCTTTAAAAGATTTGCTCAAAAACGAGAAGACCTATAGAATCAAAACACCGCCAGTACATGCTCGACCCCACTATGAGGGCTTCCAGTAACCCACCCAGATCTTTAACTGCATTGTAATTAGTGGCTACAAATTCCTTCTCTTTAATTCATGTACTATGTTGTTTGCTGTAAGGATCGTCCCTGTGCGCTCACACCGCTTTGATCACCACCCATATCATACGAGCAGTTTATATGATCTCTTTTATGTGAGAAGCTTTGTGCGAAGCGCCGTGAACCTCTGTGAGGTTTAATGAGATATGTATGAAATATGGGAGAACATGTCGTCCCTGCTTGTGTAATGGCTTATAGTGTTATTGCTCACCTTCATGTTTTTATAATGACTGAAGCTCTAAGCACTCAGAGACAACGAGCCTTTGAGAATATTTGAGAAGGAAAATCCCATGCATGAAACGCAGCAAAGTTTCAGTTTGAGTACAGATGAAAACAATCAAAATCGACATCATATTGCATGCATAAAAAGGCACAAATATGTGTCTTTAGTGATTCTGTGATCTCTCTTTACATGCTGTAAACTGCGACTGTATAGCTGAGGTTGTTTCACAACTTTGTTATTTGAAATGCTCTTCTCTCTAGTCAGCGGCAGACTCGCTCACAGGCGACATAAAGAGGCGATGTTCGGCATGCAGCTGTCACAGTGCACTTCATTTCTCTCTCATCCATACGCTCTCAGTTCCAGAGGAATCAGAATAAAGCAGCCAAAAACACCAACGTTACTGCATCCTGACAAACTGACGGCGTTTAAATGCTTAAAGGGATACTTCACCTCTGGAAAGATGAATGTGTATTTAAAATGGGTCATTTATGTAGAAGAAATGTGAAATTATTTTTGAATTTGGAGCTTTGTAGACTTAGCCTGGAGGCCAGCCCAAACTCCACCCACAACATTTTTTTGGTAGGGAAGTTCGGTCTGGACTCGATCCATTCAGGAGTAATTATGATCAGTCAAAAAATGATCGGGCCAATCAAATTGCCAGAGCGGGCTTTATACAATGATGGACAGGTGATCTTCAGGGACGTAATCATTGCGTTATCAGAAGAGCGCTTAACTGGTTTCCCTCAGAGATGACTGCAACTGGAGAATTGAGATGTATAGATTCCGCTGTCGCGTCTGTTGTGAAATAAATCTACAGCGCATTCATTTTAATAGACAAACAGAAAACTGCAATCAAGGCATTTGTCAATCGGAAAGATATTTTTGCCGTCTTTCCTACATGATTCGGTAAAAGTGTGACTTAGCAGCTGGCTCTGACGGTCGCTAAGAAGATGTAAGAAGACGTAATGAAAAGCCAGTGGTCGTTGTGGTTTCTCCTTTGGTTGCACTCATGGGGGACCAAGTAAAAGAAGCAACACTCGTTATTTAACTTCTAAAATAAGTAAGTTCTGTTGTTGACAACTGTGATATGCCAAATAGTTGAGTTACTGCGTTGCTCTGATTGGTTGTAGGTCTACCGACTTTCCAATTGAGTGTAGAGTTTTTTTCTGGTTCGGTTAAGACACGCCTCATAATCAAAGCCCAGTGAAGCAGTTTCAGACTCACATTCTGACTAGAATATGAGTATGACGAAGTCAGGCTATTCTAGACTGAGAAAAGCCAGAAAATGTGTTTTCCGCTTATGTGGATGAAAGACAACAACTCCCAGAATGCACTTGCTTCGCAGCCCTAGGAGGCCACGCCTACCGGTAACAGAGCGCAGTCGTTAAACAACAAGTCTAGGCTACTAGTGAATCTCGTGATGAGTCTGCCCGAAAATGTGTTTCGAGATCGCCCAAAAAAGTCCTTTTGCGTTCTACAGTCACCATTCATCATGTTTCCTGTGGCGAGGCGGACGAGATGAGGGCCGCGGGAGAACGACACGAGTCATGTTTCCTGTGGCGAGCGGGACGGAGTGAGGGCCGCGGGAGAACGGCGCGAGTCATGTTTACTGTGGCGAGCGGACGGAGTGAGGGCCGCGGGAGAACGGCGCGAGTCATGTTTCCTGTGGCGAGCGGGACGGAGTGAGGGCCGCGGGAGAACGGCGCGAGTCATGTTTACTGTGGCGAGCGGGACGAGTGAGGGCCGCGGGAGAACGGCGCGAGTCATGTTTACTGTGGCGAGCGGGACGAGTGAGGGCCGCGGGAGACGGCGCGAGTCATGTTTACTGTGGCGAGCGGGACGAGTGAGGGCCGCGGGAGAACGGCGCGAGTCATGTTTACTGTGGCGAGCGGGACGAGTGAGGGCTGCGGGAGAACGGCGCGAGTCATGTTTACTGTGGCGAGCGGACGAGTGAGGGCCGCGGGAGAACGGCGCGAGTCATGTTTACTGTGGCGAGCGGCGACGAGTGAGGGCCGCGGGAGAACGGCACGAGTCATGTTTACTGTGGCGAGCGGGACGAGTGAGGGCCGCGGGAGAACGACGCGAGTCATGTTTACTGTGGCGAGCGGGACGAGTGAGGGCCGCGGAGAACGACGCGGAGTCATGTTTACTGTGGCGAGCGGGACGAGTGAGGGCCGCGGGAGAACGACACGAGTCATGTTTACTGTGGCGAGCGGGACGAGTGAGGGCCGCGGGAGAACGGCGCGAGTCATGTTTACTGTGGCGAGCGGGACGAGTGAGGGCCGCGGGAGACGGCGCGAGTCATGTTTACTGTGGCGAGCGGGACGAGTGAGGGCCGCGGGAGAACGGCGCGAGTCATGTTTACTGTGGCGAGCGGGACGAGTGAGGGCCGCGGGAGAACGGCTCGAGTCATGTTTACTGTGGCGAGCGGACGGAGTGAGGGCTGCGGGAGAACGGCACGAGTCATGTTTACTGTGGCGAGCGGGACGAGTGAGGGCCGCGGGAGACGGCGCGAGTCATGTTTACTGTGGCGAGCGGGACGAGTGAGGGCCGCGGAGAACGGCGCGAGTCATGTTTACTGTGGCGAGCGGGACGAGTGAGGGCCGCGGGAGAACGGCGCGAGTCATGTTTACTGTGGCGAGCGGGACGAGTGAGGGCCGCGGGAGAACGGCGCGAGTCATGTTTACTGTGGCGAGCGGGACGAGTGAGGGCCGCGGGAGAACGGCGCGAGTCATGTTTACTGTGGCGAGCGGACGAGTGTAGGGCCGCGTGGAGAACGGCCCGAGTCATGTTTACTGTGGCGAGCGGGACGAGTGGGGGCCGCGGGAGAACGGCGCGAGTCATGTCTACTGTGGCGAGCGGGACGAGTGAGGGCCGCGGGAGAACGGCGCGAGTCATGTTTACTGTGGCGAGCGGGACGGAGTGAGGGCCGCGGGAGAACGGCGCGAGTCATGTTTACTGTGGCGAGCGGGACGAGTGAGGGCCGCGGGAGAACGGCGCGAGTCATGTTTACTGTGGCGAGCGGGACGAGTGAGGGCCGCGCGGAGAACGGCGCGAGTCATGTTTACTGTGGCGAGCGGGACGAGTGAGGGCCGCGGGAGAACGGCGCGAGTCATGTTTACTGTGGCGAGCGGGACGAGTGAGGGCCGCGGGTGAACGGCGTGAGTCATGTTTACTGTGGCGAGCGGGACGAGTGAGGGCCGCGGGAGAACGACACGAGTCATGTTTACTGTGGCGAGCGGGACGAGTGAGGGCTGCGGGAGAACGGCGCGAGTCATGTTTACTGTGGCGAGCGGGACGGAGTGAGGGCCGCGGGAGAACGGCGCGAGTCATGTTTACTGTGGCGAGCGGGACGAGTGAGGGCTGCGGGAGAACGGCGCGAGTCATGTTTACTGTGGCGAGCGGGACGAGTGAGGGCCGCGGGAGAACGGCGCGAGGCCGGTGGCGTGATTACCGATGAGCGACACCTGTGGAGACGCACCGGTCTCATATCTCACGGAGGAGCGGGAATTTTCTTAGCAATGTTAAAACGCACATCAACCGATCACTTGTTTGGCCTTCATGTAAACACTACATTCAGATTCACCAATCGGGATTAATTCAGTTGGATTGAAACAAAAGCTGTGCATGTAAACAATGAATGGCGACTGCAGAAAGCAAAAGCTGAATCCCGGACATCGACGGCCGGACATGTCTGGGAAAAGAGGACGGTAACCCCGACTACTCAGCTTTCTCCACAAAACAAGAGCCTGCTAGCTTAGCTTCCAAAACAAGATGGCCGACACTATGTGTTCATTCTGTGAGTGAGATCGCCCTCATATGGGCAGGTTGAGGACATGCGGGACAGACCCTATTACTGACTGTAGTCTTTAGCCTCTGGACAAAAAATCCTCCAAAGACGCAAAATGATGATTTTTGCATCATCAGAGATTTTTTCCAGACAAAAAATATATAAATCTCTCATCTCAGGGGATATGAGGCATGGTAATTTGAAAATACTACAGGTTTCCTACTGATACAAAGCTTAATGCTAAATCCTGAAGTATCCCTTTAAGTTGTCAGTTGGGGCAAGATATGCACCCCTTGGACTACAATATTCTTCCTAGCCAATATATAAATAATATTATATAAATATTATGTTTAAAGACTGGACTCGAAAGGAGTCCCTTTCTCGCTTCTGAGTCGCATTTCCGCACATCACTGCTCAGCACAAACTCTCTTTACAATTATATTTACCAGCGTGTGCAATCTGAGGTTTGCAGTGGCGTAAGCAAAACATCACAAGTTCCAGTTGAAAAGTCAGCACTCAAGAGTTTAGACTTGAAACTGATGATAGCACAACAATAGTCACACGAATAAATCTCATTAAAAGTATGACAGCCGTCAAATGTTACAGAACACACTGAATAAGTAATAAGTCCTGATTATTGCACAGTTCTTCTCAATAATATCTAGTTTATTTGCCACTAAGTGCCTAAAAACAAAACTCTGAAAAGCTCTGAAATTACCAGTAATTTGTCAACTTTGGCACACCCGGTGATTACCGACTTTGTGAATTTTATAAGTGCTTTCCAGTTTTGATTGCAAAATGCATTAGAAGATCATTTGCAGTCTATGTTTGTGCATGCATTTTAGACTATGTCCAGTTTTTCATCACAGCTCACACTTTCTATTCCCTTCAGTCCTATATATTTCACCATGTATTCATGTGACCTTACTAAAAACATTGCCCCATAAAACACTAAGATGAAACGCTCCCCTGCACAATGGTTGATTGAACAGAGAGTTAGCGTGACTATAGGAAAGCCAGCATCGCAACACTCGCTATCACACCGATGTCAATTTCATGCACACGACCTGAACATCACGGCATGCCACTGTGCGCTTCTGTCATAGCAGACTGAGCCAGGAAATGAGACACTTGTTTCGCAGACGTCCCTCTCGGGGTTAATGCGTTCTGCTTTGATAGACCTCCACGCAGGTTTATTTAAATATGGCTTTTCCAATAAAAATCACACAGGATTTTCCCCGGGCTGAGAGTAATGAAGTCTCAGCACTCGTGTTTATACTGGTCATCTTGTTACTGTGAGCTGATTGAATTGTGGAGGTACTCGGCTCAGAAGCGACTGCAGTGTTTTATTGTCAATGGACGTTTATGCATGTTTAAGCATTCTGAAATAAATCTAAATTAGCTGAACAAGCTTCTAAAAGGGAAGGAAAACAACGCTGAAGGGCTCGTTTTTACACAAATGACTGTAATCGTACTGAAATTCTCACCCTGAAGGCTGAAAAAAAATTCTGAAAGCAAATAAATAGTCTCTTAATGGCCTCCGAAGACGGGTGAATCTGTACAGATATGAATCATATATCACCCAATAATATAATTATATTTTGTAAAAACATTTGTTTTAAACAAATTTTGCATTATGAGATTATATTCATGATAATTTATCACATCATAATTTACCCTCTACACAGTTCTCAATAGACAACAACAATGTGGAGATTAGTGAATGTAGGCCTGGGCTACTTAACATGAAAAAAGGAGACCTTTACAGTTTTAAAAGATGATTTTATTTTAGCTGTTATGAGAAAGAATTAATAAATTGTGAGCACCGCCGCGTTTGTCGAACAATGTAGCCTATTAAGGCCACTGAAACTGAAACGCGCGCTGCATGTTATTTTCAGGAGCAGAAGCGCTGGTTCAGATTTTATTAGGCTATTTGTTAAACGTGCGTGTTGCATATTTAAAAAATATATATATACAGCTATGGAAAAAATTAAGAGACCACTGCCAAATCAGCAGTTGCTCTGGATTTATTATTTATAATATGAATAATAAATCCAGAGCATCTGTTGATTTGGCAGTGGTCTCTTAATTTTTTCCATAGCTGTATATACACATATTTGATATTGTCTATTGAAGCTAATTATAGCATTGATTACTATTAGGGTTGGGTATCGAGAATCGACTGGAACCGGGACTAACTTTTCGTTTTTCCCGGAATCGTTCAAAAGTTAAAATTCGATTCCTAGTTTCGATATTCACAGTCCGCCGACCGGAAGAAGAAACCGCTGAACAACACCAACGAAGAAGCGTCTACCGGAAGTGTTGGCATAACCGCGCGAGTCAAACATGAGTAGCTTACGTCGGCGGTCCAAAGTGTGGCTTCACTTTTCTAAAAATAACGAAATCTCGGCAAAATTTGTGTCAAAAGGGGCATTTGTGACAGAAGGAGTATTTCCTTCAGAAAGACCGTTGGTTAGCAAGGTTAGCTAAACTTTTTTTGACCCTGCCTCTTAAAAGAATCGGAATCGAGAATCGTTTGGAACCGGAATCGAAACAAGGAATCGAAATCGGAATCAGAATCGTCTAAATTCAAACGTATACCCAACCCTAATTACTATGGAGGGGGAAATACCCCACCGACAAATCGCAACTTGCTTGGCTTGGTTATGTTTTTTTTTTTTAATCTACATGGAATCCCATAAGTTTTATTTTCTTTTTTTAACATAACTGCTTTTGAAGATGTAAATTCAGTCAATCTGTTATAAGAGATTTGTTCCCTAATGTAAAACGTAGGCTACTTCTACATAATTACGTTTTGCTTTCGCCAAATGGCCCTTTGCGCCACCTGGTGGTCATTTCGCAACCGACTTTGAAATACGGCTGGTTTATTTTTGCCGCGGTAGATTTTGCCCGGCGGTAGACGACATTCTGGTTGTCCACCTACTGTATATTCTCATTACTGTTATGCAAAAGAAGATATTTTTTACATTACAATAATGAACATTAGTGATGAAATGTGATTTCTTAAATATAATTTTATTTTAACTTTACATTACCATTTTATACAAAAATATAAATTTTCTTGTGAAAAATGGGACATTTATAAATATGGAACTGTGTCAATCACTAGTTGGCCGGTAACATGTTTATGAATTCTAACACACATACTGTACGCAAAATTGTGAGAACATGAACAAATGTAAAAATGTTAAAGCCTTTCTAATTTAAATATTCAAGCACAAGAAAATTCGTAACTGGCAAACATCCAAAGTGAACACCTCAGACATCACGTGAATATTGTTCTCTTTCACGTCTTCTTGTGCTTGAACAGATAAGACATACAAACAAAATAGTGTCAAAATGCCCATCTTGGCAAATATTCCTGTAAACATAGTCAGATGTGTCTTAACTGAATTCAAACAGTTGAGAAATATAACATGTATAACAGTATATTCCGCGCATTCAGTCTTAAAGTGACAGCGGCCTAATATTCCTGCAGCTGTCTGTGTTTTTAAAGTTAATCAAACAACAAAAGACAAAGAACAAACTCTGTCATTTATCTTGACGGAATAACTTTTATAACTTAAATAAGTATTAATTAGAGCCAGACCGATTTATCTGGCAGGCCGATATTATCGGCCGATATTAAGCATTTTCCAAACTATCGGTATTCGGCAGTTATAATGGCCGATAAAGGAATATTTAAAAAATAAAATAAAAACAGACGAAACACACTTCAACCATGTCATGAGTGTTGGAGTTGTATAGTTTGTCCACCAGAGGGCACTCTACACCGTCCCTGTTGGCCACACTTGCATATAACGCGCCACACATCCTGATGGTCCAGGTTGCAGGCAGCTTATAAGTCAATATAGGGACTAATTATTATTTTATTTATCATAACTTTAATATATTTTGATGTTAATCTGTTCTGTTATGACAATAAAAGAAACAAGTTTCTTTTTAAAATGCATTATCATATTATTTTAGTTAAAACTCATGAATAAATACAAATAACTAATGTTAGGGAAATCTGTTAATGTTTTGTTGCGCGTTTCTGGAAAAATTAAAAAAAAAAATATTGGCCGATATATCGGAATATCGGATTTAAAACCAACAAATATTTGTATCGGTATCGGCCTTCAAAATCCTTTATTGGTCAGGCTCTAGTATTAATAAATCTGGTTAAAAATATTTATGATCAGTCAATTTTATTAAGACACTGGCAGCTGTGGCAAAAATAAATAAATAAATAAAAATACAGTGATGACAGACAACAGGACGTGCACACAGCAACATTTGTGTGAGCAGATGCTTGTCTATCATCAGATTTTTAATTTGTACCTGAGTATGCATGCTCATAATTCATCAGCCCAAGGAAATTGTTCAGTGCATCAAATGTTTGCCACCATAATGCAAGATTACAAACCACCATAATGTAGTGTAATTTAACTCTCGCCTGAATTATGCTTCATATTCCACTTGAACTAGTTTGGGGTTCAGGACACAGGTTGCACAGTGAATATCAAATGGCAACAATCAACCACTATAATATTATACAGCCAACAGTACAACTTGTGAAATAACTACATACTGTATATAAAAGTTCTGCTTAGAATATTGTAGAAAATACCAGTAAATCCATTTTAATGATCATGAATGAGATTTTTACTGGTTATACTGTGAAGGATTGAGGTCGTGTCTATGAGGAGTGTCCTATTAGCCGATAAACCATAAGAAATTAATCCTCTGGGTCAAATCCTTTATACGTCCTCCCTTCGATCTCAATACTGCAATTAAATGGTCGATAGGTCACGTCAAATGACCTATTGGTCATTTAGTCAATAGGTCAAATGCTCCCAATTAACCAGAATAAGGAAAATGCAGATATTTCCCTGCGGTTTGGACACTCATTTACACAAAAAAAACAGTTTTTATCACAGAAAACGATTATTTCTGAAAACGGCCAAAGTGGAGATTTCTGAAAACGCTGGTTATGTGTTGTCGTGTCAACTGGGAGAAACAGGGTTATAGGTTCTCTCTTGTCGATTCTGATTGGCTTGCATGGCTTTATCCTTCTCCCTACACTGCCGCCCATAGGTTTGGCATAGTTATGATGGCGCTCGACGGCGTATATATGAGGGTGTGCGCATGATGTTATTTTTGAAAACGGAGAGAGGGAAAATATTCGTTTCTCTAAATACCCGGCTTTGTGTAAACGTGGCCTAAGTTTCCATATCATTTTGGAAACTCACTGCATATGAATGTGTAAAGCAAAGTGTACATTACTAATCAAAAGTTTGGAATAATTAAGATTTTATTATTTTTTTTAAATAAATAAATCTTCTGCTCACCAAAGCTGCATTTATTTGATCAAAAATACAGCAAAAATGGTAATATTGTGAAATATCACTACAATTTTCTATTTCAAGATATTTAAAAAACTATATGTTTTAATTTTGATCAAAAATGTAACTTGTTTTCACTGTAAACTATTTTCAGCATCATTACTCCAATCTTCAGTGTCACATCAAAAATGATTCCAAACTTGTGGCTGGTAGTGTAGATACACAAGCTTGAGTGCAGTGTTTTTAAACTCACTTATATAACTAAGCTAAAAATAGAATTAACCCTCAGGTGCTCTTCGGTCATTTTTACCCAAAAAATTTCTGTTTTGAAATTTTAAAAATCACAGCTTCATCGGAATGTTACGAAACTTGGTGACTTTTATGGCATTGGGTATGTGAACGCAAAAAAATTGAGGTCATGATTCGAGCAGGCTAAGTGGTCATAAAAAAAATAGTCACACTTGAGCTCTTCGGTCGAAAATGACCGAACATAGGAAGTGAATGGGAAATTGACAAAAACACAAGAACTTTGAGAATTTTTGTGTGTACAATCTACAAATCGGCCACAATTCTAAATAAAAGTACACCGCAGGAAAGGGGTGACACTCTACAACATCCAGAGTGCAAAACAGACACACCCAACACACACACACACACATACAAACACACTTTTATACATGTACACACCAATATATTTTGATTACAAAAAGTATGTTTTGAATTTTTAAAATCACAGCTTCATCACAATGTTACGAAACTTGGTGACTTTTATGACATTATGTATTACACAACAAAAAAAATTAGGTCATGATCTGAGCATGCTAAGTGGTCTTAAAAAGTGGTCTTTGGTCAAAAATGACCCCATAGGAAATGAATGGGAAATTGTAAAAAAAGAAAAAAAAAATTGAATTTTTGTTTTTGTCAATTTTTTTATAAAAAATAGTTTTTGAGATTGTTTCAACTATATATTCAAATCCACCACCAACAACAACAAAAAAAATTGTTCATAAACAGAAAATGGCAAAAATAAACCATAAATATTACATAAATATTAATAAATTCAATTAAATTGTCTCAAAATACTAAATTAAAAAGAATAAATATTATAGAACAAAAATAAATTGCATTGGTTTTACTGGGATGGAGAAAGTTTCATTTTTCAGGTGTCCGGTCACTTTTGACCAGGAAGATAACAAGTGTGACTCCGAAACGAAGAGCACCTGAGGGTTAAGCAGTAAATTTTTACTTGCTTATATAATTCATCTATATCCCTTTTTTATATGCGTAAGGGATAATCCACAGCTAGTTGTGCATTAAATGATTTTAAATCAGAAACGCGGAGACAAAGAAGCGCCCTGACGCAAAGCGGAGTGCATTCAAATAATTTAACGCACAGCTAGCCTTAGATTATCCCGCTTATAACATGGTCAATATGTGACTGCAAGGGTCAAAATTCTGGTTATTTTTATTTTTGTGTTATGGCAGTTATGTTACATGCACATCCAGCAGTTCAGCATTAGTTTGTGCAGTGATAAAATGACCCTGTTGTGCTGACGACTTTGACCTCGGGCAAAATTAAGCCCATCTGTAACATCAGAGAGAAGCTTATACACACACATACACACACACACTTGTCCTGCCCTGCTCTCTGTACTTTATGGTCCAAAACATCTCTCTCCTCAGACGAATGATCCGCCCTCAAGCGTGAGGAACAGTGGGATCACCGTGTGTTCATGGGAAGCCATGAAGACTCAGCCGTATATCTGGGCGTTCTCCGTTTCTTTCACTGCGATGTTTTCACTCACACACACACACACGCACGCAGCAGGTGTGGACGGCCGAGATAGAGGATGTATCCGGCGAAGTGGAAGAGAAGGGCAGACACGTTCACCAGCCGTGTGAAAGATAACAAGAAAGAGAATTACACTCCAATAACAACCTTTACATTAATTGCAGTCCCTTTCTTTGAATTGCGTGAATGTGCCGATGTTTGTTTGTGTGTGTGTTCGCTTGTGCAGCGGTGCATTCTGACAGCTTAGGTTTTGCATGTTGATGAAACAAGCGGGTGCGAGGTGTGTGTGTGTTTTGGAGGAAGAAATGTATCAAGCCAGCGGACATTGGGGAGTTATTGAGTGATGGCCGCTGGAGCAGAAGAGGCCAGTTGATGGATTTCTTCTAAAAGAAACTTCTGGAAAAAAGCCAGTTGGTGGCCTGCATGCTCATACAAACACAGATGGAAGGGTTCTCAAGTCTCACGCATTGGCCGTGAGACACGCAATTCTGTTCACACGCCACACCGGGTATTTCTCACGCTGAAAAGGCAACGTCAACCAAGTTGTCCTGCAAGCTTTATATATAACGTTGAATACGAGCCTTAGGCACACAGTGAAGTTTCCTGCCGTCAGCACGTATCTCTCTGACAGATTGCGTTCGGTTTTTATTCACATTTCGCGCCTAAAAACGCATAGAAAATGCTGAGCACGCCGCATTCTCCTATTTCCAAAGCGCTAGTGCGGTTGCGCTCCGGTTGATTCTTATCATGTGACCTACTGTACGCTTATGGTGCACTTGCAGCATTCTAAAAAGTTGAGATGTTTTTATCTCGAAGCGCGCGGACGTGCCTGGAAAAAACGAGCGCATCGCACCGCGGCCATGTCGCTTCCATTATGAGCGTGCAAACAGGGTGCGACTGCGGGGGAGCTCGGCTCCCTTTAATATGGCATGGGCTCCCCTGAAAACGGGATTCGTGAAATTTTGGGGGGTCTCAAAATATATTCACAAAGTTTTATTTTGACGTGCAATTTCAGTATTATTTGTAAAATATCCAAAATATTTTTAATTTGTGCATGACGGCGATTTAAACCTAATTCACTTCAATAAAGATAACTATACATGCTATTCTTGTCATGAGCATCAAGGTATGGTGGCGCTGCAGTGCAAATTCCAATCATGTTTAATGCATGTTAACTCAAAGATTCGTAGAAAAAATATAAACGTTGGAGGCCATTGATCTGCGCAAGTCTTTGAAATCCATTCTGTGTTAAGGTAAGGCACGTTATTCCCAATTATGTGTTGTGGCTGGGTTGTTATAGGTCTGCTTGACTCTCGATGTCTTAGGCCTAATTAAACGAAGGAATTGTGGTATTCTTCTGTAGCCGACGAGTAATTTAAACCTTGTTCAGGTGAACTCAAACACAGCCTATTTATAGACTATTTGTGGATGGCTGTTTGCTGTTTGACTTATCAATTTGTTTCAATACGGTGAATCCTGTATATAGTGCTTGCATACATTTGTAGCTGTTATGCATCTTTGGAAGTCCTTGAAATGAATGGGTTTCATAGTGCCGCGCATTGCGCGTTCTGTCTAAAAGGCGCTTAAATCCTCTGCACACGCAAGTGCACGAACACCCCCCCCCACCCCCCAAAAAATTGGGCTCCCCCAAAGGACACGGTATAGTTCGAACACTGCGCGCAAACCGCGCGCCTCCATTTGAAATAATGAACTTGAGCGCGCAAAAGACGTGATATATGAACGGGCAACATAGACGCGCAAACACAGAAGTTGACGGAACATTCTCCTCGTTACTAGGTAACCAACAACATCGCGCGAACACACGTCGTGATGGAGAAGGGAAGAAAGCTTGTCTAACATTTTTAGCCTACGAACATTTAATATATAGCCCATCGCATACATTATTATTATTGATGCAGTCAAAAACTCTACAACTACTTTGCAACCAGGCCAGAAGCTTTGGCTCAGTTTGGCTTGCTTACATTACCTGAATATATAAGGGAAATGTTAGTGTGTATGGGAAGGAATGAATGTATTTCTTCATTTTATTTTAAATGATTTATTATACTGTATTAATAAGCTTTCTAGTTACATTAAGGCTACATGTATTAAAGCAGAGTGCTCTGAGGAATATTTTACATCCTGTCAAAATACATTAATTGTTGCCATTGTTTTTGTATTTTTTAAAGATGTCAGGGAAAAAGCAAAAAGATATTTGTGTAAACACACACCTTAATATTATTATATGCCCATTTGTTCACAATGTCCCACCACACAATAAATCATTATACCATTTCGACTAGACACATTCAAAATGCAAAAAGATTTGCTTTTCCAAACTGTTTGGAGCAATTTGTTATATTTTTGTATTTTTTGTATATTTTTATTAATATAACATTAATTAGTAGGCTATATTTGATGTGATAAATTGCTTTGTCATTTATGAGATTTACCAATTGTTATAATTTCAATTTGTGCTGCTTAATTATGAACAATGGCTAAAATTAGGGGGCGGGGCTTAACTTGGGCTCCTCCCTAACCGCATGTGATCTCACTCCAAGCTTTTGCTAAAACTTGAGAACCTTGATCACCCTGAAAACACAAACACTACAGGGTTGAATTGAGAATGCATTTAAATTCAGAATAAAGAGCGGAATTTGAATTGGGGCACAGTAACAGGATGCAGAACTGCAGTGAAAGGAAGTCGAAATAAAATTTATTTAAATTCAAACCATATTCCAATAACTACGCATTTTAACTAGAGAAGAAAAACTTGTCCACATAAACTTTGAATTGTTGAAAGATTTCAGACAGACAGAATTTGTTTCAATTGCACTTAAAGGGTTAGTTAACCCAAAACTTTAAATTCTGTCATTTACTCACCCTCATGTTGTTCCAAACCTGTATGATTTTTGTTTCTTCTGCTGAACACAAAAGAAGATATTTTGAAGAATATGGGGAAACACAAAAGATGATTTGTGTTTGAAGTTGACACAAATTTGATGGTTGAAGGTAAAAAAACAATTGAAAAAAAAAGTTTTTTTGCATCAACAACTAAGTAAATTTTTTTTTCAACGGTTGAATTTACGGTAAAAGACAATCGCGATTTAACAGTAAAAGACAGAAACAGAAAGTTTCCATACTATATACGGTAAATAACTGTGATCAAATTTTACTGTAAAATACCGTTAAATTTACAGTTTTGAAAGTGAAAAAGAACAACTCATTGTATAATTTACAGTGAAAAAACGTAAATTGACATTCCCACAAATCCCTGTGTGGCACTTCACATTTTATGCATTTTTTTGTTGAAATAATATGGTTCCTCATAGTTTTTTTTTTCTAATCAGTTATGTATACATTAGGGGTGTATGTTACATTTAATGTTAACTTAAATGAATGTTTATTGCATTTTATTTTCATGTGTGTTACCATGATGGTGTTTAATGTTTGTGTAAATGAGACTGTGCAGCTTCTTTTTATAAATATTAATCTTCTAATGTAAGACTACTTGTGATGAGCTTTGATTGCTCATGTAACTCTCATCAGTGTTGTGATGATTGTTGGTTATCAGTGTATTACGATATAAGATATAAATGTATCAAAAGGTTATTAAATCAACATTTTATCAGAAAATTAAATACGGTTTATTACTGTAAATATTAAGTTATCATTAACGTTGCTACCGTATTTTTAACAGTAAAGTTCTGGCAAGCACAGCTGCTGTTTTTTTTACAGTAAAATTACGGTTTTATTTTTTACAGTAATAGTGGGGAAAAAGAGACCCATCGACTGTTTGGTTGACATTCTTTATACAGTATCTTCTTTTGTGTTTAGTAGAATAAATTCATACAGGTTTGGAACAACTTAAGTAAATGTAAAGTAAATGATGACTATCCCTTTAACCCAATCCACCCAATAAAAAAAATTAAATGTGTATGCTTCTTTGTATGATCCTACTGGCAGATGCTGTAACCACACCTTTCTCCATTGGCGGCCATTTATTACATAAAATGCAAATGATCCCGTTATATATGAAAACGGCTTCCCGTTCAGCACAGGATCATATTTTTATGATTTATTTCACATTTATGCTCTCAACCTAAAGCGACTTGCAAGAAAGTGTGCATATTATGTAAGTGGCAATTACCAGGATAGGTAGCTGAGAGTACAACTCAAGCTAAGCTGAGGTTAAGCCCTCAAGAGCCAAGAAAACACCTCACAGATAATAACGATATACGGCAAAAAGAGCAAGATTACTTCAGTATAATGACAGGCTTGATTATTATTGAGAGATTATTTTACTGAACGTAGGACTGTGCAAAAGTAGTGTCCTGAGGTTATAATGACTCACAAAATGACTCACGTTGTCGTTAGGTCTTTCTCTTTATTTCTCTCTCTCTCTATCACACACACACACGTGCACAAAAGATGGTTTTATGGCCTCAGGCTTGGTGTTAGTCGGTTGCGGTATAGAGGGATTAATTGAAGCTTTGCCGCAGCGTGTATGTGTGTGTGTGTGTGTGTGTGTGTGTGAGACTCTATCAGGGTGGTTGGGATTTGGTACTGCTGACACCTGTATTGATCAGTCAGTGTAATCAGGATCAAAAAGTGATATGCCCATAATCCCCTCACGGAGACACACACACACATGCTCTCGGTAAGGCCCTACTGCAAAACTACACTGCATGCTCACTAGCTTTGCTGACTGCAGACATTATTGCGGGTTTTATGATGCATATTTTAAAAAGAAATCACAATAAACCAGGGATCGGCAACCTTTGGCACATGTGCAACATCGGCATGCAGAGGGACAATCATTGGCACTGGACAACAGCGAAACAGGTGCATGCATTTCATTTAAATAAAACCCCTTAAAACTGCAAGTTCAAAAGCATTCCTTATGACAAAACTACATTGCAAGCAGAGCTTGACTTTAACACCCGCCAACCCGCCCGCCAAATGTGTGTATTTCAGCAGTGTAACACAGTCACTCCTACTAGCCACTGTGGCAGGTTGAATTATATATACTGTATATATATTATTTATTTATTTTAGGGCTGTCAAACGTATTAACGCGATTAATCGCATCTCAAAGAAAAGTTTGTGTTTTTACATAATATATGTGGGTGCACTTGTGTATAATTATTTATATATATATATATATATATATATATATATATATATATATATATATATATATAACACTGTATATTATTTATATATTATATATATATTATATATATATATATATATATATATATATATATATATATATATATATATATATATATATATATGTTAGGGCTGTGCAAATGTTAATTGTGACTTAATCGCATCCAAAATAAAAGTCTGTGCTTACATAATATAATTGTGTGTGCTGTTATATAATTATTTTGTATATATAAATACCTATGCATGCATGTATATATTTAAGAATTATTTGCACTTAAATTCTGTATATATATATATATATATATATATCTAGTGCTGTCTAAACGATTTAAAATATTTAATCGCGATTAATCACATTAATGTCATAGTTAACTCGCGATTAATCGCACATTTTCTAAATGTCTTTTGATTTCTTTTTGTTACATAATTTTTTCTCATTTTAATGCTCTTATCAACATGGGAAAGTGGATTGGCTTGTTTAGTGCAAATGTTTTTTTTTTATTATTATTATTGAAAATAACATTGGAATAGTGTTCAATTTCACACTAACATACCAATAATCTCTCACACAATGTAACACTGTCTATCAATAAAAGGGTGAAAGAAATACTGACGAGGTCCTGATATTGGCGAGGGGGTGGAGAATTCGCATCATCTGTGTGTGTGTGTGTTTGCTTGGCCATCATCAAGTGGTGTTTCAGACTGGACGTGCTGCGATGATGATGATAGCTCAGTTCACAATGACAAAACACACAGATCCGGCGTCTCGCGCTCGTCATCCACTCAAAACGTAACGTTACTATTTGGCCGGCTCGCAAGCAGAAACAAGTGTGTGCGGCACAAAACGTCCTCGCGCTGCGATCTGAAACCCATTCATTTCAATTGCTTGCGCCGCGCGAGGACGTTTTGTTGCTTCTTCGACCAAAGCGCAAGCGGATCTAGCTAGACCGTATAACAAAACAACAGGCACGCCGCACACACTCGTTTGGGCTTGCAAGCCGGCTTTGAGTGGTGGATGACGAGTGCGAGACGCCGAAATGGATCAGGATTCAGGACGCATGCCGCCCTGTTGCAAAAGCATGTGAAAAAAGTACAAAGTTTGCTAGGACAAGACCGTTAAAAAAGAATTAGAAAAATAAAAAAATTAACGCCGTTAAAATGGGTTTGCGTTAACGCTGATAATAACACGTTAAACTGACAGCCCTAATATATATATATAAATACATCATACATGCATGTGTGTGTATTTATATATACAAAATAAATTATATACAGCACACACAAATATATTATGTAAACACAGACTTTTATTTTGGATGTGATTAATTGCAATTAATTTTTGCACAGCCCTAATATATATATATATATATACACATGCTTGTATATATTTAAGAAATATTTTCATGTATATACTGTATAAAGATTTATATAGAATTATAAATATTTTATATATAAATAATATTTTTTTTTCTTATATACACATCCATGTGTGTGTTATTTATATATATATATATATATATATATATATATATATATATATATATATACACACACAGAAAATAATTATACACAGTGCACCCACATATATTATGTAAACACAAACTTTTATTTTGGATACGATTAATCGCGATTATGTTGAACGTAAATTTTGCTTCAAACTTTTGTTTTTACCCGCGTCAATTTTGCTCTTAATGCGCGAATGGATTCAAAGTGTCCAAGCGTATAACTAGACGCGGTAGCCGCATTCGCGTCTGGTGTGAACGCACAGCAACACTCTCCTATTATAGTCAACAAAGCTGTCTACACTGTAAGTGCAATACATCAACATGCTTTTTTATTACTAGTTTTGCTGAGTTGCTCATAGATTGGATTTATTAGCAGGAAGTGAGTCTGTGACAAATCTAGATTGCTTTCAATGTGCACGCACCACAACACGACATAAATATATCACCATTTACAACTTCATAGACTGTAATGGGTGAAAGAATAAACTTGTTTTCCCTTTGAATTAAATTCATTTTACTTGCACCATGAAATCAAAATGGACAATTCTCATTTTTCACAGAATGATGCAGTGCTTATTATAAAGGATTTATCCATGGTAATCATTATTTTAGACAAACACACATGTGTTTGACTGCAACTTATCCAATCAGACGTATTATGCAAATGATTTTTAGATGCGAGCACAACTTTACACGTAGTGATTAGCCCCAGCGGATGCAGAGGAAGTCAAGAGAGTGACAGACGGAGATGAGGACAAGTTCTCACTGCCCTGACGACGCCCTCCAATAAAAAAGAGTATGTTGCTAAATTGAGCGGTGAGGGGGAACGTTGGTTTTATGACTGTGCTTTATACCTCGGCTAATTTGGAGCGCTACGATTGCTTGGCTGGAGAACACACTCAGCAATTTGTACAACGTCTCTGTCGTTACCCTACTTGAAAGAGGAGAGAGAAAGGAGGTGGGCATGTGATAATGCATTGGCTGTGATAAATCTAATCTATATTAATGCTTAAAGAGATTTTCAGGAATTCACCATTTTATCTGTGTCAACACTGACCCTTCTTACTTTCTCAATGCACGTTCTTGTTCCTTTTGTGAGCAATCCATCAGTGCAAGTACTCGTTGTCCTCCTCCAGCTAAAATAATTTGCTCTGCCTCTGATTGTACTTATTTTCGGCTAACATCATTCGGCTTGACCCTCATGCATTGCAAGCTTGTAAGTTACGTTTACAGTAGGCGCATTATCTCCCATGCACCATTGCTAATGTAAACACCATTGTTTTAAAAGTCATACTGATGTCAAAATGACTATTTATATCTTTTTATTTTTGTTATAGCTAGGATGCCCTGAATTGCAACAAGCAAATGTGTGCTGAGACTAAGCTGGATCACTTCTTTTATAGTCAAGCTGTCTATACTGTAAGAACGCACTAAACATCCTGGTTTGTTAAAAACATAATAATATTCAGTAAAATGGTAAGGAGATTATTTCTGTGCCGAGTATATTACCCCCACTTATGTTTGATGCATTTGGCAGGCATTTTTATTCAAAGTGACTTTGCATTAAAGACACAAAAAATGATCATGTGGTCACATGGTCCTTTAGAAATCATTCTAATATGCCGTATTTAAAGCTCAATTATCCATTATTTCTGGTTCTTCAATATCAATCATGGTTCTTAATTTCATCAAAGTGGAAACAAGCTTAGTTTGTGCTTCTTCATATTTTTGTGGAAACTTATAAATAGAAAGTTCGAAACTAGAACAGCATTTGAAATAGAAATCTTTCGTAACATTATAAATGTCTTGACTTTCGCTTTTGATTCATTTAAAGGGATAGTTCACTTTAAAATGAATTTTTGGTATGTTTTAGCTTACCTCAAGGGCATCCAAGATGTAGGTGTCTTTGTTTCCGCAGTAGTTTCAATTTTGATATTTTTAGGTCAAACCGTTCTTGTCTTGTCTTGTCATATAATGGAGCATAGACCATATAGACCATATCTATGGTCACCACCTCAAAGAGCATGCACAGAGAAGTCCAAATTAAATATGATTTAATGACTCGTAAATGTAAGTACACATTGATGGCCTAAGACACGAAAACGAGGCGGTTTGTGTGAGAAAACGAACAGTATTTATATCGTTTTTACCTAACCACAGCCACGTCCAAGTGATCTGAGGGTCTGCGCAAACGCGGAAAGCGTCGGAAGTGACCTCTCGCGCAGTTGCGAAAAAAAAAATCAACATTGTCTGTTGATATATTGAAATCGATTCTTCCATTGCGATTTCCTGTATATCTAAATATGTTTAGATCTTCACAGTGAAAGGTCAGCGGTTCCGAAATCTCTTGTGAAAACAATGAGTGACGTACACACGCGAGAGATCACTTCCGGCGCAAGCGGCCCTACGCCTCAGATCACTTGGACGTGGCTGTGGTTACAAGAGGTAAAACGATATAAATACTGTCGCTTTTCTCACACAAACCACTCGCTTTCGTGTCTCAGGCCATCAATGTGTACTTACATTTACGAGTCATTAAATCATGTTTAATTTGGACTTCTCTGTGCATGCTTTTTGAGGTGGTGACCATAGACCTCCATTATATGAGAACGGTTTGACCTAAAAATATCAAAAATGAAACTACTGCGGAAACAAAGACACCTACATCTCGGATGCCCTTAAGGTAAGCTAAAACATACCAAAAATGAATTACTGAACCATCCCTTTAATGTTTAAAGCTGAAATAAAAGTATTACTATCTTTTTTTACATTGATAATAATAATGTTTCATGAGCAGCAGAAATCAGAATGATTTCTAAAGGAACATGTGGCACCGAAGACTGGAGTAATGTAGCTTTTGCCATTGTATATTGAACTGCATTTTTGATTAAATGAGCAAACATTAAAATATCTGAATTATTCCAGACCTCTGACTCATATTGTAGTGTACATTTGCTCAGTTCATGCATGGCCTCAGAATTAAACTCTTGACTGGCAGTGTTTGAGGCACAAGAACTCAACTCAACTGAGCACGACAAGGTCACCGTCTTAAGCCAGGGGACACAGAAATGTATAAAACATGTCACTTTGGATGACAAATGCATTAAAATAATCACTTATACGCGTCAGCAGATCTCAAAATCTCACATCTGAAATTGTTTTACAGGACGTTGCTCTCTCTCTTTATCTTTCCCTGTGTGTTTGTCCTTGTGTGTCCCGGAGAATAAAGCAACACAGCAGGCAGATTTCACACGTGCATGCAAAAGCTTTTTAATATGCCACCCGTGTATTAAGTCGTCACCTTAAGCTGTGAGGTGGAAGCGACATCACTGGAATTTAAGCCTCGCTGGCCTCCACCTTCACGCGCACATACACACACAAACATCTCATTAGACCCGTCACCTGGAACAGCAGAAGCGCCGCACACCTACACACCTATTTATCTCCTCCGATCATATTTCGATATCACTCGCCATCCGCACCAGATGGGTGTTGGATGCTGATTAAATCTATTTTGGATGAGAATGGTATTCTTTGATATCAAAATAATGATTTCCACATTAACTGCAACGCATGATCGAACGAGGGCATCAAATTTGGGACGTTAATGACGCAGGGAAGCATCGCTGAGAGGGAGAATCATACGAAGGTGACGCTCGCATGCTAATTCAGCTCTTTTATGCAACACAGAGCCAAAGGTCACAGCTAGGAATTCCACATTTACATATTCTACATATTTTATTCAGGGAAACACTTTGAAAAATGTCAGCTTGACGGCATCGGGCCGTCAAGGAGAAATTCTCTAGAAACGCGAATCACTCGAATAAATAAATCCCCCACAGTGCTCAGGAAAGGAAATCATTAAAAATGAACAAAAACACGTCGAAGCACGCAGAGTGATTATCATCATTACCAATCCGCCTTCGGATGAACTGCTGTGGCTTAACCTGGTCGAGAACAAACAGTCCTAATCGATGACTAAGGGAGATTTGCAATAAGAGTCAGAAAAACAAAGCTAATTTGGTGCAGAGGCGATAAACACTTCAAGGTGAGGTGTGTAGGTTTTTCAAAGTTAAAATACTTTCTCCTGTCCCAGAGAAGTGCGACTACGACAAGCCATTTGCATGTTGATGGTGAAACAATACTGTTTGGGCATGATTACTCACTGAACACGTTTGAAAAAACAGCAGATGCTGTGAAGAAAAAAGGGTGAATATCAGACGGTGTTAAAAAGAAAAGTGAGAGAATAAACAAACATTGTTATCAGAAGAGTAAAGTGGAGGTTTTTATGAGAAGTATACAGTAAAGTTTTGCTTGAAATTATTTTTATTGGTTTTCGAATGCCTTGAAATAAGCTGTTAAAGGAGAAGTTCACTTTTAATAAAATTTTTGCTGATAATTTATTCACACTCATGTCATCCAAGATGTCCATGTCTTTCTTTCTTCAGTTGAAAAGAAATTAAGGTTTTTGATGAAAACATTCCAGGATTTTTCTCCATATAATGGACTTCAATGGGAACCAAACGGTTCAAGGTCCAAAAGACAGTTTCAGTGCAAACTGTTCAAAGGGCTTTAAACGACACCAGACGATGAATAAGGGCCTTATCAAGTGAAACGATCGCTCATTTTTAAAAAAACTATAACAAAGTTTACGTTTTATAAGCTCAAATGGTCACCTTGCTCTGTTCTGTGACGCACGGCCTTGTGACTCTCCTGTTCTAACTCGATCATCAAACTCAAAAATAGTCAATTCGTTCATTTCGTTCGTTGAATCAACCAAATGACACGAAAAGATTTGTTCATTTTGATGAACAAGTTCAAACAGGAGAGTCATGAACGCGCATCACAGAACAGAGCAAGGCGAGCATTTGAGCTTATAAACTTAAACTTTATTTATTTTTTTAATGAGCGATTCGATTTCACTAGATAAGACCCTTATTCATCATCTGGAATCGCTAAAGTCCTTTAAACAGTTTGCAGTTTGCACTGAAACTCTCATTTGGACCTTGAACCATTTGGTCCCATTGAAGTCCATTATATGGAGAAAAATCCTGGAATGTTTTCATCGAAAACCTTAATTTCTTTTTGACTGAAGAAAGAAAGACATGGACATCTTGGATGACATGGGGGTGAGTAAATTATCAGCAAAAGTTTATCAGCCTTTTATGCCTGGTTCAGATTACACGATTTTTTTGTCTGATACGATAGTCAAATTACGTGATTTTGACTCCTAAAATCTTGTCATGTCGTGGACAAGACACGTCAGACTACACTTGCTTCCTGACCAGTCATCGCATGCCGTCTTTAACGGCGTGCGTGATGTCATCTGAGAAGACGAAACTCAGTAGCGAGTGACTTCCGGAAACGAACGTAAACAAACAATGGATGAAGCGGTGAGTGTTGTATTGGCTGTCCTGTGTTTAGAAAAAAGTAAAAAAAGAAAGAAAACCCTCCAATAGACACGTTCCTGGATTGCTCGAAGAGGACAGTATGGGCTGGTCAATCCTCCAAAGAGAACTTGAGGTAAAATATTGTTTTCTTATATATTTTTACTTTTAGTTTTAACGTTAGCACCATTCGTCTCTCTTTCGTTTCGCCATTTTTGTGTAAGTTGTGTACGGAAAAGCTTCTGTGCTCCTATTGGTCGACCTCATACATGTGATGAAACCGTCGTGGACGACCGCTAAAAAAATTAAACATGCTAAACACGCGACATAGGTTGTCGCCTACTATGACACACTGCATACGACATGATACGAACGGAATCTTGCGTCCCCGAAGCCCGCTGTCGTTTCCACGAATTTCCACTGACACCCTGACGCCAAACGGATCATGCCAAAATCGGGCAAAAATCGTGTAATCTGGAAGATATGTTCATGTTTTATTCTGGCATAAAAAAAACAGTGTAATTTTTGAAGAGGTCACTTTATGCTTTTTTACATGTTCAATTGTTTTACACATCTTGAAAAGGGTGGCTGCTAACAAATGTCTAAATGGCTATGGTTTTGTCACTAATACTCCAATTTCCAATTAACTAATTGCAACCACATTATAAGTGTGAAAAGAGACCTGCATGGCAGGAGTGTGTTGTAAAACACAGAAAACAAATGTTCAGACCCCACCGCAATCGCACAAGGGTGAAAAGCATGCTAAACATTGAAACTGTCGATATCAGACTTTTCCAAGAGCTAAAACTCCCAAGATTCATTTGAAATAAATCTGATGCATCATAAGCGTTTCATAGTAACGGAAGAGCTCTGCAACATCTCTGTCTAGTGTCCAAAGGCGGCAGTGGAGGGGTGAGGTGACAGACTCACTATTTATAGCCTTGGTTCTCCTGTCATCACAATCCACTATTCATTTGACAGATATGGTATCACACATGAGATAGCTGAAATGCAAATATCACAAACCCAGTCCCGTAATTCAAACGCTGTCTTTGGGTCAAGACAGAATGATTGTATTTACGAGAGGAGTTCACGTGATACCGACACAATGCCATTATTACCAGTGGAGTTTTCTTTTAGCCCAGTTGGGACGCGTCAATTAAAGAATCATGGCAGAGGCTAATTAGTATGAAGCTTAGTCAAGGGAAATGCACGTTTAATTCGATGACATTGAGAAAACAAAGCAATCGATTCACCTTTGTTTTCATTCAGTCAAATTCAAAGTCTGCCCTGACTGAGGTTCATTGGTCATAATTTAAGATTTCATCATGAAAATTGACTGTACAATTTAGTTTGCACAAATTAGCATGCAGTGTTTGAAATATAAAACTACTCATTTATCCAGGTTATTAGGCTTGCGAAAACAAAACTACATTTCCTTTGTGGCAGAAAGAAAATGGTAAGAAGATATGTAATATTAGTTTGTTCTGTTATTGAATCAAATATTACGTAATCAACTAAAGCTAATTAACTAATTAACTAGGTTTTTACCCATCAAGTTAAAAAAATAGAGAGAAAATAATCACTTTTTAATATATTTGTTAAAGCCATTGCCACTTGATTATTTAAATATAATAATCTTTCATAAATTTGTCTAGCAGAAACAAACCCAAAAACATCCGGATTGGAGCTGAAAACCAACAAAAACAAAAAAAAGTAATTGCATTATTTTCTTTCAATTATTTAAGCGCAACTCTGCAAAATTATTTGATTTATCACAACTTTTTATCTTTTGTCAAATTAACTTAGATAAATAATTTGGTAGAGATAACATTATATTTAATTTTTCCTTATTGCATTAACTCAAATTATTAATTTCAATTAACTCAGAATTTTAAGGCAACCATGTAACTTTGTTTTTTTAAGTTCAACCAACAGTATTTTTAGGGTAAATATAAAATTACTAAATAGCCTATGGTATTTATATATTATAGAAATATATTTACCCATTGAATCCCAAATTAGTGGAGAATTAACATAAAGTTGAATATTTCACTGTAAAAAATAATCGTGATTTTAACGGTAAAAGACAATGTTACCGTGCAAAACTGTTAATACAAAAGTTTCCGTATAGTATATACGGTAAATAACTGTGATATAATTTTACTGTAAAATAGCATTAAATTTACAGTTTTTGAAAGTAAAAAAGAACAACTCATTATATAATTTACAGTGAAAAAACGTAAATTGACATTCCCACAATTGACATTCCCTGTGTGACACTTCACATTTTATGTTTTTTTGTTGAAATAACTATGGTTCCTCAAAGTTTTCTTGTTTTTTTTTCTAATCAGTTATGTACATTAGGTTTTTATGTTACATTTAATGTTTAAATTAATGACAATGTATGAACCTCCTTATGCAAGATTACTTGTGATGAGCTTTGATTGATCATGTGACTCATCTCTGCTATGATGATTGTTGGTTGTCAGTGTATTACAATCATACAAAACAGATATCAATTTTACAAAAAATTGGTAAATCAACATTTTATGAGATAATGAAATACGGTTTATTACTGTAAATTTTAAGTTAAGTCCGTAAAACCATTAACGTTCCTACCGTATTTTTAACGGTAAAGTTCTGCTGCCGTTTTTTACTGTAAAAATTACGGTTTTATTTTTTTACAGATAAATTATGCTTATTTATTTATTTTGCTGCCATACAAAATGATGAAAACACCAAGTATAAGACAAAATAATTATAACCAAATATTATATGTGATGACTTTATCGAGAAGATTGTGTCAACTGGTTCTGTTTGTGACATTGATTCCTGTAATCTGCAGGAGTGGGTGAATTAGTTCAGAAAGATTGAGCAATCTCTGTTTATTTCTCTCCCTCTCTCCCCATTCCTCTGAATTGAGCCATCAATCTGAGTGTGTTTACTTCAGCTCAAACTAATTGTCTATAAGTGTCCTTTTTTTTCTTTTGGCCCTGGCAGAAGCGATCGATCTCTTAAGGGATTGACTACTGTTTCTCTCGCTCGTCCGCGTCCACACACCCATTCGGACTCCTCTTCACTCATATTCTCCTTCATGGCATTTCATTTCACTCCTACTCTGTCGAAAACCACCTGAAACCTAAGAGGAGGCCACGGCCACAGAATGAAAAGGCATAGCGGCTCAGATGTGTGACGGAGCAGATGCTTATGGTCTCTCCGGTGAGGAATCACAGTCAATAAACTTAAGCTCGGATGCAAAGACCACTGAATGAATTACAGCTCCCTCCGTATGGAACGCTGCAGAATGCCTACAGGAAAGAGGTTGTGAAATGTTATGTAATTTACTTTCACATTTTATTGGGTTGCAAGCTGAGGGATATTTCACCTCATGGCATATATGAAGCCATTACTCTGGGAGTCCCGGGGGTGGGATATTGCGAAACAGTGAAGATACGCAGTTTATTCTGCCTAATTCTGAAATGGTGCTCTCCCCAAACACAAGTTTTAAAGCTCAAGTATGCTTACTGTACCATATGCTTACTGTAGTAGAAAACCTGTAGTATTTTTCGAATTACCATGCTTTCCACCCTCATATCCCCCTGAGACGAGAGATTTATGTATTTTGTGTCTGGAAGCTAAAGACTACAGTCAGTAATAGGGCCTGTCCCGCATGTCCTCAACCCGCCCATAGAGGGCGATCTCACTCACAGAATGAACACATAGTGTCGGCCATCTTGTTTTGGAAGCTAAGCTAGCAGGCTCTTGTTTTGTGGAGAAAGCTGAGTAGTAGGGGTTACCGTCCCTCTTTTCCCGGACATGTCCGGCCGTCGATGTCCGGCATTCAGCTTTTGCTTTCTGCAGTCGCCATTCATTGTTTACATGCACAGCTTTTGTTTCAATCTAACTGAATTGATTCTGATTGGTGGATCTGAATGTAGTGTTTACATGAACGCTAAACAAGTGATCGGTTGATGTGCGTATTAACATTGCTAAGAAAATTCCCGCTCCTCCGTGAGAGATATGAGACCGGTGCGTCTCACAGGTGTCGCTCATTGGTAATCACGCCACCGGCCTCGCGCCGTTCTCCCGCGGCCCTCACTCGTCCCGCTCGCCACAGTAAACATGACTCGCGCCGTTCTCCCGTGGGCGATCTCAAAACACATTTTCGGACAGACTCATCACGAGACTCACTAGTAGCCTAGACTTGTTGTTTAACGACTGCGCTCTGTTACCGGTGGGTGTGGCCTCCCAGGGCAGCGAAGCAAGTGCATTCTGGGAGTTGTTGTCTTTCATCCACATAAGCCAAAAATACATTTTCTGGCTTTTTCTTAGTCTAGAAAGCTACAAATTCAAAAATAATTTCACATTTCTTCTACATAAATTAGCCATTTTTTAATCTTTCCAGAGGTGAAGTATCCCTTTAATTCAAAGTTCGTAGTGTTGTGATTCACCTTGTAGCGGACTGGTTTGGTTCATGACCTACTATCAGGACTATGCCTTGTTTCATTGTGTTTGATTTGTTTCTAGTCTGTCAATTTCATTCAATACACCTGTTGTTCGTTAATTAGCTCATTAGTTCCTCGTTTGTTCTTGCACTCCCTGTTTGGCTCAGTTCTTTGTCCTGTCTTTTTAATGTAAGTGGGTGTATTTTGTCTTTTCTCCTCTGCTTCCCCTGTGTGGAAGACTTACTCTGAATCCTTCTTCGTCTTTGTGTGCTATTATAGAACAAAACTGATTGCCAAAGTTCAAGTAATAATTTTGAAACTTACTTTGCATTTAATACAATACAATACAAAAACCCTGCTGATACAGTATTGGCTACTTTACATTGACTTCAAATGTAACTCGTCCAATTAGAGAAAGTCTGCACTTTTTTGCACAATCTGTTTGTTGTGGAAACTCTCGTATCTTTTGCTGTCCATCCATCAAACACCGAGAAAAATAATCCCCTTTAATTTTCACTTTTAATATATTTATCAAAATAAACAGCCATTGCCTATGGAAGCTTGTTTCCGCCATAGAATGAAAAATATAAAAGGTAACTGTGACTTTTTATCTCACAATTCTGACTTTTTTTTCACAATTGCGAGTTTACTTCTTGCAATTCTGACATTATTTCTTAGAATCGTGTGATAAAGTCAGAATTGCGAGATATAAAGTCAGAATTGCAAGTTATAAAGTCAGAATTGTGTGATATAAAGTCGCAATTGCGAGATATAAAGTCAGAATTGCGAGATATAAAGTCAGAATTGCGAGATATAAAGTCAGAATTGCGAGATATAAAGTCAGAATTGTGTGATATAAAGTCAGAATTGCGAGATATAAAGTCAGAATTGCGTGATATAAAGTCGCAATTGCAAGATATAAAGTCAGAATTGTGTGATATAAAGTCGCAATTGCGAGATATAAAGTCAGAATTGCGAGATATAAAGTCAGAAATTGCGAGAATATAAAGTCAGAAATTGATAGAATATAAAGTCAGAATTGTAGATATAAAGTTAGAAATGTGAGATATAAAGTTGACAATTGCGAGATATAAAGTCATAATTGCGATATAAAGTTAGAATTTAGAGATATAAAGTCAGAATTGCAGTATATAAAGTCACGAATTGCGTGATATAAAGTCAGAATTCAAGATATAAAGTCAGAATTGCAAGATATAAAGTAAGAATTGACGTGAATATAAAGTCAGAATTGACGTGATATAAAGTCAGGAATTCTGAGATATAAAGTCAGAATTCCGTAGATATAAAGTTGCAAATTGCCAGATATAAAGTCAGAATTCCAATATAAAGTCAGAATTGTGAAATATAAAGTCAAAATATAGATATAAAGATCAGAATAGTATAAATATAAAGTCAGGAATTGCGAAGATATAAAGTCATTAATTGCCAGATATAAAGTCAGAATTATGAAATATAAAGTCAGAATTCCGTGATATAAAGTCGCAAATTGCTGTGAATATAAAGTCAGAATTGCCAGATATAAAGTGAGAAATTGCCAGATATGAAGTCAGAATACAGTAATATAAAGTAGAATTAGACGTGATATAAGAGTCAGAATTTGCAAGATATAAGAGTCAGAATTGCGTGCATATAAAGTCGCAGATTGCCAGATATAAAGTTAGGAATTGTGTGATATAAAGTCGCAATTGCCAAGATATAAAGTCAGAATTGCAAGATATAAAGTCAGAATTGAATCGCATATAAAGTTGCAATTGTGAGATATAAAGTCAGAATTGTGTGGTATATAAAGTTGATAATTGCAAGATAAAAAGTCAGAATTGCGAAAGATATAAAGTCAGAATTGTGTGATATAAAGTCGCAATTGCGAGATATAAAGTCAGAATTGCGAGATATAAAGTCAGAATTGCGAATATAAAGTCAGAATTGCGTAATATAAGTTGCAATTGCGAAATATAAAGTTAGAATTGTGTGATATAAAGTCGCAATTGCGAGATAAAAAGTCAGAATTGCGAGATATAAAGTCAGAATTGTGTGCATATAAAGTTGCAATTCGCGAGATATAAAGTCAGAATTGCGAGTTATAAAGTCAGAATTGCGAGATATAAAGTCAGAATTGCGTGATATAAAGTCGCAATTGCGCAGATATAAAGTCAGAATTGTGTGATATAAAGTTGCAATTGCGAGATAAAAAGTCAGAATTGCGAGTATATAAAGTCAGAATTGTGTGATATAAAGTTGATAATTGCGAGATATAAAGTCAGAATTGCAAGATATAAAGTCATAATTGTGCGATATAAAGTCGCAATTGCGAGATATAAAGTCAGAATTGCGAGATATAAAGTCAGAATTGCGAGATATAAAGTCAGAATTGTGTGATATAAAGTCGCAATTGCGAGATAAAAAGTCAGAATTGCGAGATATTAAGTCAGAATTGTGTGATATAAAGTCGCAATTGCGAGATATAATGTCAAAATTGCGAGTTATATATCTCACAATTCTGAGAAAAGATGTCAGAATTTCGACATATAAACTCGCAATTATGTGTTATAAACTCAGAAATTGTGAGATGTAAACTCGTAATTGTGAGAAAAAAAGTCAGAATTGTGAGATAAAAAGTCGCATTTCTGTCTTTTTTTCTCAGAATTGTGACTTTATATCACACAATTCTGACTTAATATCTCGCAATTCTGACTTTATATCACAAAATTCTTACTTTATATCTCGCAATTCTGACTATATCTCGCAATTCTGACTTTATATCACGCAATTCTGACTTTATATCTCACAATTCTGACTTTATAACTCACAATTGCGACTTTTTATCAGGCAATTCTGTCTCTTTATCTCGCAATTCTAGAAATAACGTCAGAATTGTGAGATAAAAAGTCACAATTATTTATTTTATATTTTTTATTCAGTGGCGGAAACAAGCTTCCATAATTGCCACATGCTTCCTAAAACAAAAAATAATCTTTTTTCCATTAACTTTCCCAGTCCTAATCTTGATGTATACTGTCACTGTGATATAAACGCACAATCCACTTGAAAAGTAAGTTCCCAATGAATCAGTTACAGTAACTCAACTTTGGAAAGCCCATCAAGATGTACATTAAAGTTTCATCACTGACAGCACATCCACTCAAAGGCCATTAAGGGTTCAGTAGTGATGCGCGCGAGCGATATCAGAACCTACACCGTTGGCGCGGGCTCAAAAGAGATATAGAGAGAGAGAATGAGCTTGCTGACTCAAAGCTTTGTAGGAATGATTAGTGATTCTCTCTGCTTCAGAGCACGGAAACAGCTTTGCCAGTCTTTTTTTGAAGCTTTTCTCTCTCTTCATCGGCCTCTTGCCTCTCAGACACCCAAAAGTTGCAAAGAAAAAACGATATCGACATGGTTGCAGTTACAGCGCTCTCGTTTCAATACACCTTCCCTTTTGTGAAGCCAGAGAACCAAGCGACATCTGTCAGGAAAAGGTGTTTTGAGTCCAAAAGCTCCTTGCAAACATCAGAGGGGTTTCGTTACATAAACATCCACTCTAATAGAGAGCGTATGAAGTGTTGGGAGACGGATGTTTGCGAGATGGCCTGATGAAGTTGGCAGTCCGTATGGATGGAAATGACGCCTGATCAATCTTTGCTTCAACGCGACTCGTAATTGCTGTGGCAGCTCTCAGCTAATTCCCCGTGTCCCGCAGGCAGACGATAGCTCCGCATGGCTTGCACGATTTGTCTCTTCTAAAGCCGAGGATGATGGAATGCCACTTTGAGAGAGCTAATGTAGACGTGTGCAGAGGGAACGCACAACCGTTGTGTTTGTTGGTTTGCATCATACGGCTGTAATTTGGTGATTTTGAGATTATCGGATTATTTCCAGTACGTGTGCGCTTAGCAAATCAACAGTAGCGCTCCCCTCACCCGCGTCAGCTTCACTACTGACAGACTTAAAGATCGTTTCTGTTTTAAAAATAAATGTTTATTATATTTGAATACAAAAAATGCATTCATTTAACCCCTTAACTGTCACGCTTGCCATTATATTTTTAAAATACTTAGAAAAGACCTTAAGTAATATTAACAAACTACATATCATTTGAAAGCTTACAATCTCTAGTTTCCATATTTGGAGCCATAATTTATCAATTTGCAACAAGAATATTTTCATCCTTATAAAGCGTGTTCAGACCTTTATTTTGAAATAGCAATGAACATTAAAAATCATGAAAAAAAGGTAAGAAACCTCAGTTTGTTTTCATGCCAAGAGTTCAAAAGATTGCATCCATTCAATTATTTTAGAAAAAAAGGTCTGAAAATGTTTTAAATATTAAGAAAAAATAATAAATTTACCATTTGTGATGCGGCGGCAAGCTATAACGCACATGAGTATTCTATGTATGTGTTTCTTAGAGGTTGAATTCATATCAAAATCTGCCAAACTTCCCATTCTACTTCTGAATAGGATGTCTACTTCATAAATTGTATGGAAATTGTGTAAATGATGGTTCATATCACTCAAAACACATATGGAAATGGAAGCGCTCTTATATGGGCAGTAATGGAGTCTGGTTGTGCCCTAGTGGAAGCGTTCGGTACTGCGCCAAAACAAAATTTTACAGAAAGCTCATTTTTAGAGATATCAACCTAAAATTTTAAACACAACTTGTTCAGATTTTTGGCTTTGATTTTTTCTGCAGTTTAAGAGTAGCTCAAGTTTTGAAAATATATATTTTATATAAAATACGAATAATTTTCACATTGCACATTTCCATAAACTCAAACTTCTATAACGTTTTTTTTCTGTTTCACTTTTTAATTTATTTCACTTCGACAAAAATCTGGTAAATTTATTCTTTAAAACAAGACCAATTTTACATCTATATACCAAAGTATTCTCGAATTACAACCATTTAAGTTCTGAAATGTGCATTTCCATGTCTATTTAAAGTGTGGTGAGTTCTTGGAAATTTTTTATTAAACTATTTAAAATTAAATGAACATATATGCACATATAAAACATTTGAGGTCAGTTACTTATTTTGAAGAAATTAATACTTTACTCAGCAAGGATGCATTTGAAAATTAAGTAAACTTTCTATCCATCAATCCAGAAAAAAAACAAAAAAAAAGTTTCCACAAAAACATGAAGCAGTTTTCAACATATCATAAATGTTTCTTGAGCAGCAAATCATCATATTAGAGTTATTTCTGAAGGATCATGCGACACTGAAGACTGGAGTAATGATGCTGAAAATTCAGCTTTGATCACAGGAATAAATTACATTTGAACATACAGTATATTCCATTAGAAAACAGCTATTTCACATTGTAATAATATTTCACAATATTGCTGTTTTTATTGTGTTTTTGACTAAATAAATGCAGTCTTGATGAGCAAAAGAGACTTTTTTATTATTAATTAAAAATCAACCCCAAACTTTTGATCAGGAAGTGTATGTATATAATTTACTGTTACTGTAAAAACTATTTTTATTTTGTTTTTCTGAATGAATGTTATCAGTGACAAATGCATTGAAGTTAATTTCATATACAATTCATAATACCATAGTAAATGACCATACATGTGTTGACTGATCGCTTTCCTAAAATAACCTTAGAGGCCAGCAAACCGTCACCTCCGCTAACAAACAAAAGCGTAGAAGGAAAGGTACACTAAAGATTAAAATATACAGTAGAAGTTTGTACCGGCATGCAGGAGGATGAATTGACTTGCAGTTCAATAGACAAAATCAGTGACATTTTAAGTTCAATGACATTTAACATCACACCTGTAGCAAAATATTGACATTTCATACAAAGTTTCAAGGCTACGTAACATAAGAGAGGGTAATGCCAAATATACAATGCCCGGCCAACAAAAAGAAAAGTCGCTGTTTAGATTTAATTAGGCAAATGCTTAAGAGTCTCATTATTATTTATATCATGTTATATGTTTGGCAATGAGTGTAAAGCTTTTCATTTCTTAATTATGTAGGATCATCACATCATGGCCATATTCCAGGATGACAATGTCAAGATTCATCCAGCTCAAACTGTGAAAGAATGGTAGTGAGGATCATGAAGAATCATTTTCACACATGAATCGGCTCTCTGGGTCCAGAGCTGAAAGTGTTTGGGATGTGCTGGAGGAGACTTTACAGAGTGCTGGACTCTTGTGTTGTCAATACAAAGATCTTGAGCAAAAACTGATGCTTATTGATGGATGTTATTTCCATCAAAAGGTGCATCCATTTTTGGCATCAACATTTTCATTAGGGTTGGGTATCGAGAATCGAGTATCGATTGGAACCGGGACTAACTTTTTGTTTTTTCCGGAATCGTTCAAAAGTTAAAATTTCAATTCCTAGTTTCGATATTCACAGTCGGTTCGAACCGGAAGAAGAAACCGCTGAACAACACCAACGAAGAAGCGTCTACCGGAAGTGTTGGCATAACCGTGCGAGTCGAACATGAGTAGCTTACATCGGCGGTTCAAAGTGTGGCTTCGCTTTTCGAAAAATAACGAAATCTCGGCAAAATGCAACATTTGTGACAGAAGGAGTATTTCCTTCAGAAAGACCGTTGGTTAGCAAGGTTAGCTAAACTTTTTTGACCCTGCCTCTTAAAAGAATCGGAATCGAGAATCGTTAGGAACCGGAATTCGAAACAAGGAATCGGAATCAGAATCGTTCAAATTCAAACGATACCCAACCCTAATTTTCATACCAAATCTTTCCAGAATTTTTCTCCATATAATGCACTTTACTGGCACCAAACGGTTTAAGGTCCAAAAGACAGTTTCAGTGCAAACAGCAAACTGTTCAAAGGGCTTTAAACGATTCCAGACGATGAATAAGGGTCTTATCATCAAGCGAAACAATTGCCTCATTTGTCAATTTGTTCGTTGAATGAACCAAATGACACGAAAAAGATTCGAAATGCGGAAAAAGTTGCGAAAGAAGCGAAAGTTCGAACAGGAGAGTCACGAACGAGCATCACAGAACAGAGCAAGGCGACTTTTTTTTTTAAATGAGCGATCGTTTCGCTTGATAAGACCCTTATTCATTGTATGGAATCGTTTAAAGCCCTTTGAACAGTTTGTCGTTTGCACTGAAACTGTCTTTTAGACCTTGAACCATTTGGTTCCCATTGAAGTCCATTATATGGAGAAAAATCCTGGAATGTTTATCAAAAACCTTAATTTCTTTTCAACTGAAGAAAGAAAGACATGGACATCTTGGATGACATGGGGTGAGTAAATTATCAGCAAAAGTTTTTTTTAAGTGAACTACATTAATTTGGAGCCCTATATGGGATTAATTGCAATTAGTGTAATGAATTAATCAGCAAATAACGTTTCAATCGACAGACGGTCCTATTAAATAATCAGCCTCAGAATAAAACCAGCACAGACCATTGCAGTATTTCAGTACAATATAGAACTATGATGACTAAACTGTTTCATATTTTGATTAAACTGCATGTCTGATTCAGCTTCTGATCTGGCTGTACAACTTTATAAATACCTTACTTGAGCTTTTCCCCCAAACTCGAGGATTTTTATTCTTTTTTGCTAAAATGCAGAGATCTTCAACTCTGTAGGTGGGAAGTTATTTCAAGTAATGTTAACAAAAGAGCTCTGTAGCAGCGCTCTGATCCAGACTGCAGTGTGTCGAGCACTCGGTACATTTAAACTGATTTCAGATTTGGCCCGACGCCTTTTATCAATTGATTGATTGGACACCTGAAGGCGCGTCGTTTGTTGCATTTGGCCTCAGTCAGTTCGGAACCCAGTGATTCAATAGCTAATCAAATATAAGGCTGGAGGCAGTAATTGTGAACTCGGTTAGAACACACACACACACGCTTAAAATGGGTTGTCTATTAGTCAAACTTAATAACATCTCTCTGGTGAGTGATTAAAAGTGCTGTACCAATTATTTGCTTCACAGATGCAGTTTTAGAGAGTGTCTAAAGTAACTTAACCCTTGCGTTGGTTTCAAAGTTTTATTTGAACCATTTTAAATGCTGAACATCTAAAAACAGCCAATGTGTGTTTTGTGAAAAGTACTATACAAATAAAGGTGAATTGAATTCACTTTAATTTTTCAATGTTTTCTCTAAAACAGCAATATGATTTAAAATGAGAGAAAATAAACACTTTTCCCGCATGTAGACCCCAGTAATCTCACCTGTCTCATGAGTTTAAAATGAGATCTTGAATTTTTGTTTTAAAAATTTTGCTGAGTTTTGCCAAGGTTTCCAATACAAAAGTAGAAATCCCAACAATTCTTACGTAAAAGAAAAAAAGGAGAAAAAAAAAGGATTGGAGCCACTATCCACATTAATTTCATAACTCTATGCTTACTGTATGTCAGCTATTCACTTATCTGTGTCTTTTTATTTATCCCTAAGACATTTTATACAGTAATAGAAATATATGAGGTAAAGTCGATATATATACACTATTGTTTAAATATGATAAGTTTTCTATTTGATTTTAAATTGTAATTTAGTAATTATGTAATTTTCAGAATCCTTACCCCAGTCTTCAGTGTCACATGATCCTTCAGAAATCATTTTAATATGCTGATTTGCTGCTTAAAGAAACATTTATTAATATCAATGTTTAAAACTGCTGTGCTGATTCATATTTTTGTATTAACAATAATACATGTATTAACCATAATACATCATGTTTGGATTCTTTGATGAATATTTTACCAGCATTTATTAGGAATACAAATCTTTTCTAACATTATAAATGTCTTTACGCTCACTTTTGATATTTATTTGTAAAGTTTTGATCAAGATGTTGATGAGATGAGGCGTAGTGGATCTTGCATAAAATTTTTTAAATAAAACAAATTTATTATTTTTTTTATTATTTTTTTTATTAATATGAAATTTATTAAATAAAAATAAGGATATCTAAAAAGAAAAACAAACAAAAGTGATATGACACATTCAACACTGAAGCTCAAACGCTGAATGCGTAACATCGAATGAACCTCATTGGTTCGTGCTGATTTTCAAACATGATGCGTAACACTAGAATGAACCTTATTGGTTCTTACAGAAGCTCAAACATGATGCGTAACTTGAGAATGAACCTCATTGGTTCTTGCTGATTTTCAAACATGATGCGTAACACTAGAATGAACCTTATTGATTCTTACAGAAGCTCAAACGTGATGCGTAACACAAGAATGAACCTCATTGGTTCTTGCTGATTTTCAAACATGATGCGTAACTTGAGAATGAACCTCATTGGTTCTTGCAGAAGCTCAAACATGATGCGTAACTTGAGAATGAACCTCATTGGTTCTTGCAGAAGATCAAACATGATGCGTAACACTAGAATGAACCTCATTGGTTCTTGCAGAAGATCAAACATGATGCGTAACACAAGAATGAACCTCATTGGTTCTTGCTGATTTTCAAACATGATGCGTAACATGAGAATGAACTTCATTGGTTCTTGCAGAAGCTCAAACATGATGCGTAACTTAAGAATGAACCTCATTGGTTCTTACAGAAGCTCAAACATGATGCGTAACTTGAGAATGAACCTCATTGGTTCTTGCAGAAGCTCAAACATGATGCGTAACATGAGAATGAACCTCATTGGTTCTTGCAGAAGCTCAAACATGATGCGTAACATGAGAATGAACCTCATTGGTTCTTGCGGAAGCTCAAACATGATGCGTAACATGAGAATGAACCTCATTGGTTCTTGCGGAAGCTCAAACATGATGCGTAACATGAGAATGAACCTCATTGGTTCCTGCGGAAGCTCAAACATGATGCGTAACATGAGAATGAACCTCATTGGTTCTTGCAGAAGCTCAAACATGATGCGTAACATGAGAATGAACCTCATTGGTTCTTGCAGAAGCTCAAACATGATGCGTAACTTGAGAATGAACCTCATTGGTTATCACGTCAAGCGAACATGCAGAAAAGAGTCTCTGCAAAACATTTTAGACCCAACCGTTAAATTCATATGGGTTGTCTAAAACGACTGATTTACAGTTTTTTTTTATTGTAATGACCTCAGAAATCTCAATATGAATATAAGGAATCTAAAGCACTTAAATACAATATAACACCGAACTCCATTAAAGGAAAGGGCCTAGTTCACCCCAAAATTACGATTGTAAATAATTTACTCGCCATGTCTTCAGAATACTCTTAAAATACGCACCTAATGTACATGAGGGTGAGCACATGATGAGAGAATTTAATGTTTGCGTGGACTGTTCCTTTAAGTCTCCTGAGCTATGAAAGATCAACCTCTTGCGTGTACTCAGTATATGTGTGTGTATAAATACCTCCGGCTTCCTTTCTCACTTCAGTACATCCTGTCTCTACCGTCTTCCCCCACAGTCCCTTTACCATCTGAGCTACAGTCTGATGTTGCTTTCCTCGGGGTGACAGTGAACATGCGGAGGACTTTTCCTATTTCTCTCATCCCTTTCATTGCTGCTTTCCTCTGCCGGTCTGAAGAGGGAGGATGGATTACGGGATGAGTCGGACACACGGTTCAGTGACCTTTGTGTGCTCAGCTTTGTCCCCTCCATCCACACACACACAAAATGTAGGTATGGGGCAGGACCAACCAATCAGATTCATTCGCCTTTGGTTAGGAAATCAAAGTGGTGAGGAGAAAGCAAAAGTCCACAAAGTCATGACATGTACAGAGCTACTCTTGGCCTGTATGTTTCACCTGTATTGACGTTTGACAATTATATTTGTCAGGCTTAATGCACAGTCATACTCACAAAATAAATATAGACAGTGTGAATATAGACAGCACATTCTCATCCCAAGATGTCATGTAAGTGGCGCTTTTGTCTTTCTTTCTTCAGTTCGAAAAAAATTAAGGTTTTTGATGAAAACATTTTAGGATTTTTCTCCATATAATGGACTTCACTGGGCACCAAATGGTTTAACCCCTTAAGTCACCCCCCTCCCCCCTTTTTTGAATATAGATAAAAATGCACATTTCAAACTTAAATGGTTGTAATTCAAGAATGCTTCGGAATATAGACGTAAGATTGGTCTCGTTTTAAAGAAGACATTTGGCAGATTTTTGTAAAAGTGAAATAAATTAAGAATGTGAAACAGAAAATTCATATTCAAATTTTATATAAAATATATATTTTCAAAACCTGGGCGACACTAAAACTGCAAAAAAAAAAAAAAAAAAAAAAAAAAATCAAAGCCAAAGCCAAAGCCAAAAATCTGAATAAGTTGTGTATAAGATTTTAGGTTGATATCTCAAAAAATTAGCTTTCAGTGAGATTTTGTTTGGGTGGTTAGTGGTTAGTACCACACTTTTTCACTAAATGACAACCAGACTCCATTACTGCCCATATAAGGGCGCCTCCATTTCCATATGTGTTTTGAGTGATATGAACAATTATTTCCACCATTTTCATACAATTTATGAAGTAGACATCCTATTCAGAAGTAATATGAGAAGTTTGGCAGATTTTGATATGAATTCAACCTCTAAGAAACATAAAAAAACAAACAAGTATGTGTGTTATACAGTACACTAGAGCTCGATCCGATAAAGGATTTTGAAGGCCGATACCGATACAAATATTTTTGGGTTTTTAAATCCAATATTCCGATATATCGGCCGATTTTTTTTATTTTATTTTTTTCAGAAACGCGCAACAAAACATTAACAGATTTCCCTAACATTAGTTATTTGTAGTTATTTATGAGTTTTAACTAAAATAATATGATAATGCATTTTAAAAAGAAACTTGTTTCTTTTATCGTCACAACAGAACAGACTGATGATAGTGGCGTTCAGCTAGCTTTGTGGTTAGCTAGTTTATGATGAGCCATAATTTAGCAATGGATAACGTCATACTGCAAATTGTAAAACATACATTTTCAATAACAGGCCAAGGAGAGATGATACGTCTCATTGCTATAACGATCACGCGCTATTAAAGAAATACTTCAGTCAAATTGTCAAAAGTTAAAAGGACAGTCAGTCAGCTACACTGTAACAACGTAACGTAACTATTACTAGCTAATTCCGCTTCACTCTCGGCTTATACTGTAAAACAATATTGATGGTTTAACTTAAAAAAGTAACCTGGGTTGCCTTAAAATTTTAAGTTGATTGAACTGGAAAAAGTGAGTTAATACAATGAAGGAGATTAATTTAATCACCAGAAACTCAAAATAATAAGTTATCTCAACTAAATAAATTATTATAAAGTTGATTTGACAAAAGAAAATATGTTGTGATAACAAATCTTGAAAATATTTTTTACAGTGTAGCTTCCTGCCACATGAAAATATTCTTGTTGCAAATTGATAAATTACGGCTCCTCTGTAATAAATTTTGAAAATTAATCACCAAAAATGAAAACTAGAGATTCTAAGCTTTCAAATTAAATATAGCTTGTCAAGATTAGTTTAGGTTTAGTAACTATATGACAAACGCACGTCAAAAGCGTCAGATGATGTCTTGGGATGAGAACGGGCTGATATCAACTGTACACTTATTACTTACCAAATAAGTACTGTAAATGGACATTCAATGAAATCATCACTGAAAAGAAAGAGGATGCTCTATGATTTACTGTTCAAAATCAACGGCAAGCATTAGGCTAGAATCTGGATCAGGCTAGAACAATCTTTCCACCGGAAATGGGATTTGCTAGACTGGTTAAAACCAGACCATTCTCAGTTGTAACTGAGTTATGGTCTAGCAAAGCGTCATAAACAAATCATATCAAGAGGGCGTCACCAACGGACGTCATGGATAGACCTAAAACCAATCAGAGCGATGAAGGAGATGATATGCAGAGACACAAGTGTTGTTCTTTGCTCGGTTTTTAACAAAAATGAAACGTTCAAATCGCTTAAAACAGACGCGATAGCTGATTCGAACGAGTGATGTTCGAACGCCGGCATCCATCTTTGTAACGTAGGCTACAAAATAAGCTTCAAAATCCCAGCACTGTTGCCATCGTGTAAAGCCCGCCCAGACGTTTCTCAATTGGTGCTTCGATTTCGACGGATTGGAAATGGGCTCGAATTAGCTCTTTGCCATATTAACTTTCAGAGCGAATCTAAATTTGCCGGATGTTGTCTGGGTTTTCCCAGGCTAGGGATTTGCATGAACCTGAGAAGAACTGACTTCATGCATCCACTAAAAACAAACAAGAAAACACCCAAACATCAGTTGCATAAGTGTCACAGCAAAAAATGGCTCAGAAAATAATCAACTTGTTTAGTTTTGAGAACAGCATCTTGTTTGCAAGGACATTTAGAGCTTCTTAAGTGTTGTTTTGGCCAGCTAGCATTCAAACACGTATCTGCAGATGAAGGTTAGCTGCATTGCTCCAGAACTGAACGCCACACATCCTGCTGCAGAGTCTCTCTCTAAGGGGGAATTTTAATCTGTTCACTTATAGAGAAGTGAGAGGCTTCTGGGATTAGAGTTTGAATGTCTCTTGAGAGCTCTTATTATTCTCAGACTCACCTTCACTTCGAATATTCACTCTCTCTCTCTCTCTTGATCACACACACTCCAACTCCCTCCTGCTGTAAAGTACTCTTGCTACGTCAAACAGAAGACAAAATGAAGTGTTGCTACCAGCCATACAGACGTTAGTCAAGGGTAGATGTCATATTTAAATTGACAAACTAAAGCAAGGCTGTTACAGAATGAAATACAGTTTGTTCAATGTCATACTGATCTAGGCCTTTATTTTCGTCCAGTGGATATGTGTGGGAAAACAACATATTGTCAATGTTTTTTTTTTTGACTGTGTATATTATGCTCAAATTTACATTTCACTGCCTTGTTTTCATTCACTTCAAATTAAATATGACCTGAGTGAGCCGAAGTTAGAGTGAGCCGTCTGAAGCTTCTAACTGCTCAAAAACCTAGTGAGCCGACAGATGGATGGATGGATGGATGGATGGATGGATGGATGGATGGATGGATGGATGGATGGATGGATGGATGGATGGATGGATGGATGGATGGATGGATGGATGGATGGATGGATGGATGGATGGATGGACTGGATGGATGGATGGATGGATGGATGGATGGATGGATGGATGGATGGATGGATGGATGGATGGATGGATGGATGGATGGATGGATGGATGGATGGATGGATGGATGGATGGATGGATGGATGGATGGATGGATGGATGGATGGATGGATGGATGGATGGATGGATGGATGGATGGATGGATGGATGGATGGATGGATGGATGGATGGATGGATGGATGGATGGATGATGGATGGATGGATGGATGGATGGATGGATGGATGGATGGATGGACTGGATGGATGGATGGATGGATGGATGGATGGATGGATGGATGGATGGATGGATGGATGGATGGATGGATGGATGGATGGATGGAGGATGGATGGATGGATGGATGGATGGATGGATGGATGGATGGATGGATGGATGGATGGATGGATGGATGGATGGATGGATGGATGGACTGGATGGATGGATGGATGGATGGATGGATGGATGGATGGATGGATGGATGGATGGATGGATGGATTATGGATGGATGGATGGATGGATGGATGGATGGATGGATGGATGGATGGACTGACGGATGGATGGATGGATGGATGGATGGATGGACTGGATGGATGGATGGATGGATGGATGGATGGATGGATGGATGGAATGGATGGATGGATGGATGGATGGATGGATGGATGGATGGATGGATGGACTGGATGGATGGATGGATGGATGGATGGATGGATGGACTGATGGATGGATGGATGGATGGATGACGGATGGATGGGTGGATGGACGGATGCATGGTCGGACAGATGGAAGGGTGCATGGACGGATGGATGGACTGATGGATGGATGGGTGGATGGATGGATGGATGGACTGAAGGATGGATGGGTGGGTGGATGGACGGATGGATGCATGGTCGGACAGATGGATGGGTGCATGGACGGATGGATGGACTGACGGATGGATGGGTGGATGGACTGACGGATGGATGGGTGGATGGACTGACGGATGGATGGGTGGGTGGGTGGATGGACGGACGGATTGATGAATGGAGGGATAGATGGACTGATGGACGGATGGGTGGATGGACAAAATCGCTCATTTGTTCTTGTTCAAGAATTCGTTTCACATGGATATCACAATAGTGATGAAAAGACTCTGTCTCTGATTCAATATGGTCTATCTTTCTATGTGGCTTTTGCCTTCGTTTCCCCTTTGACATGTAATACACACTCCAGCTCACCGGCGTACATGGCCCGCCAGTTCCCCTTACATCTGAGGCGTTCTCTTCTTTACCCTTCACCTTCATTATCACTTGTTTAAAACTTTTACTAGGTATTGAATATTTGATGCAGATTAATATTTCACTGCAGGAGTGCCGTCAGGAGAGCGAATAACTAAAAGAGCTGAGAGCAGAGCAGACATTTACCATTCCCCACCACGGCTTCCTCCTCCTCTCAGACGTGGCATGAGCAAAACTTTGCCCCGAGGCAACAGACATCACATGCGGACCACTGAGTCATACATGGAGCAATGGTTAGAGAAAAGATGGGGAATGATATACTTTTTCATCATTACAAGAATTTTGTAAAATGACCTCAGGGCTGAAACATACTCACACAAGTACGTAAATGCTGATGCTGATTCTCGACCAAACGTGTGATCCTAGTTATTTTAGCTGTTAAAGTTTTAAATAGGGATATTTTTCTTGCACAAATGCATTGCTTTACTTCAGAAGGCCTTTACTGACTAAATTCTTTAAAATTTCGTCTTCTATTCACTGCCATTATAAAGCTTGGAAGAGCCAGGATATTTTCTAATATTACTCCTATTGTGTTTGGCTGAAAGGAGAAAGTCATATACACCTAGGATGGCTTTGAGGGGGGAGTAAATTATGGGATCATTTTCTTTTTGTGTAAACTATCCCTTCTTACTGAATGAAACTAGTCATTCCTTTAAAAAAAAAAATCTTATAGACACCAAACTTTTAAACATTAGTATTTGTAATGCTACGATACATGTGCATGTCCACATATATGCACAATTAAAATGTTCTTCATCATCATTTGATTAATTACTAATCATTGCACGTTAAAAAAAAATGCATGGTAAAAAAAAAAAAAAAAAAAAAAAAACATGTTTGCAAATGATAATGCAACTAATCAAACAGAGCTGGCCTTAGGGAATTTTGTGCATTCTACAATAGTATTCAATAAAATATGAATTTGCATAGAAAGGAAGTGTGTTTGCCAAGAAAATAATGACAATGACTTAATTTAGATACTCCAGCACAGTTATAGTGCTTATAGTTGGGATTACAGGTGGTTAGTCAAAAAAAAAGGAAAACATTTCCAGTAATAATACACGGTAAAAAAAAAAAATTTTTTCCATCCATCGAAATTTCGGTAAAAATGCACGGTAAAACAAAAACAAAAAAAACATGTTTGCAAATGATAATGCAACTAATCAAACAGAGCTGGCCTTAGGGAATTTTGTGCATTCTACAATAGTATTCAATAAAATATGAATTTGCATAGAAAGGAAGTGTGTTTGCCAAGAAAATAATGACAATGACTTAATTTAAATACTCCAGCACAGTTATAGTGCTTATAGTTGGGATTACAGGTGGTTAGTAAAAAAAATAAGATGAAAAAGGAATATTTCGTGTTGAAATAAAGTAAAGTGCCCAAGCTGTTATATCTCATTTAAATATCACATGAAACAAAAGTCTTTTCTTTCTATTGTGATGTATATCTGAGTGAAACGGCTTCTCAGGAGAGGTCAGGGGAGGCTCGATTTTCTCTCATATAATGGACTTCAACTGGGAACTCAAACGGTTCAAGGTCCAAATGACAGTTTCAGTACAAACTGGAAGACTGCTCAAAGGGCTTTAAACGATTCCAGACGATGAATAAGGGTCTTACATCTTTTAAAGCAAAACGATCGCTCATAAAAAAAAAAAAAAAACAAATAAAGTAATTTTCTCAACAAAATTTTATAAGCTCAAATGCACAGAGTCAACTCGTTCATTTTGTTTGTTGAATGAACCAAATGACACAAAAAAAGATTTGTTCATTTTGATGAACCAGTTCGAACAGGAGAGTAACGAACGTGCATCTTGGATGACATGGGGTGAGTAAACCATCAGCAAAAGTTTTTTTTAAAGTGAACTACTCCTTTAAAGGCCTTCAGAGGATGTTGATATACCTGCGAGAATGCAGATAACCCATATTTCTGAATTTAACTCAAATAGCCACAAGTCAATCTGTAAACAGAATCATTCAGAGTCTGTTTAAGTGACTATAGGAGCTACTCTAGATAGATGACACATTTCCAATTCAGCACGTGAAGCGCTGCGGATGAGGGTGAAGAAGAATGTCGTAGTTCTTGCCATGTAGCGAAGTCTCTGCTGAAATGAGGCAGTCTGTCACACTCCCGCTACCTAACACACATCTCTGTCCCCGAGGCTTTGGACAATGAGAGGCAGGCGCAGGTCCTGTCTCTCGGCTCCGTCCCCTCAGGAATCCGATTAGGCTGCTGTATACGGACTCCAGGGGCCCGGGGCGCTCGTATTGACTCCTGAAACGGAAGAGTCTGTCACTCAACCCCCACAAATTCATTTATTGGAGTAATGAAGCAGCCCGTCATACATTTGAAGCTGTTTATTAATATGCCGCGAGAGCACCATAAATGAAGTGTACCAATCTCTGTGAGGAGGCGTTGAAGGGATCTCAAGGCATGTGTGGAGCTTTATCAAATCACTGACAATGAAAGAAAAAGAGATTTTCAAACTAGGGTTCGTCCTCGTTCCCACAATTCAGCAGTCATAGTAACATTTCACAATTTTCAATATCAGTTTCAATGCAATGTTAGATACACAAACCTTGGTTTGTGTGAGAAAACGAACAGGATTTATATCGTTTTTACCTCTTGTTACCAATAACGTATATAAAAACTGTTCGTTTTCTCACACAAACCGCTCGTTTCATGTCTTAGGCCATCAATAAATAAATTGTTCAGTATTTTTGGAGCTAAAACTATAAAGGACTGTAGCCACAGCCTCAAACATGCGCAAAGCTCAAAAGTCACGTGTTTTCAATCATCATATGTATCTTAAAATGCCATAAAAAAGGTTTAATATTTAAACTTTGCAAGGATTCGTGACATTAATATAAGACAGTTGGGTCCTTAATTGCATTCCATTTGCATTGAAACTGACAATTTTCAATATCAGTTTCAATGTAATGTTGACACAATGGCTGCAATTAAATGCAAATCTATTTAAAAACATTCAATTTATTATACTTTTTTAAATATTATTTAAATTGATTTAAAAGCGAGTATAATGATACAAATTGATCATGTAAATACGATCATGTAAAACATTTATATAAATGATAATGTAAAATAATAATTGAATATTTTAAATGTATATTTAAATTTAGGTGAAATACCAAAATATGGTTAAATAAGTTTTACAAGTAATTGATCAATATTATATATTTAATATATTACAAATTAATGTATAACTAATATTATGTGCAAGTGTGTAAAATAATTGTTAATTTTATTGCATTAAAATTTAACTCAAAATACAGAAATATTGTACTTGTAAGTTTGATAAAGTAATTGTTCAAGTAAAATATTAAATATTATATATTTAATATAATATGTAATATTATTAATACTTATAAAACACAATTATTCTCAATATATTGAGAACTAAAGTAATAGTCTCAGTATATTTTTAACAACATAAACTATAGCAGATCTATATAGGTCTCATGCACAGATCCATATATATATATATATATATATATATATATATATATATATATATATATATATATATATATATATATATATATATATATTTTTTTTTTTTTTTTTTTTTTCACCATTTACTAGAAGTGAATGAACTAGAAATGCATTTCAGAATCGGATTCAATGGGTACTGCAGTAAAACTGGTTTCATTGCATCTGAAGCTATAGCAGACTAATAATCGAACAAACTGAGACACTCTGCAATCTTTTCACAGACACCCAAAAAGACTGGATTGTTGTGTTTTAGGGCACATTTCAGCTGGTCAGCCAGTGCTTAAAGACCAGTTAAACCAACTTAGACCAGATTTATTCATCAGATTTAAAGGGATATTCACTTTAAAATTAATTTTTGGTATGTTTTAGCTTACCTCAAGGGCATCCAAGATGTAGGTGTCTTTGTTTCCACAGTAGTTTCAATTTTGATATTTTTAAGTTAAACCGTTCTTGTCAGTCATGTAATGCAGGTCTATGGTCACCACCTCAAAGAGCATGCACAGAGAAGTCCAAATTAAACATGATGTAATGACTCGTAAATGTAAGTAAACATTGATGCCTAAGACACGAAACGAGCAGTTTCTGTGAGAAATCGAACAGTATTTATATCTATTTAGTATTAATTTAGTATTTATAGATTTACCTCTTGTAACCAATAACGATATAAATACGTTCGTTTTCTCACACAAACCGTGTACTTGCATGTACTTGCATTTACGAGTCATTAAATCATGTTTAATTTGGACTTCTCTGTTCATGCTCTTTGAGGTGGTGACCATAGACCTCCATTATATGACTGACAGATATGAACGGTTTGACCTGAAAATATCAAAATTGAAACTACTGTGGAAACAAAGACACCTACATCTTGGATGCCCTTGAGGTAAGCTAAAACATACCAAAATGTATTTCAAAGTGAACTATCCCTTTAAAGAAATAAATTGTTCAGATATCATTGGAGCTAAAACTATAACAGGACTGTCTCATCCTCAAACATGCACAAAGGTCAAAAGTCACATGTTTTTAATCATCATATGTAGCTTAAAATGCCAAAAGATAAACTAAGAACCCCAAAAACTAAAACTTTGCAAGGATTCATGACATTAATAAAGGACATTGGGTCCTTACTAAAACATTAAGAGCTTAAAAGGAGTAGTTTGCACATAAATATATATTAAAAAAACAAATTGTCATTATTTGCTAGTTTTACTTGATCATCC